>CAUYUJ010018256.1:107500-141624 GCA_963575745.1 Prorocentrum cordatum | reverse complement strand
ATATACGGTAAGTTCGTGCGGCGTCGGCGCGCGCCAAGGCTTGTGACACCGTGTCGATCCTTCAACCTTGAATCGATGATCACGGCCCGGATCGTGCAAGGTTCAATCCCGTTGGGTGTAGTGGCGTTACCGCGCTCCTCGGTGATTCCGCGCCGTTCCATCATACGGAGTTCAACCTCGAACGCCTTTGCCGGCGTCGCCGGCGCGCCAGCGCCACACGAACCTACCATACCACGGCACGGTGCGGATGGGGACAGGTTAAACGATGCCGTGAGAGAGGAGGAGGCCCGAGGCCACCACCTCCCGAGCCCGGAAAGTTCCGCGAGGGCCAGCTTGCTTGCCTCTCCTCCCTGCGTGGCGACTGCGGCCGCAATCCTGGCCGCAGTCCGCCTCGCCTCCTCCCCCATCCCCCTCCTCCGGTCTACGTATTCCGCAGCCCCGGCACGCACCTATGAGGTGCGTGCCCACCAGGGCTAGGCGTGTCAGTCAGTGGTCCCGAGCACAGCAATCGTGAAAGCCTCCACGAGTCTGCGGGCGAAGCGCCCCTGGCCCAGATCTCGGGAGGGTCGCACGGCACAGCTCACCTCGCTCCCCTCCCTCCATCTCCGCCCTCCTCCTCCGTCCTTGGCCCGATCTCGGGAGAGCCGCACGGCACAGCTCACCTCGCTCCCCTCCTTCCATCTCCGCCCTCCACCTCTGCTTCCGCCCTCCTCCTGCGCTTCCCCCGCCCTCCACCTCCGCCCTCCACCTCTGCCTCCGCCCTCCTCCTCCTCCTCCTCCTCCCCCTCCTCCTCCACCTCCTCCTCTTTCTCTTCCTCCCCCTCCTTCTCCTCCTCCTCCTCCCCCTCCTCCTCCACCTCCTCCTCTTTCTCTTCCTCCCCCTCCTTCTCCTCCTCCTCCTCCCCCTCCTCCTCCTCCTCCATCCTTCCTCACATTCACCCTCCACCCTCCACCTCGCCCTCCACCTGCCGCCCCACTCCGCCCCCCACCTCAGCCTCCTCCTCCTCCTCCTCCTCCTCCTCCTCCTCCAGCTCCTCCACCTCCGCCTTCCACCTCCGCCATCCACCTCTGCATCCGCCCTCCTCCTTCTCCTCCTCCTCCCGTGCCTCCGCCCTCCTCCTCCTCCTCCTCCCACTTCTCTTCCGCCGTCCATCTCCGCCCTCAATCTCTGCCTCTGCCCTCCTCCATCCCCCCCACCGCGAGCTGCCCTCCCCTCGCGGGGGGCGCTGGCGGGGGCCACGCCCCCGGCGGCGCCCCAGGGGGGCTGGGGCACCTCCCCTCAGGCAGGTCGAGGGCGGAGGCGGAGGACATCGCCTCGGGCGCGCTCGCCGCACCGTCCTCGGAGGGGGGGGGGCGGGCAGAAGGCAGGAGGAAGCTATGGAAGGGCGCTGAGATAACGAGGCAGGAGGAGGAGGAGGAGGAGGAGGAGGAGGAGGAGGAGGAGGAGGAGGAGGAGGGAGGAGGAGGAGGGGGACCAGTGCAAACCCAGGGTTCATGAACGATGTTGGAATGCACCCTCCCTCTAAGCTGCCTTTTCAGAGGCCCCTACAACGGCTCATGTCAACTGAGGCAACTGCCTCGTTGGAAGACAATCGTTGGAAGGCAACCGTTTGGAACTGCCTCAACGGTTCATTTTCTCTGGACTCCAACGCCATGGATCAAACTGACTGTTGCGTCGAGTCGATCCTGAATCGTGCCAGAACGCCACTCTTGGGACTTCAACACCGCGAACCCACATAACTGTCGCACCCTCATAATGCTGAATCTTTACAAAACGCAATTTCTGGCACGTTGATCATGTGAATCCGTGGGAATCTTACAATGGTCAAAAATGAATGTGCGTGGCGCTAAGGCGAAGTCCACATTTTGAAACAAAGCTGCCCTCAATCCGTGAAGCTCTGGCACATAAAATAATGCGCGCGGCGCTAAAGCGAGAACCACATGTGGAACACGGCCCGCTGTCAATTCGTGAACCCTTGCGAATTATTCAAGCGAATGTGCGCGGCGCTACGGCGATAACCACATTTTGAAATCGACCCGCCCTCTATCCGTGAAGCTGCCGCAAATTCTACAAACGAATGCGCGCGGCGTTCAGGCGAGAGCCACACTTTGAAAAACAACGCCCTCAGTGCGTGAAACTCTTGCACATGTCAGAAAGGAACATGCGCAACGCTAAGTCGAGAGCAACATGTTGAAAATGACTCGCCCTTAATCGTGAAACTCGTGCAAAGTTTAGAGGCGAATGTGCGCGACGCTAAGGCGAGTCACATTTTGAAAACCACTCGCTCTCCATCTGTGAAACTGTTGTCAACTGTTAAGCTTCACGGCCATCAATGGTGAGGAAGTCTCAAGCGAAACGCCCAGCCCGCCCTGAAAACCGGCCAGGGGGTGCGACGGGGAGAAATCATTGATAAGGAAAGTGAATTGAGGAGGAGGAGGCGGAGGAGGAGGGGGAGGAGGAGGAGGAGGAGGAGGTTGCTTGTACGCTCTCATGGGGGGCGGGTAGGAGGCAGGAGGCAGGAACGCTGAATAGGGAGCGCAGCCCCTTCTTGGCGCCAGCCGCGCCTGGGCGCACGAGGAGGGCCGGAGGAGCAGCCACACAAGAATCCAAGGGGCAGCGGGCCCCTTCCGTACCCAAGGCGGTCCTCATTTCTGCGACTTGACTGCAAGGCACTCGTTGAGCAGGGACCGACCGCCCCGGCATTCCTGTAGGCCTACCACAAGATGCTCTTGGGACTTAATACATATTCTGAAAGCAGAAACGTTTTCTTAGAGCATACGCTCGGTGTATTGAAACAAGGCGGGCTGAGCCAAAAATGTTGTAATAAAACATGGCGCAAACCAGTAAGGATTATTAGGACATGTTCTGGTGGGCCTGCAGGCAAACCAGGACGCTTCGCCACTGTTTGAATTCCGGATTTCACAATGAAAAGGGTGGTGCCCTGCTTTGTTGGGCGGGGTCTGAGGTCTGATTTGAACTGTCTTGTGGGGTCTGCGCAAGGGCCCGCCCTTTCATGGCTGGTTTCTTGGAGGTCCGAAACTGCTAATCTGGGAGGGAGTGTTGTGACCCCCTCCCTTTTGTTACGAAATTTGCAGCGACAACCTTGGCGCTTCGCATGCCGCAAAGCGTGAATATCTTTGCGCTTTCGAGCCGCCCCCCCCCCACCCCAGAGCAGGATTAGGGACTCGCGCCTCGCTCTGAAATCGCCCAGGCCGCGAAGCGCGACTAATTTCGCACCCTCGACTTTTCTAAATCCGCAAGAAGGGGGGAACCCCAAACCGCCCGGTGACCACCCCCGAATCGCGTTGCCTGAATTCCTGGGGGGGGCGTGGGACACGTAACAATACATGAGATTCGCACCCCCGAGGCCATAATCCTTTGTACTAGTTGCGCAGTGTTCGCGCCCCCGAGGTCACATACCAGTAAGTTACATATTCCTTGCGTCCCCGAGGCAACACATCCTCGTACAGCACGCCATGTTCGCATCTCTGAAGCCATACACCTTCGCAAATTACGCCATCCTCGAATCGCCGAGGCCAAGAGTGGTCGAAGGCGCCCGAAGATGGCTCCAAAACGGCCCAAGAGGGCCCAAAGCGGCCTCCAAAGCGCCCCCAAAGGCCTCCCGAGAGAGCCCCAAGAAGCCAAATTCGTAGATTGTACGCGGGTTCTTGAAGGCCTTCTTGCATTTTCGGCTTTCCGACGCTCCAAGACGGCTCAATATGCTCCCACGACGACCCCGGGACAGCCCAAGACGCCTCCAAGCGGACCCCAGGACGGCCCAAGATGGCTCCAAGATGTTCCAAAACGCGCTCAAGACGGCCCAAGTGGGCCTCAAAACGTCCCCAAGAGTGGCCCAACCAGGGAGCCACGAACCGAACATTCGATATTTGTGCCCCGATAAGCCCCCAGGAGGCCCCAAGAGGCCGCCAAGAGGCCCCACGAGACCTTACGAGGCGCCCGAGACGCGCCCAAGAGGCCTCCAAGAGGCCCCCAAATACCCCACGAGGTCCCAAGAGGCCCCCAAGAGGCGCCCAGACCGCCTCCAAGAGTCCCCCGAGAGGCTCCCCACGACGCCCCGACACATATACAAGAGGCCTCAGACCCACAACCCAGGCATGGTGGCGGGATGGAAAAGCCAATAAGATCCGCCGCCCCCTGTCGATTCATCGCAGGGGTGCCTGGCGTGCTAGATCCTCTCGGTTTTGGTTTTGCGGCCCAAGAGGCCCCCAAGATCGCCCAAGAGGCCCCCAAGAGGGCCCCATGACGGCCCAAGTGGCCTCCAAAGACGGCCCAAGAGGCCTCCAACACGCCCAAGATGGCCTCCAAGACGCCCCAGATGGCCTCGAAGACGGCCCCGAACCGCCCCAAGAGGGTCCCCCGTTGGCCCAGAAAGGCCCCCAAGACGGCTCCCGACGGCGTCAGACGTGCCAGCAGCCCACCAAGATGGCCGAAGTTGGCTCGAAGCTGGCCCAAAAGGGCCCAAGAGGCCCCCAAGAGGGCCTCCAGAAAGGCCAGAAGAGGCCAAACACATTGATTTTCCTTAGGTTTTTGACGGATTTTGAGATTTCCTTCTTTTCGGCATTCCGACGGCCCGAGACGGCCCAAGAGCCCCCAAAGATCGCCGAAAATTCGCCCAAGAGGCCTCCAAGACGGCCAAGATGACCTTCAAGACGCCCACGTGTTCCCCGAAGGCTTTCCAAACCGATTCGGGGAACACATGGTCCGATGGCTTGGCAGGTCTGGCCTCAACGTTCGGCCACATAGGCGCTTCCACTAAGGCAGGGGGCGGCGGTGATTCGCCGCAGGCGTCTTCGATCCGCCGCTCCCTTCATCACAAGGTGCCCGGCGTGCTGAACCCTTTCGGTTTTGGTTGCGTTTTTTTTCCCCAAAAACTCCCCCTGGGGCTTCGGCGTGTCCTGCCTTCGGGTCCAAGACGGCCGGAACTCAAAGTTCGCCCAAGACAGAGAAGATGGCCCCAAGAGAGCCCAAGATGGCCCCAAAATGTTTCCAAGACGGCCAAATATGCCCCCAAGATGGCCAAAGATGGCCTCAACATGGCCCATTACGGCCCAAGAGGCCCCCAAGACGGCCGAAGAGACCTCCAAGAGGGACCTTTAGAGGGGGCCCGAATAGTACAAATCATTGATTTTCAATGGGCTTTTGAAGGACCCTGGCGCTTGCTCATTTTCGGCTTTCCGACGGCCCCAGACAACCCGAGAGGCTCTCAAAATGTCCCCGAGAGCGTCCAAGAGGCCTCCAATATGGCTCCCTGGCGGCCCCAAAGGGTCCCCAATACGGCCCCAAAAGGGCCCCAGGACGGCCCAGGATACCTCCAAGGCGCTTAACATGGCCTCCAAGGCGGCCCTGGAGCGCGCTAAGAAGGCCCCACGTCGGCCTAAGAGGGCCCCCAAGACGGCTTCCGACGGCGTCAAACGAGTCGAGGGCGCCCAAGACGAAGGAACATTGCACAACGGCCGCTCCCAAGAGGCCAAGGAGGCCTCTAAGAAACTTCCAAGAGGCACCCAAGAATCACCCAGGAGGCCCCAAGGGTGCCCCAGAGGTTTTCGAGAGGCCTCTTTGTCTTCCTCCTCCCCCTCCTCCTCCTCTTCCTCCTCTTTCTCCTCCTCCTCGTCCTCTTCCTCCTCCTCCTCCTCCTTCTCCTCCTCCCTTCCCCCCCACCCCCCTCGCTCTGCCCTCATCATTTTGCTTGTTCCCCACCAAAATGTACCCCGAAGGGTTTCCACCACAGCTGGTGGAATGCGTGGTCCAACAACTTGTTCGAGATCGGACCCAACGTTTATATCGAGCGTTTCGCCTGGGGCATCCTGACACAAGCGAAGCACCGGAGATAGATGAGACAAGATGGTTTCCAATGCGGCTAAGATTGCCAAAGGTGGCTCTCCATGGCGGCCAAGAGGTTCCAATGAGCCACCTCTTCCGCCGCGTTCACCATTTCATCCTCCTCCCATTTCCACCCCCCCCATTCATGCGCCCCCATATGTTCCCCGAAACGTTTCCCCGGCACCTCAGGGAACGCGCGCGCGAATACCGCGGTTGCACTTTGCCCCAACGCATGTCCGCATAGGCGTTGGGCGACGCACAAATCGCCATAGCGACGAAATAAGCGGCTCCACGACGGCGACGACGCCAGCGACGACGCCGGCGCCAATGAAGGAAAGGGTTCTCCGCGCAACATGTGTTTGAGACTTTCACCGAAATAAATCGCGCGCGCCAGCGTATGACATGGCACGGCAGCTCCGGACATGTGCCGCGCTGAGGACGCTGTCCGACGGCGCGCGGGGCGCTGTGCCGCGGCGGCGATGGGCATGGCCCTGCGCGGGACACCCTGGCGCCCTTTGACGCGTCGGGTCCCATGTCGCGCGCGCGGGCTCCATGGCATGTCCAAGTGGAAGCTGGCGCGGCAGCTCTGGGCATGGCCCTGCGCTGAGGACGCCTTCGCCCCGCAGCGAGAGGGGCGCCGCGCCGCCGGGCAAGGCCCTGCGCGGGACGTCCTGGCGCCCCGCGACGCGTCGAACGCCGTGGCGCGCGGGCGGGTTTATCGCTTCCGCGGACGCTCGGCTTTCCTCCTGCACTGATTGCACGACTTGTGGTATGTGCGGTTGCCGTGCTGACTGAAAGCAGAAGTCTCGAACCATTTGTCGCGGCCCTTGTGCCCCCGCAAATGCTTCTGACCTGGGTTCGCCAGGCATTTCTTGCATTCGGCGCCGCGCTTGCCGCGCGGGTACTTGTCCAAAGCGTTCTGCGGTAGATCGGCCCTGCATCTCTTGCAAAGCCTCTTGCTCGAGCAGATCTCGCAAAACTTCCCGGGCTTCTTCTCCTCCGAATCGTGCGGGGGGATGCCTATCCCGAGAGCGCTGTCAGCGCGCAGCCTGACGCGACTCTCCGCTTCGGCGGGCGACCAAGATCAGCCCCCGCATGTGGGGCACGACGGAATGAAGCGCTCCAAGCATACTGGGGCAAATCGATACCTCCGCTGACTAAATCCACGGGTAACTTTCGCGCGCAGCACATCCCGCGAACTGCCGACAGTGTAAACAGCGGACCCGTGGCGTGGCCTCCTTGGAGGCGGCGCAACCTCGCCATTTCCCGAGGATTGGCCGCGCGCCCTTCCTCCCACTCGAACGCCTTCATCGGGGCTTCGAACATTTTTATGTCACGAACAACCATTTTTCGGGCGTGACCCGAATGATATATGTTATTGTGGCGGCACCGTGCTGGCCTCTTGTAATCCTGCCACGCGGCTGCCGACGGTGAAAGATCTGCGGCCGGCTTCCCGAGCTCAGGCAAGCGATGGACATGCGCCGCCAAGGCTGCCGACATGGCGCCCCCATCCCAGGGCGCGAGCTCTGCCTGTAGCGCGCGAAGGAATTTTGAATGGAACGTATGGTCTGGACTCGCCTTGCGCACGCAATGCGCAATTATTACTGCGTGCCTCATTTTCCATAAGCAATCATGTATAGGACATATGATGTCGGCCGCCTCCACCTCCCTCCCATCAGCCGCTTCGTCAACAATGCAATCGCGCGCCAGGCCTGCCCCCACCAGTCCCCCACGCATGTGTCCAAGCATTCCTCGCGATGTAACATGCCCTCGCAATGCTGCATGACCTCGCCATGTAGCCGCCTGGCCTCGTCCTTGTCGTCGAGGCAATAGCAGCAACGTGTACTCGGATCTAGAAAGATCTGCGTTTCCTTTCTGCGCTTCAGCTCTTCCACGAGCGCCGCCGCGGCGGCGCCCGCGCCAATGCCGGTGGCGCAGCGCGACATGTGATATTATCTGGGCACGGAGCACGGGATCTCGGAATCGAGCTACGTCGGGCTGTCCCGTCCGCAATGAAAGCAATGGTGAAAACTTGAGCCCAGCTGCATATACAGAAAAGCGAGATAAAGAACAGTGCGCAAACCATATACGTATATGAGAAAGGTGGAAGAAGAGATCTTACTCTTCATCCTCTTGTTATTATTCCTCTTCGACCTTTCCCATCCCTCTCCTCATTCTCGCCTTCCTCCTCCATGTATTCCCCGAAAACTGCCAAACTGATTCGGGAAACACCTTGCCCGGGGCCTAAAATGGCCTCCACGAAGGCCACGAAGCACCCCGAGAGGGCCCCAAGTCGGTTCAGAGAGGCCCCCAAGAAGCCCCCAAAGGCCTCCAGCAGGCCCAAGAAGGCCGCAAAGAGGCCTCGAAGAGGCCCCCAAGAAGCTCGCAGCAGGCCCCAAGTGTGCCCCAAAAAACCCCTAAGAAGCCTCCTCCTCCTACTCTTCCTCTTCCTCCTCCTCTTCATGTCCATTCTCCCCCGCGTGTTCCCCGAAAACTTTCCAAACCGACTCGGGGAATTCATGGTCCGACAGCTGGGCCACATAGGCGCTTCCCCAAAAGGCAGGGGGCGGCGGTGATTCGCCGTAAGCGTCTTCGATAACGCCAACGTTTCACTGCGCGCTGATGACTCCTATCCGCCCCCGCATGATGTTCCCAGATGCGCCGAGGCAGTGCCGAGACGCACCGACGCGACTCTCATATATCCCATCATGATAGGGATGGCGTCGGCGGCAGGGAGCCAAGCCCTTGCTGATAATGCAGATAAAGTAACCGAGCAAGAGAAATCATTATACGGATGGTTAGGATTTGAAGAAGGACGGACGGATGATGCTGACGATGACGATTATGGCGAGTATGCTGATGCAGATTATTGTGGTGTGTGCGCGTGGGGATTCATGACGATGCTGACGATGACGATGATACTGTAAAACGATGACGGCGACCGTAATCGGAAAAAGGGTGGAGGGCAGGAGGAGTAGGAACAGACGGATGTGCAGGCGATGGGAGAGGAGGCGAAGGAGTGGGGATGGGGGGGAAGGATGAGGATAACGGAGAAAGGAGAGGAGGACGAGGAAGAGGGAAATTACGATACAGGACAGGACCGGAGCGCTGCGAGGGCGGGTCGGATATCCCAGTCGACCACAGCGCACCCCCCCCCCGCGAGAAGCTGCAGAGGCACGAGCCGCGCATGGCTGCGGGCTGCCTGGGTGGCCCCCGTCGGAAGGGGGGGGGGGGGGGCGCTTCAGGCCTGGAGTTTACAGTCCTCACCTGGCGGACCCCAGACCCCCTCGAGCCGTGGCAAAACCACGACGGAAGGCTCGTCTTTTTGTTGTTTTCGCTATTTTCAACCTCTGGGGGCCCTCGCCGAAGCCCAGGTCCGCCGGCTAGACGCAAGAGCGGCCCTGGGCAAGAGTGGCCTTTGGTGTGCGGCTTCCCAGGGGTGCGCGGGGTAGCCAGACGTGGGCGCGCGAGCCACTGCCACCGCTTCGCGCTTCGCGATCGGGGCACCCCACTGGGTCCGCGCCGGAGGTCACTCCGGCGAGAGGTAGCTCTTACGTCTAGTCGAGTCCGTCAGAAAACTCTGGAGGTCGGAAAGGGGTGTGGCGTAAAGGGGCGTGGTGCAAATCGTGAAACCTGGCGATGCTGATTTTTTGTTTGAGGGCGACGAGGAACCTAGGGAGAAGAGGAGGAAGACGAGGCCGAGGGGGAAGCAACGACCACCCAAAAAGCGCAGAAACGACAACGAGAAAGGAGGCGACAGAACGACGAGACAAGAGAGGCGAAACGACAAGACACGAAACGCGGCAGCGCAGCCTCACCTCAGAGCCCGAACAAAAATGGAATGAAGAGGAGCGCGGACAGCGCACCATTGAAGCGCAGGGCGATGACACCGCGCGTTTTGAAATAGCCGAGGACGTCCACCACAACCTTGCCGGCACGGTGGACCTCGTTGTGGTAAGTCAGTGAACGCCGATGGCGAGGTCAAGGTTGTCCTATTGCATGGGGAAGAAGGCGCCGTGCTGGGGACCGGCGGACCGCAAGGAAACCAGCGCCCCGAGCGCACCGGGGCATGCCGGGGCAGACGGACCGCAAGGAGGCCTGCGCCAAAAGCCCGGGCCCAGCCAAGAGGCGCAGACGGACCGCAAAGAGGCCTGCGACCATGACTGGACGTGCATCTGGCCCACCCGGGCAAATTGTGCACTCAATTCAAACGCGGCTCAGGCTCCGCGACCGCCGCGCAGGCCTGCACAACGTCACGTCATTGCTATTTGCTCTGGGTGCCTCCACAGCTTCGTCCCTCGAGAATTGCATCTGGGTCATGATGAGATCAACGTCTGCCTCCTCGGGCGCCGTCGGAATGCGGAGGTTCTCGGGCTTAAGAAGCAAAGCCCTGCCGTTCCCAACGCGCACCTGCCAACGGCCCTTACCCTCATAATAAGCAACCAAGGTACCCTTCAGCCCGTTGAGCTCCGGCCTCGCCGGCAGCCGAACCAAGCTGACCAACGAGCCCCTGTGCAGAAGATTCCCCGACGCTGCCGCCGGAGATGTCTGCGTGGCCTCCCCAGGTGGCGCTGACGAGTCGGTTGCAGCGAGACGTCCTTGGAATAGAGGCTGCGGGCCCACAATCAATGCGACTCAGGCTTTCGAACAGAGAGATCTTGACTGCTAACTGCTGTGGCTGTAGCGTTCGGACAGGATCGGGCCGTCTACCAGCGGCTTCCGTGCAAGGATCATGCGCTGCTAGTTCGGAGGGCCGCCCTCCTTGTCCCGGAGCGTGGCTTTCAGGTTGTCGAAGGTGTCGCGGGCCTCCCTGTCCCTCGTGATGATCTCGCCCTCCAGCGTCGCCTCGAAAATCTGCACGCCTCCGGGCAGGCACATCACTAGGTGCAGTACCGACTTCTTCCAGGTGCTGGTAATTAGTCTGACAGAGACCGGCTGCCCCCCAGTAGCTTCCTGGCGAAGATCGACATCTGCAAGTCTGGAAGGGTGTCCTCCTTCTCCAAGATCGTGGCGATCATGTTGTTGTCGATGGTGTCGCTGGCCTCCCTGTCCCACGGAGGCCCCCGTGCCTCCGAGCGGGCGCGGCACCGGGTGCAGCGTCGACTCCTTGCGCCTCCACCCGTGCCTCGCCACCGTCGATCTCCTGCACCTCCTCTACCTTCACCTCTGCCGCCACCTCCATCTCAACCTCCACCGCGTCCACGAACTCGTCGACCATCTCGTCCCTCCATCCCCCTTCCTCCTCGGCCTGTGATGGGCGGAGGCCCACCCGACCTCCAGTGGCTTCCGGTCGACGATCAGGCGCTGCTGGTCCAGAGGGGTGCTCTCCTTGTCCTGGAACGTGGTGTTCATGTTGCTGAGAGAACCGCTGGCGTCCACGCCCCAGGTGATGATCCCGCCGTCTGGCGTCGTCCTGATCGCCCTCCCGCGTCCGTCTGGGCGAAGCACCGACGCTGTCAATCCGGGGGGATGCGCTCCATGTCCTGGATCTCGGTTTTCATGTTGTCGTTGGTGTGGCTGGCCTCCACGTCCCACGTGATGGTCGGTCGGTCGGTCGAGGCATATGACCATGTGAACAGCTCCGGGAGTGCTCGCTGCTCCCAACCAAAGATGATGCCACTGCCACGCAAAAGCCTGCGTCCAATTTCAGGTCGTGCCTCCGCGTCCCACGTGATGGTTTTGCTCTCCAGCGTCGTCACGAAGATCCGCATGCGTCCGGGCGGGCGCAGCACGGCCCGGATGCGCGCGCAGCAACGTTGCCGCACGGGCCGCCGTGCCAGCCGCCCGGGAGAGGGCGGCGGCGGCCGGCCAGGGCTCCACATTGACGATAGACAACGACGCCAGGTTCAGCAGTGGCACCACACCCCTTGGCGCCACACGCCTTTCCTACCTTCAGGAAAACGACGGTGTGAGACGCGGGTCCTGGGAAACAGGCCGAGACCTCGGAGGGTCGATGTGGCGCGCAAGAGGTCATGACGTCCAGTGCCTGGGGCCCCCGATTTCAAAAGGGCGCGCTTCGAAGGAGCGGTGGCAGTAGGATGGCGCCAGGGATATTGCCGGGTTGTTGGCGTCGATCCGCCCAGCCGGTCAGCGGCGAACCCGCGGGGCAAAGTGAGGCAGGGCGAGCCTTCTCAGAAGGCTCGGAAGTCCTCGGGCCCTCTGGGACGTTTCCTAGCCTTCCGCGAAGACGCGGGGCACTCCTCACAAGGCGCGAAGGATTCTGAGAAGCCCCGCCGCCTCCTGAGAAGGCCCTCTCGAGAGGAATAGGAGGAGGAGGAGGAGGAGGAGGAGGAGGAGGAGGAGGAGGAGGAGGAGGAGGAGGAGGAGGAGGAGGAGGGGAGAGGAGGGAGGGAGGGGGGGGGAGGAGGAGGAGGAGGAGGAAGAGGAGGAGGAGGAGGAGGAGGAGGAGGAGGAGGAGGAGGGGGGGGAGGAGGAGGAGGAATAAGAAGAGGAGGAGTGCAGCGCCTCACGCGTGTCTCCCGGGCGGCCGCGGGCGCGACCGACGAGCGACACCGTGGCGCCCACGCGCCGCGATGGCGGAGAGGGCGAGGTTGAAGAAAGTGTGGAAGAAGACCCACTCGCAGAAGAAGAGGGCCAGGGGAGCGTCGACGTAGGCCAACATGCCGCCGACGAAGCAGACGTCGCTGCCGAAGAAGACGCCGTGCCACCAGCCGACCACGGAACGGCAGCGAATCACGACATGGTCGATCATCGCGCCGCGTGGCTGCGAGAAGGGCCACACTGCGGGAGCTGCGCCGCTGGGGTACGTCGGGCACGAGGCGCCAGTCCCTTTTCGACGCGCCTGATCGCACCTTGCTGGTTGCGGCGCGTGGACTCGTTGGGCGAGAGCCCTTCGCACCTCAAGCCAAGCTTCCGCATTGTGCGGACATCGCCCGCAGCACAGTGGGACCCGCAGCGTCTGCAGCAGTAAACCTCGTTGCACCTGAACACGTCGTGCCCAAGCTCGGCGAAGGGCAGGTGGCACCAAGGCCGCGGGCGTCGAGGGCTGCGAGCTCTCTTCGAGCGCCAAGGCCGCGTCCAGGGCCATGCCAGCCTTTTGGTCGCTGCAGGAGGAGGAGGAGGAGGAGGAGGAGGAGGAGGAGGAGGAGGAGGAGGAGGAGGAGAAGGGGATAGGTGGAAGAAGGAAGGAAGAGGAGGAGGGGAGGAGGAAGGAGGAGCGGAGGAGGAGGGTGCAAGGAGGTTTTTGAGGAGGAGGGAGGAGGAGAGGAGGAGGAGGAGGAGGAGGAGAGGAGAGAGGAGGAGGCACGAGGAGGAGGTAGGAGGAGGAGGAGCAAGAGGAGGAGGCGGAGGACGATGATGATGATGAGGATGTGATGATTGATGATGATGGGAGGAGGAGGAGGAGAGGAGGAGGAGGAAGGAGGAGGAGGAGAGGAGGAGAAGTAGGAGGAGGAGAGGAGGCAGAGGAGGAGGAGGAGGAGCAGAGAGGAAGGAGGAGGGGAGGAGGAGGAGGGAGGAGGAGGAGGTGGAGGAGGAGGATGCGGGGAGGAGGAGGAGGAGGAGGAGCGGTAGGAGGAGGAGGAGGAGGAGGAGGGGGGGTGGAGAGAGAAGGAGGAGGAGGAGGAGGAGGAGGAACAGCCTCCCCCCCCCGCGCTCGCCGCCGAGTAGAAGTCAAAGAGGCCAAGTCGAACGACCGGCTCGCACTGGAGCGCGGCGGGGGGGCCTCTGGCGGCGCGCACTGGCGCGCGGCTGGAGCACACGCCTCGCGGCAGCGCGCGGGCGAGGCGGGGCTGGCCGTCGGCCAGGCGGGTCGCGGGCGGGCGACGACGGCGGCGCAGGCGGGCCCCACACCCTCCCTGCCATGATAGGAAGGCCACAAATGGCGCAACGTCATCTCGGAACTGGCGCGCGCCCCCCCCCCCGGCGAACGGACAGCGCTCGCGCACGGCTGCGCTTCAAGGCAAGCGTGCTCCTCCTCCTCCTCCTCCTCCTGCTCCTCCTCCGGCTCTGCTTATCCTCCTCCCCTCCTCCTTCCTGCTCCTGCTCCTCCTTTTCCTTCCTCCCCCTCCTCCTCCTCCTCCTCCACTACCTCCCTTTTCCCTCCTCGTGGCGTTCGCTTAGAAACGGTTTCTCAAAACTCGGGCCTCCCCCCTCCATGTGTGCATCCTCCTCTGCTCCTGCTCCTGCTCCTCTTCCTCCTCCTCCTGCTCCTGCTCCGGCTCCTCCTGCCCTCTCCCTCCTCCTCCTCCTCCTCCTCTCCTCCTCCCTCCTACTCCTTCTCCTCCTCCTCCTCCTCTCCTCCTCCTCATCCTCCCCTTCCCCTTTCCCCTCCTCCTCTCTCCTCTCCTCCTCCTCCCTGCTCTCCTCCTCCTCCGCTCCTCCTTGCTCCTGCTCCTCCTCCCCTGCCCCTCTCCTCCTCCTCCCTCCTCCTCCTCCTCCTCCCTCCCGCCGCCTCTCCTCCCTCCTCCTTCCCTCCTCCTCCTCCTTCCTCCTCCTCCTCCTCCTTCCTCCTCCTCCTCTCCCCCTCACCCTCCTCCTCCTCATCCTCCTCCTTCTCCTCCTTTCCTTCTCCTTATAGATATCTTTTCCCTGTCGCACCCCGAAGCCACATGTTAGGGGGGTCCGGGCGCTTCGCCTGAGACTTCCTTACTGCTTATGACTCTGAAACTTCAAATTTGACAGCAATTTCACGGATGAAAGGCGGGTGGTTTTTCAAAATGTGGCTCGCGCCGTAGCGCCGCGCACATTCGTTTTAAGCATTTGCGTTCAGAGTTTCACGGATTGCGGCTCTCGCCTAAGCGCAGAGCAGGTTCGTCCAGCAAAATCGCAAGAGCTTCACGGATTGAGGGCGGGTGGTTTTCAAAATGTGGCTCTCGCCTTCGCGTCGCGCACATTCGTTTAAACAGTTGTAAGAGTTTCACGAATTGCGGGCGGATCGTTTTCAAAGTGTGGCTCTCGCCTTAGCACCGCGCACATTCGCCCATAACATCTGGAAGAGTTTCGCAGATTCCCATGATCAGCGTACCAGAAATGTTGGTTTGTAAAGGTTCAGGAACGGTTCCAGGTCGTCAAGACGCAGCAATCAGGTTGATCCGTTGATCCGTTGCGTTGAAATCCCGAAGACAATGTTTTGGCATGCTTCAGGGTCTTCAAGGGTGTTTTCCAACGAGGCACTTCCCTCAATGGAAATGAACCGTTGTAGGGGCCTATGAAAAAAGGAGCTTGGCGGGAGGGTTCATTCCAACATTGTTGATGACTCTTTGGTTTACACTGGTCCGCCTCCTCCTCCTCCTCCTCTTCCTCCTCCTCCTCCTCCATTCTCCCTCCTCCTCTTCTCCCCCCGCTGCGTCGAAGAGGAAGATGTAGGAGTAGGAGTAGGAGAAGGATGAGGAGGCACCTTTTTCTCCCTCCCCTGGCGTGCTACGTACAGTCGGAAGTGAGGAGGTGAAAACGCAGTGACATGGAGAGCCCCCCACCGGGAAATAGGTTACGGTTTCATGTTCGTGTCGTGCGTGCGGGCCAGGCGAAGCTGCGTGAGCTGGCGAGAAATGAACCTTCCTTTAGCTAGGGCGTCGCCGGACCAAAATACCACCCCCCCGGGTTGTCCAGCGGTGGCTGGGGGTGTCCCGCGAGTGTCCCATCGGTGCCCCGTCGGTGTCCCGTAGTGAAGTCGATTGTGAGATCGATGCAACGACCGATAGTGAGATCGATAGTGAGATCGATAGTGAGGTCGATAGTGAGGTCGATGGTGAAACCGATAGTGAGATCGATAGCGAGATCGACTGTGAGATCGGTAGTGAGACCGATCGTGAAATCGATCGATCGTGAGATCGATAATAAGATTGATAGTGAGATCGGTCGTGGTATCGATTCTGAGATCGATCGTGCGACCGTTCGAGTGACATACATAGTGATATCGATAGTGGGATCGATCGGGAGATCGATAGTGAGATCGATCGGGTGAGTTCGATCGTGCGACAGGTCGTGAGAGCGCTAATGAGACCGACAGTGATATCGATAGTAAGATCGATTGGGGGATCGTTTGCAAGATCGATACAGAGAGTGATAGTGAGATCGGTCGTGAGATCGATCGTGGGATCGATAGCGGGATCGTTCGTGATAACGAGATTGAAATCGATTGTGAAATATTGGGGTCGATGATTGGAAGAAGTGACGCTCATTAGATTGAGAATGAAACCGAATGCGAGATTGATTGTGATATTGATAGTGGGATCAATCTTGATATCGATAATGGGATCGATAGTGAAATCGAGAATGAGACCGATCTGATAATGAGATCGATTGTGGGGTAGATCATGAGATCGATAATGAGATCGATTGTGCGATGGAAAGTGGGATCGACGCTACGGTCAATAATGAGTTCGATAGTGAGGTCGGTAGTGAGATCGATCGTGAGATCGAGAATGAAAACGATAGTGATATCGATTGTGAGATCGATGGTGAGATCGATTGTGAAATCGAACGTGCGATCGATAGTGAGATCGGTGGTCAGATCGACCGTGCGATCGGTAGTGAGATCGAAAGCGGGAATGATGGTGAGATGTATTCGGAGATCGATAGTGGGATCGACAATGAGACCGATCTGATATCGATAGTGAGATCGATTGTGAGATCGATCGTGAGATCGATAAAGGTATCAATTATGCGATCGAAAGTGGGATCGACCGTGAGATCGACGCTGAGGTCAATAGTAAGATCGATAGTGAGATCGATCGTGATATCGAGTAAGAACGATATTGATATCGATTGTGAGATCGATGGTGGGATCGATTGTAAAATCGAACATGCGATCATTCGTGATGTCGATTAGGAGATCGATCGTGAGATCGATAGTGAGATCGATAGTGGTAATTTTAGTGAGATGATTTGTGAGATCGATCGTGGAACCGATTGTGAGATCGATAGTGACATCGAGTTTGAGATCGATAGTGAGATCGATAACGACATCGATTGCGCAATCGATGGTGAGATCGATTGTGAGGTCGATTGTGAGGTCGACATCGGGATCGATTGTAAGAGCGATAATGAGAACGATCGGGTGAGACGTTGGTCCCTCCCACCCCGAACCTTCTCATCACACTAACAGAGATAGTATAGGTGTACGCAATATTCGGACCTGGCCAGGAGCACATGCCCCGCGACTCCATAGGACAACGCCTGTTCTTCAACACGTCCTATCAGCAATACTTTCACTAGCCCGCCTACCTACCTGCAAGCAACGCTATTACTGACCCACTCCAGGACAACCACTTTAAGCACTCTGCGTCATCATATGTCACTGTAGCTACTGGGTCGAGCAATTGGCTACAACCAACATGTCTGCACGCCAGACAGCATGTTCGCCATGAACTGCCCAGAAATGAAAGACACGGCCGGTGGACAACAGCAACTACTGGCCGAAGGGTATGGTTACGGGACCTATCATACCAGAGCAAGTGGATACAGGTCGTCACCAGGGGTGGCCCACGGAGAATACAGGAAGGCATACTTCAAACTTACCGACGTCAAGGCCGCGCTACGCCACTCCCTCGAAGACCTGTACAACCAGCGCGTCGATACCTGCAAGGTCAAGTGCGCCGGCACGGGGGAGGTTACTACCGACGGCCGAGCTGATGGATCCCACAATGGCCAGGAGCCACCTCTACCGCGTCGAGACGAATGCTGGCAGGCGTCTCGGAACTACATGATTGCAGAATCGCACCCATGGAGATCTGCGGTAGGCTTCTCCTACTACGTGCCATGGGACCCCCGCAAGCACGACTACATGACCTTGGTGGATATTTCTACCGGCGCGCCCACCATCGGCATCCTCAAGCAGACCACCGTGGCCAAGCTACGCGGACAATAATTTGATCTGCTCCCATAGCAACACGCGTAGGTCAACGTATGATACATGGACTACGACAACGACGAGCTGCCAAACGGACATAAGCTACATCACCAACCCACTCTCACGGGGGTTCGGAATAATTCATCGACCTGCTGGGCCAGAACTGCAACCCAATTACACACGAGTGCTGCGACACAATTGGCCTACCCCCCCCGACTGGGCCCTACAATACGCGCGTGCCCCCGTAGAGGCTCTACGGACACGTCATACGGGCGCGTGGGGAGCCTACCGAAGGGGGACATCTGGGCCATGATGGATACAACGGCACCTCACTCCCATGTGTTCGGCTACATGAAACGCCAGGCTGGTACGCCCATACCGCTGATACGTACAACTACGGAGCCACAGCGCTCCAAACATACGTTAATGTACTACGCCTCTAGCATTACAGACAATGTACTCCGAGGACTCCGCCACCCACAAGGTACTACGTCTCTGGTGGGTACAACTTCGGAGACAATTTCGAAGAGCGTGCCAAGCACAGGAGGAGGAGGAGGCGGATGAGGAGGAGAACGGGTAGGAAGGGGAGAAGGGGGGAGGAGCTCTTCCTACACAGTTGTTCGCTCTTTCGCTCCCCTTGGCGGAGGCTCTCCCCCTTCTCCTCCTCCTCCTCCTCCTCCTCCTCCTCCTCCTCCTCCTCCTCCTCCTCCTCCTCCTCCTCCTCCTCCTCCCCCCCCTCGTCTTCCTCCTCCTTCTCACCCCCCCCTCTCTCTCCTGCTCCTTCCTCCTTCCTCTTTCCTCCTTCCTCCTTCCTCCTTCTTCCTCCTCCTTCTCCTCCTCCTCCCTCCTCCCCCGTCCTCACTGCTCCCTCCTCCTCCCCCCTCCTCCTCCATCACTTCTCCTTATCAGTAACTCATCCCTGTCACACCCCCAGACGGGGCGGTGGGGCGAGCCGGTCGTTTCGCCTAAGACTTCCTCATCATTCATTCCCCCAACCAAACAGTGCTTGCACCTAGGGGTTTTCGCTGTGCTTCTCAAGAGCTGGGCCTGGTTGTCGGTCCGGCTGGCTTGTGGCCATCCGTCGCCGCCCGTCGCTGACGTCGTCGGTCACTGTTTTGACTGTGCGAAGCCAGCACCTCGCATTGCTTTGAATTGCTTTCTGTTGCTTTGCGTTGCTTTGTGACGCGCTGCGTGACATCGAAATCGCATTGTAATGTGCATTGACTTACATTTCGCTGAGGCGCTTTGCATTGCTGCGTATTGCGTTGCATTGCCTTGCTTTGCGTTGCTCTCAATCGCTCCGCATTGCTTTGCATTGCGGCGTTGCATTGCTTTACGTTGCTGTGCATTGATTTGAGTTTCTGTGCCTTGCGTTGTTTTGTATTGCGCTGCATGGCTTCGCATTGCGTTGCGTTGCTTTGCGTTGCTTTGCATTGCTTTGCATTGCTTTGCAATCGCGCTGCGTTGCTTTGCATTGCTTTGCAATCGCACTGCGTTGCGTTGCCTTGCTGTGCGTTGCATTGTTTTGCGCTGCTTTGCGTGCCTTTGAGTTGCATTGGTTCTTCTTCCTTAAAACCGAATAGGATCTACCCCCCCCGGCGTTATCGGTCCCCCTTTCGGGTATGTAAATCATATATGATTCGGACCACATGTCCATCCTAAAAATGAAATCACCATGTCCCAGGCCAGCCGGTATCCCCCCCTGAGGTTCCCTTGTAAAAAACACTGTGCGGTGACATTTGTTCTTTTAACATAACACTTTTTGTCGCGAAACCCTTGCAAAACATAGACGAAGTGCACACGCGCGCGTCGTCGCGCGCGCATGCCGACATTCTTCAAACACCTTCTCTGCCGGAAGGATTTCGCAATCGAGTTTCCAAAACAAACATACAAAAAACACAGGGTTTCGCAACACTGATTTGCTAAAAAAGCTTCCGCGCGAGCTCTTGCGAAATCTTAAGGAAACCATAGGTTTTCAAGATTTTTACAACATGCTATTGAACGGGCTTCGCGCGCGCATGTCGAAATCTGTCGAACGCCCTTGCGCGTGTGCCGTCGCGAGAATCCTCTGCAAAAAATGTAACGAAATGCACACGCGCGCGTCATCGCGCGCGTACGCCGGAAACCTTCAAAACCCATGGGTTTCGGAAGGATTTCAAAATCGTGTCCAAAAAACCTACAACACACACAAGGTTTCGCAACACGGATTTTCAACAAAAGCGTGCGCGCGCGCTCTTCCGTCGTCGTCGTCGTCGTCGTCGTCGTCGTCGTCGTCGTCGTCGTCGCCGTCCTCCCTCCTCCCGCGTCATCGTCGTCGTCGTCGCCTGCGTCGTCCTGTCATTCCTCGTGTTCGTCGTCGTCGTCCTCTTTGGCGTCGTGGTCGTTTCCGTCGTCGTTGTCGCCATGGTCGTCCTTCCTCCTCCTCCCTCGTCGTCGTCGTCGTCCGTCGTCGGCGTCTCGTCGTCGTCCCTCCTATTTCGTCGCCGTCGTCGTCTTCGTCGTTGTCGTCGTCGTCTTCCCTCCTCCCTCGTCGTTGTCGTCGTCGGCGTCGCCGTCCTTCCTCCTTCTTCGTTGTTCGCGTCGTCGCCGTCCTCCCTCCTCCCTCGTCGTTGTCGTCGCTGTCGTCGTTGTCGCCGTCGTCGTCCTTCCTCCTCCCTCGTCGTCGTCTTCGTTGGCGTCGTCGTCGTCGTCTTCGTCGTCGTCGTCGGCGCCGTTGTCGTCGTCGAAGCCGTCGGAGACGTCGTCGGTGTCGTCGTAGTCGTTGTCGTCGGTGTCGTCGTAGTCGGTCTTCAGAGGTTTTGCAAACCAAGTTGCGGGTGGGTGCGTGGGATGTTTGCAAGAGCGTGGGATGTGTCAAATCATGGGCAACATCACTGTGCACCACGCAGACTGCACCACTTGGATAGCACTACCTGGACTGCATCAAGTTGGTTGCGCTACCTCGACTGCACCGCATGGACTGTATGAAATTCCTGTTTGGGGTCCACGCTGGTCCAAGCCTGAAAGTTGTAACAATTTCGCGGGCGGAGGGCGAGCCGATTGCGAAACGTGGCTCTCGCGTCAGCGCCGTGCACATTCAGCGTACAACTTTGCAACAGCTGCACGGATGGACGAGGCTCCCGCGCCAGCGCCACGCCCATCCGTGCTACAAGCTTGCAACCGCTTCGCGGATGCAGGGCGGGCCGTCTTCAGACTGCGGCTCCGGCCTCGGCGCCGCGCACATTCGTGCTACACGCCCACGTGAGCTTCACGGGTGGAGGGCGGCTCCTCTTCAGGAATGTGGCCCTCGCTCCAGCGCGACGCGCATTCGCCATTATACCTGTTCCGCAGCTTTCAGGAGGGAGGGCGGCTCCCTCTCAGAACGTGGCTTTCGCTTCAGCGCCGCGCACGATCACATTGAAGACTTGCAGCTCTTTGAAGGAACCGCCTCGTTGAAGTCCAAAGAACAGTGTACTGGCACGAACTTGACTCGTCAGGAAGCAGCAGTCACGTTGATTTGTGATGTTGAAGTCCCAGGAGTAGTGCTCTGGTATAATTTAAAATTGCCAGGCCGCAGCAGTCACGTTGATTCGCGGCGTTGCATTCACAGGGATTGCGTTCTGGCGCGATTCAGGAATCTCAAATTGCTTCTCCACCAGGCCACTTCCCGCAATGAAGACACAATCTCGTAGGAACCTCTGAGAGTGAACTTGGAGGGAGGATTCATCGCAACATCGTTGATGCTTCTTGGTTCTTGGGTTCATACCAGTCCTCCTCCTCCATCCCCTCCTCTCATCCCCCCTCCCTCCCTCCCTCCCTCCTCCTCCTCATCCCCCCCCTCCCCCTTCCTCCCCCTTTCCTCCTCCTTTAGCAGCAGCAGCGATCATGACCAAACCCGTTCGATGAGCGAGCGGTCGAGGGCGGATGTAATAATATAATGATGAGTGTGGGAAGCTAAGGCCGCCACCAATCCGCAGCCCCAGCGAGGAACCAAGGGGTGCAAAATTCCACCCCAAGGGGCCACGGCAGCTTCCGACGACGAAGCATGGCGAGTTGCCGAGGCTAGGCGTGTTGACAGGCGGCCTGCAGGGCAGGAGGGGCTCTGTTGCCCTGCATATAACTTCCCCACGTGTTACAAAACAAAACTGGCGAGTCATGCTTGAGGGTGCGTGCACCGAACCACTTGTGAGCACGGGCCTGCGGAGACCTGAGCAAGGCCTCCATGGAGGGGGGGAGGCCCCACAAGGCCCGACGGCCCGCTCGGGCCTTCTAAATCTCTTGGCACATCGCACGCACCTCCAAAAAGTACCGTCCCAGGTGAGACAGTGCTGCCGGACATTCACAGGGGGTCGGGGAGCTTTGGGGAGACGGTCCAGGTCCCCGAACAGCTCACGAGCCTTGGGCCACAAGGCCAGCATACGGGCCGTTGCCCAGACAATGGTTTTCAACGCGCCGCGGGCCGCCTCGGCCCTTTCAAAATCGGTAGGATCAAGCGCATTTCTGGAGGCCCCTTGCTGTGCTAACCAGTCTGCCCATTTATTGCCTCTAATTAAAACTCGCTCGGCCTCACTTTCAGCTGACTGCTCCGACTTGTGGGCTTTGACCTTACTGACCGAGTGCTGCGCGGGAATCGACCTGATGTACCGCCAGTGCTCGCCCATCGCAGATCTGCCATCCCACGAGGAGCGCTCTCCTTTGCCTTTTACCAGGGCCGCACAGTCGGCCATGATTTCAAAGTGCTGGTCGGAGTTCCACTCCGCGATGTTGAGTGCCATGAGAAGCCTATGATGCTCGCCCATGGAAGCTGTCTGTTCGTAATGTCCATACCCAGGGACACCCCCAAATACACCTTTGATCAACTGGCCCTCGGGGTCGATTTCCGCCACACCGAAGCCTTCTCGGGCCATGATATCACAGGTGGGGTGCAGGCACGAACCATCGATAAACAGCCTGTTGGTTCCAGAAAACTTGAAGGGCTCACAGGGCTTGCACTCACTGTCCACATACTGCGGTAGCTCTTCCTTGGGCGGCGCCGTCTCTGCTGACGGTCTCGGCGCCCAGAACTTGTAAAAAGTAGCGAATTGCCCCCGGCCTCCAAGCCGAACTCGATCCCTTCAGGTTCCAAAATCTCTGTTCTCTGGGCTGCATACTGAGGGCACCTCCACACTCGATGCCACACCGTATCGCGCTGACGACAAAGAGGGCAGAGCGGGTCCAATTTGAATCCCCAAGAGTGCAACTTAGAGGCCGTGGGGTACGCATTAGTGAAAACTAACCTGACGATTTGCTTGAGGTTTGCGGGCATCTTGGAGCTGTTGTAGATCTTGGACACCCCCTTGGCCCAGACCCCTTTCTCCAGGATGTCCCTAGCCTCCTCAGACTCGTTGCCCTCCAGGAGCTCAGCCATAGCACGTGAAAGATAGACCTCCAAAAGGTCAGCCTCGAAGAGCTTGGCAACTTTGGCAGGCGACTGCTCTGTCAGGCTGGCGAGGCTGCCATCTTTCATCTTCAAAATGCCTGGTGAGTGGTGGGCCCGCCCTGCCTCGCCGATCCACAAGAAGGCGTCGTGCAGGGGGCCCTGCGACTTCTTGGCCCAACTGGCGGACTTAAGATCCTGTAGACCCTTCAAAACGGCCGCCGTGGCCAAACTTAGGGTACCAGGGCTCAGACCATCAAACGTTCTCAGGTTGGGCTCCGTGGCGTACCACCATTCCCGCGCGAGACGCCTCAGCGACGCCGAGGCCTGCCTCAGGGGGTCCTTGGCGGTACACAGGGCCCAAGAGAGATCAGGGTTGCTACCCGCACTGGCGATGCCTAGAGCCCTGGCGCCCTCCGACCTGAGACGCAGCAGCTCCTGAGGATGGTTGCCCGAGACGTCCTGGCCGTGCTGGGTGGACGGGAGTAAACCACAGAAAAACAGCTTGGCCCGCTTCTGGGCCTTCTTCGCGCGGATGGACTTGACCTTGGGGAGCCTCCTGAGAGTGGCCTTCCAACGTGCCTTCCGAGTCCTCCGAGTATTTTTGGCCGCGTGGGGCCGACAGCCAGCGGAATAGTCCACGCCTAGCCGTTTGATAGTGGGCTCAGCCGAGCCAGACCACCTCCCAAGGACCTCCTGGGCCTTCTGGAGCAACTCAGGGGTGTTAGCCGTCGTGCAGAACTTACCCGTGGCAAAATTGAGCTGCAGCCTGTCCTGGAAGAGGGAGATGGCCTGGGGGAAAGCCGCGATGAGGGAAGCTATGCGCTTGTCCTGATTGGCTGCTACAGTATTCAAGGCCGTGTCGTCGACAAAAATGCCCATATCGCAATTCTCTGACTGCGGCACAAGCTCGATGACACCTGGCAGCAGGAGGCATTTCATCTCGTACGTAGCTGTGGGGCTGCCTGCCACCAACCCGCGGTCAGGGTTGATAAATTCAGAGGCTGCACCATCCAAGACCAGGAACCTGGGCCATAGGTATGAGTGCAACGCCGCCCTGAGCGCGAAAAGTGGGTAGCCTGCCAGCGCTGCTTCCCTCTGAACTACCCTATGGTCGACATGCTCATAACACTGTCTGGGGTCACCCAGCACAGTGAGAGCAGCACGACCATGCTGATCAGCCAAACGTGCTTGCACTTGGGTTCTCCAGACGCCGTCCGTGGTGCGCCGATACGGTGCCATATAAACTACGAGCCGTTATCCAACTCCCTTTTCCCAAGAGGCCGCATGCTCGCTCAAAACCTTGCTGTGAAGCCGTTGAAAGCCCGGAAAAAAAAAACCTATGGATCGTTGCCCTCCCGTGGGTTTAGCAAACAGCTGAACTCCGAGGGCCTGCCAAATCGTCGGCGACCCACCCAGGAGAAACATAACCGTGTAAACCAGACTTAGACCTTCCAAGGCCTGCTCCGGCAGTTGAGACTACTGCCGTGGGTGCACTCCTTCGGCCGCAATCGTGTTGGTCTTAAACTCCTTTGACAGTTCGCGCAGCCTGCTTGCCGACGGGGCCGATGGGATAACCTCATTGCCCAACGGCTGAAAAGTGACCCTCGGGGAAGCGCGGGCGTTCCACGCCTGCGACCAAATAGATACCTGTTGCGCAAGCCTTGCTTGCAGCGCGGCTGAGGGCCCCTCGGGGGTCTCCGCGGAGCAAAAGGCGTGATCCTTGGCAAGCTTAGAGTAGACATGCGCCCATCTAGCCCCGCCCTCGAGGGCCTCCTCGCACCATTCGCCCCGAGAAGCCCTCTGGGAGGCCCTGTCCCTTGGAAGTTGATCAAGGTGAACTCTTTTAGCATGATCTGCCCAATCCGAAAGCTCCGAAGCTGCCCCAAACCAGAATACTCCAGGATGCTGTTTGAGACGTCTGGCCAGGATAGACAGATGAACATGCCACAAAGGTCCTCCTTCCTTCCAGTGAACTCTGAAGGGGCCTCCCGGCTCCGTTCGCCCAATCGTGTGGTCCAAGAGTTTACTGAAATAGACAGACTCCGCCGCGTCGGGAAAGCGCAGGTGAAGGTGCATGAGCTCACGAATCCTGTCAGAGGCCCACAAGAGAGCGCGCGCGGGGCTGGTCCTCTTGGAGTCCTTAGTGGGGAACAGCGTGCTCACCTTCTCCTGCTTGAACCGATACTGGCCACCGGCCATGCAGACGGACGGCAAGTCCACTCCGTCGCACTGATGGATGTCTCTCAGCTCAGAGACCGAAAGGCTGACCCAGTGCTGGTAGCACTCGTCCAGGCGTGTCTGTAAGATGTCATGCTCGGATCTCTTGGTGAGCGACAAATAACCTTCCCCCCAGGGTGCGTGTGGGGCTCCAGAGCCCTCTGTAGTTTCCCAATCACCTCATCATACCGTGGGGGCTCGGGAGGGCCCCCGTGGGCATGTCCACGGGGATTTTTTCGAAGGGCAGGGGTTTCCGTGCCCGAGCCTGCGTAGTATCCCACAACAGATTCAATACGACAGGTCGATGCGGCGATAGCTCAGGGCCCAAGATAACCCGAACGTCTGGGCCGCATCTCAAAAAGGCCCGCGCCACTATAAAAAAGTCGATGGTGGTGCTCGTCGGGCCGCTGACGTAAGTGGGGGCCCCCTCCTGGTGCAGCACTGCGCCGCCGTACTTCTGCGGTGGCAATCCAACTGCAAGCAACTCTGGCGCCATGTTGAAATCGTCGCCAATCACAAAAGGTAAGCCGAGTGAGGTCGCCCGACTGCCAATCCACTGCGCGAGCCGAACATTTTCTGCTCCCAAGCCAATGGAGTCAACGAGATAAGTGGGAACCAAATAGACGACCCCATACTGTTTGGTTCTAAGAAAGCAAGAGGCCACTCGGGACCTAAAGGCTCTCGGTACTTCCAGCGGGCCCTCCCAGAAACCCAAATACCTCCGAACCAGGACAGCCACGCCTGCGGAACATTTACCCGTCAGAGCACTGACGGTGCGCGATCCCCAGAACGAAGCCCATCCTGCTTTGAAGAGCTTATCTTTGGCCTCCAGGAGCTGCTGACCAGTGACCCTCGTTTCCTGCGAGAGCACTACCTGGCATTCGACAGAGAGGCATTGCAGGGCTTGAAATGCTGTCTGGAAGTGCGAGCCATTAATTGTTCCCGACACGGTACTCACCCGGGCCTCGGTATCCGAACTCGAAAAGTCACCACCCCTCACCATCCCCGCGCTGGTCCGCGCGGGGGGCTCCTGAGGGCGGTGGGGAGTCCTCCCTGTGCCCCGCGCGGGGAAATCCCGAGGCCCTGGGGGATCGCGAACGAGGTGAGCGGTGGTCGCCTCGATCCCCTTCCACCCTCAAGCCGCCGACTGCAGGAGCAGGCTGGAAAGGACCTACCGCCGACGCTGCTGGGGCCCCAGGCGCGGCGGTGGCCAAAGGCAGTGGTGGCTGCTGGGTGGGGGGTCGGGGTGCAGCAGCGGGCTCCAGAGCGAGATGGGCAGCCCCGCCGAAGGGCGGCCCGCCTGGCCCACCAGGGGCCTCCCCTTGCCCAAGGTGGGCCGCTCCGAAGCCTGCCCCTGCTGCGCCAGAAGGCGCTGCTGCTCCCATCGCGGCCGCCTGAGCCTGATGGGAATTATAGGCGTTGGCAAGAGCTACAAATGCCTGGCCGAGCGCTGGACTACTGTCGACGCCCATCCCGTTCAGCGCCGCGCTGGTCGAGCTGGAGCGCTCCTGATGCCGCCGTGGCGGGGGAATCCTCGGACGACGGCGCTTGGAGCTGCTGCTGTACCTGATCTTGATGCTGCTGCATGTACTCCTTCAGCGTGGTCTCCGCCTCCGTCAGGGCGGTCTCCAGCTGCGTAATCTTCTGGCGAGTCCGTTCTGCAGTTAAGAGGGAGTCCCTGAGCAGCGCCTGCTGCTCCTCAATCTGATGCTTTGTCTGAGCCACAACCTTCTGCTGCTTCTACATCTTGTGGAACGACTGCTGAGCACGCTGGGTTGTGGTATTGCGGAGGTCTCTCTTGCCACGGAGTTTTGTCAACATAGCTGTGATCGCCTCCTTCGCCTTGGTAGTGGACTCTGTGCCCCCCCCCTTATTCAGCATATCAAGTGAATTCTGGAACATGTTGATGAGCTGGCCTACCGACTGGGTGTCCTTCTCCTTGGAGCTCCCCGTGTCTGCACCAGCACGAGCACCTTGCTTTGACATGGCCGCGCCATGCCCTGCATCTGGCTGCTGAGAAAAATGACTGCCACACTGCCAGCACCAACTATGATTGAGCGAAACTGGCACCGTGCATATGGGGCAAAGCCAAGAGAGGGAGGCCGTTGCTGGGGTCACTGCCTTCTGCGCCGCGCCCTTGCGGCCGTCAGACTTGGTCCTGCCGCCTCCCTTCTGGCCTCCCCCCTTCGGCACGCTGTCGCCCTTGCCACGGCCTCGTCCCATGCGGTACTGAGCCCACGGTGGGGTGGGAGAACGTGACCTTCTCGGCGATGCGTGGTGCGCCGCCAGCGTGGCCGTGGCCCTCTGGACCCTGAGGAGCGTCCTGGACCAGGCTCGCTCGGCGCGGGCCCTGCGATGGGCCGCCTCGCCGAGGGCGACAATCGCGGGCGAGGCGCGGCACCCACCCAAAGGGGTGGGCAGCACCGCTGGCGTCAGGCCGCGCGAGCGGTCGCGAGCGAAACTGGGGCGTGAGAGAAATCCCCCCCCTCTCTGCAAAACGCTCGGGCCCGATGCCTTGAGCCAAAATGGCTACGGACTCCTCCTCCTCCTCCTCCTCCTCCTCCTCCTCCTCCTCCTCCTCCTCCTCCCGCCTCCCCGCTCTTCCTCCTCCTCCGCCTCCCCCCTCCTCTGGAGCGGGGTCCCCAACGTTGTCCGTGAGCAGCCAGCCCTCGGGCTCCAGGCACCGCACGAGCCTGTACTCCCGGACCTGCTCGCAGCGGTGCTCCGAGGAGCGGGAGGGCAACGAAGAGACCAGCTCGTGGAGTCCCGGCTGCCTCTGCTGCGCTGTGCAACAGTGCTGGCCTCGTGGCAGTGTGCCACGATGAGCCAGCCGTACTCTGGGATGACCAATGAGGAGGAGAAGAGAGACGAAAGGATTTGTTGACAACAGCGAGGGCGGATGCCAACGCGTTCGGATACCCGGCGGGCCACGTCGGAACAGGGGCACACGAATGCAGCTAGGGGAGGAGAGGGCGGCCGCGGAAAGGAGGATCCCAACGAGGATGTCCTCCTCCTTATCCTTCTCCTTCTCCTTCTCCTCCTCCTCCCTCCTCCTCATCACCATCATCATCATCATCATCATCATCATCACCACCACCACCACCACCACCATCATCATCATCATCATCATCATCATCATCATCAGCATCATCAATTACATCCTCGTCATTGTCATCATCAGCAGCAGCACCGATATCAACATCAACATCAACATCATCATCGTCATCATCATCATCATCATCATCATCATCATCATCATCATCATCCGCAGCATCATCATCAGTATCGTCATTATCATGGCCAGCATCATCATCACCATCATCATCATCATCAACAACATTAGCATCATCATCAGCATCAGCATCATCATCATCACCACCACCAGCATCATCACCATCATCATCACCAACACCTCACCATCGTCACCATCATCAACATCAGCATCATCATCATCATCATCAGCAGCATCATCGCCATCGTCGTCGTCAACACCACCAACATCATCATCCTCATCGTAATAACTACCATCGTCGTTCCTCCCTCCTTTTATCGCCCTCCCTCCTCCGACAAGGAGGCTACGTTATTCGGGCAAGGGGCTATGTGGGCTTCCCCCCTCCCCGGCTGTCTTCCCATCGTGGAGCCTTCGCGGCCTTCCTGACCTGACCTGACCTCCATCACTTCCTCCTCCACTTCGTCCTCGTCCTCGTCCTCGTCCTCCTCCTCCTCCTGTTCTCTGGTCTTCTCTTCTCTTTTCCCCGTCCTCTCCCTGCTCCTCTCCCTGCTCCCCCTCCTCCCACGGAGCGGACGAGGACGGGGACGGGGACGAGCCGCGTGGGTGCCCTCGGGCCCATCGCCGGGCCTCGCAGTTCTGCATGTAGCTGGAGCCTGCGGGCGGTGCGGGGCGGCTCTGCTGCCGCGTCCTGCTCCCTCGCGGGCGCAGGAGGACGTCCTTCTCCTACTCCGCCTCCTCCTCCTCCTCCTCCTGCTCCTCCTCCGCCTTCTCCTCCTCCTCCTCCTCCTCCTCCTCCTCCTCCACTTCCTCCTCCTCTCCTCCTCCTCCTCCTCCTCCTGCTGCTCTCCCTCTCTCCTCCTTCCTCCTCCTCCTCCTCCTCCTCCTCTCCTCCGCCTCCGCTCCTCCTCCTCCTCCTCCTCCTCCTCCTCCTCCTCCTCCTGCTCCTCCTCCTCCTTCTCCTCCTCCTCCTCCTCCGCCTCCTCCTCCTCCACCCCCTGATTCTGATGTCTTGAATCAGGAGGAGGAGAGGAGGAGGAGGAGGAGGAGGAGGAGGAGAGGAGGAGGAGGGAGGAGGAGGAGGAGGAGGAGGAGGAGGAGGAGGAGGAGGAGGAGGAGGAGGAGGAGGAGGGGGAAGGGTAGGAGGGGGCGAGGGCTTCGCTCAACTGGGGGATACAGTCGGACTCTCGAAGTCTTGAATGAGGAAGAGGAGGACGAGGAGGAGGGGGAGGAGGGGGAGGAGGAGGAGGAGGAGGAGGAGGAGGAGGAGGTGGAGGAGGTGGAGGTGGAGGTAGGGATAGGGGAGAATCGGCATGAGGACAATGTGGATCAGTACGAGGGAGAGGAGCACGATGATGAACAAGAACGGCGGTGGGGGGAAACATGATGACGAGGATGAGGACGCGGCAGAGGACGGAGTGATAGGGGATGGGCAACTGGGAAGGTCATCGCCCTCCTCTTCCCACACATCCTTCACCTTATCATCACCGTCGTCCAAAGTGGAGATCTCGCGCGGTCATCTCTGGGTTTATCCTGGGGTCCTTGGGGGCTCTCTTGTAGCCTCTTGGGACCGCCCTGGAACCACCTTGGACCTCCTTGCACGCTTATGGGGACGTCGCGCAACGGAGAAGGAGTAACGCGAGTGAGAGAGAGAGAGAGAGAGGAAGCAATGGCTTGAAATGGGTCATGTTATCCACTGGATTCCTTCTGCCACTGTGCTGCTCTCAGGAAGGGGATTAGCGCCAAGCCAGCCTGCGTCTACCGCGCGGGGGTTGACGAACCAGAAGCTCCAGCATTTTTTTGGCGCCACGCAAGCAGTTATGGCATGCAGGGCATGTCGCCATCGTCCTCCTCCTCCTCCTCCTCCTCCTCCTCCTCCTCCTCCTCCCCCTCCCCCTCCTCCTCCTCCTCCTCCTCCTCCTCCTCCTCCTCCTCCTCCTCCTCCTCCTCCTCCTCCTCCCTATTCGCATTTATGCGCCTCACCCGACTTCGACAGGGGTATGCCAACCACAAGGGTATCAGCAATGCACTCCAACCTCTCCTGCCTTCTCCCTCGTTGTTCCTCACCTCTCCCCCCTCCCCAGTCCTTCCTATCCTCCCAATCCCCGAAGATGCGGGGGATGACAAGGAGGAGGAGGAGGAGGAGGAGGAGGAGGAGGAGGAGGAGGAGGAGGAGGAGAACGAGGAGGCGGAGGCGGAGGCGGAGGAGGAGGAGGAGGAGGAGGAGGAGGAGGGGGGGGAGGAGGAGGAGAGGAGGAGGAGGAGCAGGAGGAGGAGGAGGAGGAGGAGGAGGAGGAGGAGGAGGAGAAGGAGGAGTGGAGGAGGAGGAGGGGGAGGAGAGGAGGATCAGTAGCCCTCTGGCCCCTCTCTCCCTCTCCACCCATCTACTGCCGGTCGGCCAGCGCGGGCCTGTCATCGTGGCCCAGGCGGCGTTGACCCAGGACTGGCTGGCCATCAGGTTCACCCGCTGCAGGAAACAGCCGTGGGAGGCCATGAAGAGCGTGTCGCACTCCTCGCTCTAATTTATTATCGGGCCCTCTTCGCCGAACGTTCGTGAAGAAGGGTCCGTTGCCACGCCTCTGGCACGCGGTGGAGTGCCCCAAGGCTCACAGCCGTGCTGCTTCCGCAGTCTGAATTTTACCCTCAAGGCTCGGGCCCCCAAATGTTCCATGCGCTTTTGGGCCGGCGCGTGGTGGCTCGCATGAGTTCCGAGTGCGTTCTGCGCCTCCCGTGGACGCTGTGTCCGCCCCAAAGCGACCTCCCGAACCCTCCGATGTGTCCAAGAGGGCTTCGAGCCGCCGAAAGAGCGCTCCAAGGCTCCCAGGATGGCCTCAAGATGGCCCAAGAACCCTCCAAGACGCCCCAAGAGGCCTCCCAAGAGGTTCCCAGGAGGCAGATGTCGGCGATTCTCCGCAGGAGCATTCCTTTGGCGTTTTCGCCTTTTCTGCTTTCCGACGCTCCAAGACGGCTCAAGAGGCCCCCAAGACCACCCCAAGACGGCCCAAGAGGCCTTCAAGATGGCTCCAAGACGGCCCAACAGGGTCCCAAGACGGCTCAAAAAGGAACTCCAAAGAGGAACCACGAATCGAAAATCCGAGCCTTCCGCCCCAAGAGACCCCCAGGAGGCCCCAAGAGGCCCCCCAAAGCCCCCAAGAAGCCTCCAAGAGGCCCCAAAGGGGCCCCACGGAGCCCCAAAACGGCCCCCAAGAGGCCTCAAAACTGCCTCCAAGTTCAGACCCACAACCCAGGCACGGTTGCGGAACGGGCCGAAAGCCACTAGACACCAATGAATCATGGCATTAATTCCACGATGTGTTCACAATACCCACGTTTTTGCTCATATTCGGGCGCCCAGAATCCTCATGGATTTCGGACATTCCTCATTTATCCGTCGCATTAGTTGCTCCCGTTGGTACCCATGTGTATTGAACGTGTCTCACGGATTGCTTTGTTGCGCTCCATATATAATGTTCCCCGAAGGGACCTACCTTTTCCTCCCTCTTCTCACACGCTTCGTGATTGAGTTCGTGGCGTCTCCTCATCTACGTTCTTTCCCCATCTCTCTCTCTCTCATTGTTCTCTCTCTCTCTCTCTCTCTTCCAAGCTGTTGCAACTCCATTCTGCATTTGCTTGGGAAGGCTTCCACTGGAGGAGGATGATGAGCAGGAGGAGGAGCGGAGGAGAAGGAGGAGGAGGAGCAGGAGGCTCTCGCCTGAGAGGTCCCAGAACACCTCACGGGAGAAGAAACTCCCGCCCGAGAGGTCTCCAAACATCTCGCTCGGGAGGAGGCTCCCGCCTGAGAGATCCCGAACAAATGCGCTTGGGAGGAGGCTCCCGCCTGACAAGCCCCAGAACAACAAACAAGAGGAGGCTTTCGCCTAAGAGGTCCCAAGCAAACCGCGGAGAGGAAGTGGCTCCCCCTTGAGAGGTTCCCCCAAACAACTGTCGGAGGAGGCGGAGGCTCCCGCCTGAGGGGTCTCACGACAACCGAATCAAATGTGGGCCCCCGCCTGAGAGGTCGCCAAGAAACCCAAAGACATCCAAGAGTAATGTCCCTCATCCCCGCAACTGTCCTGAACAACAGAGACAAACGCCAGAGGAGTGTACCGCCCTTGCCAACAAGGCTGGGGCAGCAGTGTCGGTTCTCCTCTGGAGCTACCAGGTATATCATTCTCTATACGCAGGATTCCATAATGTGTTATTTCCTGTGCTTGCTTTCGATCGGAGCGCTCTCTTTTGTTCAGACTCAGCGGTCAGGACGGCGGGGGCCAACAACCTCCACCGACGAACAAAAATCACCCTGCGGCTTCCTCAGCAGCCGTGAGGCTCGATGTACATCTCAAGCGTCCAATCAAGCCTTTTTCCTACTCTGGAAAGGGCCGTTTACGGGCTGCGGCTTGAAACACCCAGTGACCATCCGGCTGGCCTCCGTGTGATCGTCCGGGCCAAGGAGGCCTGCGGGATCGTCCCCGACCCCCGACACGAACGCCTCCAGGTCGTTCTGGTAGTACACGCTTCCTGCGTTGAATCCGCGCCATACGGTAGACCAAGTCACGGTGATTACGTTTGCGCCGTTCTCCAAGGAACAAACCGCGGTGAAAAGCTTCGTGCGCTTGCGGAAACTGTTTTTGGTGGGCTCCGCGATGGGGCCCCGAGGACGCGTGATCTGGCATTGTGGCACCAGCTGGACGAAAGCTGCCGGATCGTCGGTGGCATTGGTGGACCCAGACGGCGTGTTGACGATCAGCCCCATAGCGGCAGTTTCGTTGAAGACATCGCTGCCGACCGAAAACTCCAGAGAAGTGATGTTGCTCCCCAACTTTTGGCCGAAGACCGACACCTTACGAATGAGAAGGTCGTCGCAATCTTTCAACCCCACATCCTCAATAGTCGCATTGACCACCAAATCCGCAGCTCCTGCGTTGGACGGGTCGAACCCCCTGGGAATCCCAATCAAATTCCACTCTCCAGGCAAAGTCACATGGAACTTCTCGCCGAGCGTGTTGGTCAACTCCGGGTCCAGGGCGGACACGACGCGGGATCCCATCAACTGCATAGGCTCCTGCGGGTCAGTGACCTGCAATCCACTGACGGCGGCGGCAGAAGCTGCGCCGAGAAGAAGCCCGCGCATCTTGGGAGCGTGGAGATCTGAACGGGTAGCGGATATGCGAAAACCACAGCGACAGGTAACTTGAGCCCAAATGGCTACAGATGTTGGATCGGAGCGTTCTCCGGGTGTTTGAAGATTGCTCCCGCTGCAGCGCGGGCCTCATCTTTGGATCGACGCTTTGTTCTCGTCGTTCAGAACGGCGCTTTCGCCCCAGCGCGAGCCATTCTTCTTCGTCTTTTGGGGGATCCCAGGTCGACTATGACACCCGTCGGCTGATAGAAAAATCAGCGCAATGGAAAGGGATGGGTCGGGGGGGGGTCGGATGTCAGATATGGTGTGAGCGTTCCTAGCTTGCCCTCCTCCTCTGTCCTCCCCCCTCCTCTCGCCACTTCCTACTCTTCCTGCTCCTCCTCCTCCTCCTCCTCCTCCCCCTCCTCCTCCTGCTCCTCCTCCTACTCCTCCTCCTCCTCGTCCTCCTCCTCCTCCTATTCCTCCTCCTCCTCCTCCTCCTCCTCC
>CAUYUJ010018256.1:92500-102500 GCA_963575745.1 Prorocentrum cordatum | reverse complement strand
CCCCTGGGCGCGCCGTCGACGGGAGGCGAGGGAGCGGGCCCGGGGGCGTGGGCAGGGGCCGGCAGGGCGGCGGGGAGGGCAGGGAGCCACACGACAGCCCCCCCGACGTGTTTTCTGCTCTTCTGTTTCGCTGCGGACGCCCAGGGCTCTTCAGGCCCTTCCCCCCGGGGACAGGCCGGCCTTCCCTGCCGGGCCTCTCTCTCGAGGGCCCCGGGGGCCCGGCAGGGGCTCCCGAGGCCCGCAGACGGGCAAGGGCCTGCCATCGCGGTTGCTGCTGCACGCGGCGCGAGGGGGTCTGGGGAGGGAGCACGTGTGGAGAGGGGGGGAGCTTCTCACGACGCGAGGGGGTCTTGGGAGAGGGTAGCTGTGGGGGGGGGGGACTTCTCGCGACGCGAGGGGGTCTGGGGAGGGGGTGGGTGTGGAGGGGGGCGGGGGCAGGGGAGCCGGGACGTGAGGTGCCAGGAGCGGCCAGCGAGCGGACGGGTGCTCGCGCGCGGGCCCGGGAGCGATCACAGGAGGGAGAGGGCAGGAAGCGGGGGAGGGGAAGGAAGGTGGGCGGTGAGAGCATGTGGAGGGGTCCTGCTGGGCCCTGGGAAGGAGGACAAGGCAGCTGTTTACCGGCTCCGTTTTGCGATTCGTTTGCCTGCTCCAGCGCAGCAGTTCCTCCAGTTCCGTCGCCGTTTTTCAGGTTCCAGCCCCAGTTCCAATCCTGCAGCACTAATGGTTCATGTTTCTGGCCGCCGGTGCTTTTGTTTGCATCTCTTCGTGCTCCAGAGACGCTTCTTGGACACTGCAAAAATTCACTGCCGTTTCCAAAGCCCACTGAATGGAGGGTGCGGGATTGGAGGCGGGGGGTGCGGAAAGACCTTTCTTCCTTCCTTCCTTTCCTCCTTCTGCCCTTCCTCCCTCCTTTTTCCTCCTTCCTCCCCCTCCTCTCTCTTGGACTTGTCTCTGGCTATCAGACCTGTTCATTTCCTCTACCTCCTCCTCCTCCTCCTCCTTTTCCTCCTCCCCCTCCCCTCCCCTTCTCATCCTCCTCCTCCTGGGGGGAGGGGGGGCGGGAGGTGAGGACGAGGAGACGGGATGTGGGAGATGATGACGAGGGGATGGGGGCGGGGGACTCGGGAGGGAGGGAGGATGCGAGAAGGGGCTGAAGCTTAAGGCTCGGGTGTCCTTTGCAAGTTTCGGACCCCTCTTCTCTCCAACCCTCCCTGCGTCCCGCTGCGTTCTCTCTCTCTCTCTCTCCATTTCTTGCGTCGTCGTGTCTCCCTCCCTCCCTCGCTCCCCCATCCACTCCTTCCCATCCCTCTGCCGGGCCACCTGGGTCCTCGAACGGTCACTTCGTGATTTGATTACCAACGGCTCGCGCATCGTCGTCACTTCCTGCCAACCGAAGCGTTTCTTCCTATGCCCGTTGGTCGTGTCCCCGCGTGCTGCCGCCGACCGCTCAAACGATCAATTGCCGCTGACCTGGATAAACTGCAGCAAATTTTGCCGACCAGGGCAAATGCGCGGTTTACTCAACGGCCATGTTCGTGTCCCAGTCCGAGACCATGTTGCCCGTCGGATGCTTCGGCGCGCGCTCGCTTCCCACATGTGCAAGGCTGCCACATCTCTGCCATGAGGATAACCGTTCTCCTTGGTCAAACACCAAGTCCAGAAACACCATCGTACCTAACAGTCCACGTCCTTTGGGACGCGCGGACCCCCGTCATACTGTCATTCTCCTCTGCTGATCCTGGCGTCAGGCGCACTCGTCGGCTGATGGACCACCTTCACCGCCGCCGCCAGTTTGGGCTGAATCGCAATCCGATGAGAACAGTGGGGGCGCCAGGCAGGAGGAGACTGTCAGCACCAACTCACTCAGCTCACCGCTTTAATCGCATCGCCTGCAATGAAATCGCGCATGTGAGCGCCCACGTACTGCTGGAACTGCTCTTTCGCGAGCCAGTGCGCTCGAGAGATCTTGTCGCACTCTGCCGGCAGCTGCTTTGCCCAGAGGGCCGCGTGCTCCCCCCTGGCGAGGGCATCAGCCAAATCCTGCCGACTGACCTTCCCATCATTGTCCTGGTCGATGGTCGCGAAGGCGGCTGCCACGAGGGGCTGGTTCTGGCACACGCTGATGCAGAGGGCCGCAGCGATGAACTCTGTCCAGGAGACGCAGCCAGTCTGGTCGCGGTCCAGCGCGTGGAGGATCCGCGCCGCGCGCAAATGCGACATGCCACTTAGGCTGAGCACCTCCCGGATTGAGGCCGCGCTGATGGTGCCTCTGTTCTGGGTGTCGCAGTGGGTGAAGATGGCACGGAGCTCCTGCAGAGCCGGCACGCTGCACTGGTGGGCGATCAGCAAGAAGACAGCCTTCTTGAGCTCGGGCTGTCCTGCAAACGCGTCCAGGCATTGTATCACACCCACAGACAAAGGCGGAGGCCTCCTATCGAATCTCTTGAACCAGTCGTGTTCAAGGCATTTCGCCGCATCTGGGCGGCCGAGTGGGTCCTTGTTCAACATCGCACGCATCAGGTCCACGCAATCCCAGGACACGCCAGTGGACAGGTTCGGGTGATGGCGGTAGCTCTCGCTCACGATGGCCTTGCGGACACCGCTCTGCCACCAGGTGATGTCCCTGCCAGGCGGGGGAGGCCAAGTCTCCATGAAGGGGTAGTCACCGGTGATCAAATTGTACAAGATAACACCAGCACTCCAGATATCGCTCTTCATCTCGAGTCCACGGTCGAACCCCTCGGGCGCGATGTACAGCAGAGTCCCGCCGAAGGTCTGCGACACCTTCTTGTCTGGCTCGAAGAGCTCTGCAATGCCGAAGTCTATAAGCTTGATTGACGAGGACGTCTTGTCAACCATCATGATATTTTGAGGTTTTAGGTCCTTGTGCATGAACCGTTCGCCATGCATGAACGCCAGAGCACGCAGTGTCTGCTTCATGACGTCGCAAATGAAGTCCTCTGAATAGTCCGAGCACCTCCTCCTGAACTTGTCGTCGATTATGTTCTGTAGCTCTCCTCCATTGCACGGCTCCATGATTTGAGAAACGCTGGCTTCGTCCTCGAAATATTCGTACACCTTGATGACATTCGGGTGGTCCAGCACGGCCATGTTACCGATTTCCCTCAAGATCTCGTCCAGGGGCATGCCAGCCGCACCACGAAATTTCTCGATTCTCTTGCACACCCGTTGTTCGAAGGAGATCTTGTGCGTGACCATGTGCACCACACCGAAGCTACCCTCGCCGAGTTTTTCGCCCACGTCGTACAAATCGGAAAGCCTGTTCACATTCTTTCGGACGAAGTCACGGGTCCTCAGGGGGAGCACTATCGGGAAGTGAGACTTGTAATCCGCCGCCGGGCTTTGTGTCCGTTGGGGCGTGTTGGAAGACTGCTCGTCTGTTTTTTTTTGTTTGTTCAAAGAAATGTTCGAAGGCAGACCCCCACCCTGGACGGCACGCGTCCCTCTGAGATCGCCTCCCTCGAATTTGCTCTCGGGCAATGTCTTCGGCCAGCAGACGGCCAAGATGGCCTCCAAGATGGTTTCCAAGGCAGGCAGGATGAGACTAAGACGGCCCAAGATGGCCCAAGACGGCGCAAGAGGCTCCAAGACGGTCTCAAGACAGCTCAAGAGGCCCCCAAAGAGGGCTCCAAGAGGGCTCCAAGAGGCCCTCCCAGAGAGCCCGAGGAAGCCAAAAACATTGATACCTCTTAGGTTTCTGAAGGATGTCGAGGTTCGCGCCCGTTTGAGCTTCTGACCGCCCAAGACGGCCCAAGAAGCCTCCAAGAGGCCTTCAAGATAGCTCCAAGACTCCAAGACAACTCAAGAGACCCCCAAAGATGGCCCCAAGTCGGCAGACCAGGACCCACAGATCGCCCAATGGGCTCCTAAGAGGGTCCCCAGACTGCCCTGAAGCGCCCCACGAGGGCACCACAACGGCCCAAAGAGGCCCCCAAGACGGCATCCGAAGGCGCCAGACGGGCCACGAGTCCCCAAAGACGGCCGAAGAAACCACAAGAAGCCCCCGAGAGGCCCCGGGAGGCCTCCAGAAAGGCTCCAAGAGGCCCTCAGGAGGCTCCCAGGAGGCCACAAGAGAGCCCCCAGAAGCCGCCTCCTCGTCCTCACGTTCTCCTTCTCCTCCTCCTCCTACTCCTCCTCCTTACCTTCCTCCTTCTCCTCTCTCCTTCTCATCCTCCTCCTCCTCCTCCTCCTCCTCCTCCTCCTCCTCCTCCTCCTCCTCCTCCTCCCTACCGCTCAGACGAAGCCGAGCTTGAGATCAGGACCTCCCCAATTCATACCAATCGCTGAATTACCGCGGGGCGTGAACTCGCCAACCTCGGTACTGCGCGGGCGAAAGACGAGGTCGAATTCTCGACCCGTCCTAATTGATAACACTCGTCGGAATTGCGCTGTTCCTACAATCAGCCTCTGTCCAGCTGCGCTGTTGCACAGGCACGGTGGCGGGGTTTGCCGCAGGTAGTTGGATATTCATGAAGTATGTTGCGACACACTTTTTGGAATGATGCGACGTCAACGCCAGAGCCCCACCAGGACGTGTGCTTGCTGTACACGCCCCGTAGACTATCCTCGGACGAAGGCAGCGTCTCCTCCACTGGGCGAAGCAGCGAATCTCTGAGGGATACCTTGAACTGGGCTAGGTTCATGAACTTCTCCCCGCCAGTCGTCTCAAAAAAAATCGCGGCGGAGTAATTGTTTAGCTCCTCATCTGACTCGATCAACTCTTTCAGCCATTTGTGCGCGTCGATGCATGCCACATCCGCCTCTGACCTCGACCTGCGCGCTGTGGGGCTCGTGTTCCCGCAGTTTGGGTCGTGGTCGCCCTTGCCAGGGTTCAGGGCGCACCTCTTGCAGCATGTGTCGAAAGGCTTCATGCCCTTTGTCAATCCAGGCTGTACCTTCCGACCACAACCGAACTTGCACATGCCAGCGTCGCTCGGCATCGAGCCACTGGAAAAGGCACTCGCCGCCGATAACTGGCGCGCTGCCCTGGCCGAGTCCGTACGCCCGACGTAACGCGGTTGCCCTGTTGGCGGCGGTGGTGGAGGAAGGAGCGCGTGCATCCACAGAAACGTTCGGAGCTCCGCGCGGATGTCTTGGGCCGACGCTGACCCCCAGGAGATTCGCGCGGAGCTCCGACAGTTTGATGCTCGTGCAGTCTTCTCTTCCTCCAGATGGTGGCGGTGGCGGCGGCGGCACAGGGAGCGGCACCGGCCGCCGGACGTGCGCCGCGACCATCTCAGGGAGGATCCACTTGGTGTTCCCCTCGAACTCCACCTTGACGGTGCCAGCCTTGACGTCGAAGCCCTCGAGCCTGGCGTCGGTCGTCGGGGCGTACACGATCCTCGCGCCTCGTATCCACGCCCGCCTGGAATTGCTCCACACCTCCACGGTCTCGCCCACTGCGTACGGCTGCATAGAGCTCAGGTGCAGAGCTCCGAGCCGCGCTTCTGCTGGCTGCCGAGCCCTGGCTCACAACTTGGGCCAAGACGTCTGGAGCCCAGATCGTTACGACTAATTATGGCCATGACGATGTGGTCTCTGGTCTCTGTCACTGCGTGAACCGTTCAGACTGTGAGCTGTCTCCGCTGCCTGAGGTTGCAAAGTGATGTCGTTTTCTTGCTCGCTCTCTCCACCGCAGACATTCGCTGGACATGGACATGGCGTGGCCACAAGCGGCCGCCGACACGAATGCGTCCTCGAACTCCGAGGGCCCAGGGAGGAGGGGCAGGGGGGAGCGAGGAAAGAAGCAACGCTGGGGAAGGAGGTCCTGAAGGGGCCCTGGGACACACAAACAGATGCACACAAATCCTAGGATTCCCAATATTTCAATATTTTCTGGATTTTCGTCTTCCCCCCCACTTCCCATATTTTCCCATATTTCCCTGGGAATCGTCAATTAATCGTGTCTGTGTGCATGTTTTCCTTCCTGAAGTCCCAGAGGATGCCGGGGGCCTTCAATGTTGAACGTCCGTGATTGCGCTGCCACCGCGCTGAGGCGGAACAGGTCTCTCCCGCGGAGGAAGGAATTTTGACGTCTGCACTGGCCGTTGTTTCTCTCTGCCAACGCCGCAGCAAAAAAAGACCAGGAGGAGTCACTGCACACAAATCGATCGCACGCCCAGAGGATGCCATGACAACGACCATGCAACGACGCCTCCTCAATCCTCTGGCCTCTCCTCTCCGCTCCCTTCTGCTCCTCCCTCCTCCTCCTCCTACCTCCTCCCTCCTCCCTCCTCCCTCCTCCCTCCTCCTCCTCCTCCTCCTCCTCCTCCTCCTCCTCCTCCTCCTCCCTCTTCCCTCGTGTTGGTCTATATTTGCCACAACATGGCGTGATGCTTCGTCGCGTGAGCGGGCGGATCGCGATGGAGGCCTCCAGGCATGTGGCGAAATAATGCCCCATGTCTCCTCCTCTGATCCAGTCAATGTTACAACCCGCTCACTCCCCAAAAGCAAGGTACCGTACGAAACATACGCTGTCTTGACCTGTGCACATTTGTGTACGCGATAAAACATATTATTATCACATGTCTATACAGATGTATGTATATATGCGTGTGTATACCTGTATTGCTAGACCAGGCTCTCAGTAGATGACTGGGCTGAGCTCAAACTTGACGGGCACCCTGTAGGGCTTCCATTCAGGGTATGGGGCTATGTAGATCTGGCTGTGAATGTCGTGGTCAGTCAGTGCTGTCAAACTTTTTCGGGAGGTAGGTGGGTGGAGCTTTCACCAAGTACCTTGTGCATGCCAGATTGGGCTTACGCTGCTGCTAGTCGTTGGTGCCCCCGCAATGTATTGAGGTAGTCAGTGGGTGCTGGCGCCTTGTCATCGTTTGGGCTGTAGTGGGAGTCGTCGTTGGGTACGATTGGTGTCGATCCTGTCTGACCGTCTTCGGTAGATGGCGGTGCTTCTGCTTGGAAGTAGGCGCGGGTGGTTGCTCGCGTCTGTGCTGTGCGTTGGTGCGGTGGGATGCCAGCAGGCCGTTCGTACTCGGCGGTGGAGGTATTCGACAGGGGGAGACAACGGGAACATTGAGTCTGGGTGGTAGTGGGATTGCTGAGATAGGTGTGGCAGGTTGTTGGTGGTGGTTGTCCTGTTGTGTCGCTGCTAGTTGCGGCGATGCTCTGCTATGCGGCTTTGTAATCGTAGCGGATACTGGGTCGTGCTCTTGAGTCTTATTTCGGGCCCTCCTGCGCTGGGTCCTCGTTTTGACTGGAGCACCGTGGTCCCCACCCTCCTCCTCTCCCGCCTCACTCCTCCTGCCTCCTCTGCAGCTACTCCCCGGATGGCCGCGAACTACGCACCTGTCGTCACTCTCGTGGGCTCCCCGGAGGTCCAGCAGAGGCTGCGAACTGCGAAGCTTTCGCCACTTTCGTGGGCTCTGATGAGGTCCAGTGGAGCGGTGTCAGACGCGCACCCAGACTAGAACTCGCGGCTCCCTGGAGGGCTGCGAACTGCGAAACTGTCACCACCGTCGTGGGCTGCGAAACTGTCGCCACTTTCGCGGGCTCCTTGGCGGTCCAGCGGAGTGGTGTCAGACGCGCACCCCGCTTAGACCTTGCGGCTCCCTGGGGGGCTGCGAGCTGTGAAACGTCGTCACTTTCGTGGGCTCCTCCGAGGTCCAGCGGAGTGGTGTCAGACGCGCACCCCGCTTAGACCTTGCGGCTCCCTGGGGGGCTGCGAGCTGTGAAACCGTCGTCACTTCCGTGGGCTCCTCGGAGGTCCAGCGGAGTGGTGTCAGACGCGCACCCAGACAGGACCTCGTGGCTTCCTGGGAGGCTGCGAACTGAGGAGCTGTCGTCATATTCGTGCGCTCCTGGGAGGTCCAGTGGAGTGGTGTCAGACGCGCAACCCGACCAGACCTCTCGGAATGCTGGGGGACTGCGAACGGCGAAACTGTCGCCACCGTCGTGGGCCGCCAAACTGTCGCCACGTTCGCGGGCTCCTGGAAGGTCCAGTGGAGTGGCGTCGGATGCGCACCCAGACTAGACCTCGCGGCTCCCTGGGGGGCTGGGGGCTGCGAAGCTTTCGCCACTTTCATGGGCTCCTCCGAGGTCCAGCGGAGTGGCGTCACACGCGCACCCAGACAAGGCCTCGTGGCTCCCTGGAGGGCTGCGAACTGCGAAGCTGTCGTCACTTCCGCGGGCTCCTGGGAGGTCCAGCGGAGTGGTGTAAGACGCTTGCAGGGACCAGACCTCGCGGCTCTAGGAGGGGTCTGCTGCTACCTGCGCCCTCGCGCTAGGCACCAACGGAATCAAGATACTGTTTTGCATCAGCGGTGGTCCGTCGGACCCACCAAAAGATTCGCATTCGCGGGAATTTCCTTACCTCGGTGCCAGACACCCGCGGCACTCGGATGCTGAGTTGCGTCAGCGGTGACCCAACATGCTCGCAGAAGACACCATCGGTTGCAATCGGTTCCCTCCCTCTCGCGCCAGACACCCAGGTTGCACGCAAACCCAGACGACACCTCGCGGCTCTCAGCGAGGCTGCCACTTGCGCTGCTGTGGTGCTCCCCTGGGCAAGAGTGATGCGCATCGCTCACTGCGCTCCTTTGTAAGGAACACTTCTTTTCATAGTTGCCGCACGTGGGCAGCATAAAGGTTGAGTACGTCACGGGTACGTATGTTGCTTCGGTATGCTGGTGGATGGTGCCCCCGTGCTGCTGGCTGGGTCTTGCGTGAAATTGTCTACAAGGGTGCCGTGTGGGCAGCTTGCTTGGGCAAGCAGTGCGGCTGCGCGGGGTAGGTCGTCGGTCCGTGCAACTCTCTGGATGTTGAATACCTGTTGAGGTCCATTGATGAAAAGTGAAAGGCGATGTCGATTGTTGGTGCGGTGTCTGCCAGTGCGGCCGCTGGATCTTGTCGTGGATGCACTGGTTGGCCAATGCTACGTCAAGTTGGAAGTCTGCGTCGATGTCGCACTCTGCCCGCAATCTGCAACGTTTCAGGGCTCGTGCCGGCTGTGGACTTGTGTTGCCTGCTCTTTGTGGAGCTGGTGGAGGTGGAATTGAGTCAGCTATAGACGAGCGCGCTCGACTACTCGCAAAATAACCACTTGTAAATGGCATGGCTCCGCTGAGGAGGATTGACGACCCAATACATCGAGGCGAACATGCTTTTCGGGGACGCTTGCGAGTAGGCACTTTGCGAGCAGTGGAACGCGCCCGGTGAAGCTAGGCCGCTGCGCCATCCCTCCCTCGTCTCCCGCCAGACCCCCCTGCGAGGCGGGGATTTATCCAGATCCACCGCCTGGGAACCGACGTCCTGGTGCACCAGCGGGCGGTGGATATTGTTATATTTCTGCCTCGGGGGCCCGACTATGTCCATATCCACCGCCTGCCGAGGCTCCGAAAACTGACCCTCCAGGCGGTGGATGTGGTTAAACTCCCGCCTCGGACCCCCGGCAGGCGGGGGGGGGAGGAAGAGGAGTCGATGAGCCGACTGGCCAGGCCGCAGCGCCAGCCGCACCCGCACGCCCGTCGTCAGGCTCACGCCGTGCCCCCGTGCCCCGGTGCCCCCCCCCCCCTCCCTCAACCCTCACCTGTGAGGAGTAGGAGGAGGAGGAGGAGGAGGAGGAGGAGGAGGAGGGGGAGGAGGAGGGGAGGAGGAGGAGGGGAGGAGGGGGGGGAGGAGGAGGAGGAGGAGGAGGAGGAGGAGGAGGAGGAGGAGGAGGAGGAGGAGGAGAGGAGGAGGAGGAGGAGGAGGAGGAGGAGGAGGAGGAGGAGGAGGCCCACTGTGACCCCTCAGAGTCACACCGCAGCGCACTGAGCAGAAGGTCGAGGCCCGAGGATGACGGCCCCGACGACGACGACAGGCTGGAGCTGGATGGCCTGCCATGCCGCAGCGCCCGCTCCCCCCCTTGCAGCACCAGCTGCGGAGGGTGAACCTGCCATGCCATTGCACGCCTGCGGCGCGAACCCTGCGCACAGTACCGACGAGGCTTCCACCGACGTCGATCCCCGATCGCACGTCCGTC
>CAUYUJ010018256.1:30000-90000 GCA_963575745.1 Prorocentrum cordatum | reverse complement strand
GCTACTACTACTACTACTACTACTACTACTACTACTACTACTACTACTACTACTACTAACAATAATAAAAATAGTAAGAGTAATCATAATACTAATGAACATAAACATACGAATTTTCCTGGCGAGGGGCCCAACCATAAACAATTGTTCGTAACGCGTTGTGGGTGCCGCTTTCGGTGGGGCTCCCTATGTGGCCACGGAGCGCTGCTTTGGGTGGGGGCACCGCATGCGAACTGCGCCACTGGGGCGGGCCTTCGGTGGAGCTCCCTATGGGGCCACGAAGCGCAGCCCTGGGTACGGGAACCGCATGCGAACTGCGCCACTGGGGCCTTCGGTGGAGCTCCCTAGGGGGCCACGAAACGCTGCCCTGGGTGGGGGAGCCGCGTGCGAACTGCGCCACGGGGGCGTTCGGTGGAGCTCCCTATGGGGCCACGAAGCGCTGCCCTGGGTGGGGGAACCGCATGCGAACTGCGCCACTGGGGCCTCCGGTGGAGCTCCCCATGGGGCCACGAAGCGCTGCCCTGGGGGGGGTGGGAACCGCGTGCGAACTGCGCCACTGGGGCCTTCGGTGGAGCTCCTTATGGGGCCACGAAGCGCTGCCCTGGGTGGGGGAGCCGCGTGCGAACTGCGCCACTGGGGCCCTCGGTGGAGCTCTCTATGGGGCCACGAAGCGCTGCCCTGGGTACGGGAACCGCATGCGAACTGCGCCACTGGGGCCTTCGGTGGAGCTCCCTATGGGGCCACGAAGCGCTGCCCTGGGTGGGGGAACCGCATGCGAGAGCAGCCACTGGGGCACTCGGTGGAGCTCCCTAGGGGGCCACGAAACGTTGCCCTGGGCGGGGGAACCGCATGCGAGCGCAGCCGCTGGGGCCTTCGGTGGAGCTCCTTATGGGGCCACGAAACCTCCCTATAGGGCCACGAAACGCTGCCCTGGGTGGGGGAACCGCATGCGAGAGCAGCCACTGGTGCCTTCGGTGGAGCCCCCTATGAGGCCACGAAGCGCGGCCCTGGGTGGGGGGACCGCATGCGAGAGCAGCCGCTGGGGCCTTCGGTGGAGCTCCCTATGGGGCCACGAAACGCTGCCCTGGGTGGGGGAGCCGCATGCGAGAGCAGCCACTGGGGCCTTCGGTGGAGCTCCCTATGGGGCCACGAAGCGCTGCTCTGGGTGTGGGTGAACCGCATGCGAGAGCAACCGCTGGGGCCTTCGGTGGAGCTCCCTATGGGGCTACGGAACGTGCGAGGGGTGTGCCGAGAGCAGAGGCAAGGAGGGGGAGGAGGGAGAAGCGAGGGGGCAGCGGGAGGAGGAGACGCGGGGCACCGTCTCTTCAAAACGTTGACCCAACACCACAGGATGGTTGGGAATGATAATCACAATTATCCTGCGACGTACCCAAGTCTGTCTACACAAGTGACAGTTGCATTCAGGACCACTCAATACCGAAGGACGTTTCGGGGCCATGGTATAGTGGTGATCTGCGTAGGACGTGCCTCCGCTGAGCCTCCCAGAAGCCCATGCGCGTCAGGTGAGCCAAGCGCGCCAGGTGCGCCAAGTGCGCCAGGTGCGCCAGGTGCGCCAGGTGCGCCAAGTGCGCCAGGTGCGCCAGGTGAGCCAAGCGCGCCAGGCGCGCCAAGTGCGCCAGGTGCGCCAGGTGCGCCAGGTGCGCCAGGTGCGCCAGGTGCGCCAGGCGCGCCAGGCGCGCCAGGTGCGCCAGATGTGGCAGGCGCGCCAGGTGCGCCAAGTGTGCGCCAGGTGCGCGCCAGGTGTGCGCCAGGTGTGCCAGGCGCGCAGGGTGCGCCCAGCGCGCCAGGTGCGCCAGGTGCGCCAGGTGCGCCAGGCGCGCCAGGTGCGCCAGGTGCGCCAGGTGCGCCAGGCGCGCCAAGTGAGCCAGGTGCGCCAGGTGTGCGCCAAGTGTGCGCCAGGTGCGCCCAGCGCGCCAGGTGCGCCAGGTGCGCCAGGTGCGCCAAGTGTGCCAAGTGCGCCAGATGCGCAAGGTGCGCCAGGTGTGCGCCAGGTGCGCGCCAGGTGCGCGCCAGGCGCGCCAGGTGCGCCAGGTGCGCCAGTTGTGCCAGGCGCGCCAGTTGCGCCATGCGCGCCAGGCGCGCCCAGCGCGCCAGGCGCGCCCAGCGCGTCAGGTGCGCGTCAGGTGCGTGCCAGGTGCGTCAGGTGCGCCCAGCGCGCCAGGTGCGCCAGGTGCGCTAGGCGCGCCAGGTGCGCCAGGTGCGCCGGGTGCGCCAGGCGCGCTAGGCGCGCCAGGTGCGCCAGGTGCGCCAGGCGCGCCAAGTGAGCCTGGTGCACCAGGTGTGCGCCAGGTGTGCGCCAGGTGCGCCTAGCGCGGCAGGTGCGCCAGGTGCGCCAGGTGCGCCAGGTATGCCAGGTGCGCCAGGTGCGCCAGTTGCGCCAGGCGCGCCAGCTGCGCCATGCGCGCCAGGCGCGCCAGGTGCGCCAGGTGAGCCGCGTGTGCCAGGTGCGTCAGGTGCGCCCAGCGCGCCAGGTGCACCAGGTGCGCGCCAGGAGCTCCCAGCGCGCCAAGTGCGCCAGGTGCGCCCAGCGCGTCAGGTGGGCGCGCCAGGTGCGCCAGTTGCACCAGGCGCGCCAGGCGCGCCAGGTGCGCCATGTGCGCCAGGTGCGCCAGTTGCGCCAGGCGCGCCAGTTGCGCCATGCGCGCCAGGCGCGCCAGGTACGCCAGGTGCGCCGGGTGTGCCAGGTGCGTCAGGTGCGCCCAGCGCGCCAGGTGCACCAGGTGCGCGCCAGGAGCTCCCAGCGCGCCAAGTGCGCCAGGTGCGCCCAGTGCGTCAGGTGGGCGCGCCAGGTGCGCCAGGTCTGCGCCAGGTGCGCCAGGTGCGCCAGATGCGCCCAGCGCGCCAGGTGCGCCAGGTGCGCCAGGTGTGCCAGATGCACCAGGTGTGCTCCAGGTGCGCGCCAGGTGCGCCAGGTGCGCCAATTGCACCAGGCGCGCCAGGCGCGCCAGGTGCGCCAGGTGCGCCAGGTGCGCCGGTGCGTCAGCGCGCCAGGTGCGCCAGGTGCGCGCCAGGTGCGCCCAGCGCGTCAGGTGCGCCAGGTGCGCCAGGTGCGCCAGGTGCGTCAGGTGCGCGCCAGGTGCGCCCAGCGCGTCAGGTGCGTCAGGTTCGCCCAGCGCGCCAGGTGCGCGCCAAGTGCGCCAGGTGCACGCCAGGTGCGCCAAGGGGACAGGGAGGCTTCAAAGTGATCTGCGTATGACGTACCTCCGCTGGGCCTCCCAGGAACCCACGAAAGTGGCGGCAGTTGCGCAGATCGCAGCCCCGCAAGGGACAGGGAGGCCTCAAAGTGATCTGCGTGTGACGTACCTCCGCTGGGCCTCCCAGGAACCCACGAAAGTGGCGACAGTTGCGCAGATCGCAGCCCCGCAGGGGAGGGGGAGGCCTCAAAGTGATCTGCGTATGACGTACCCCCGCTGGGCCTCCCAGGAACCAACGAAAGTGGCGGCAGTTGCGCAGATCGCAGCCCCGCAAGGGACAGGGAGGCGTCAAAGTGATCTGCGTATGACGTACCTCCGCTGGGCCTCCCAAGAACCCACGAAAGTGGCGACAGTTGCGCAGATCGCAGCCCCGCAAGGGACAGGGAGGCCTCAAAGTGATGTACGCATGACGTACCCCCGCTGGGCCTCCCAGGAAACCACGAAAATGGCGACAGTTGCGCAGACTGCAGCCCCGCAGGGGACAGGGAGGCCTCAAAGTGATCTGCGTATGACGTACCTCCGCTGGGCCTCCCAGGAACCCACGAAAGTGGCGACAGTTGCGCAGATCGCAGCCCCGCATGGGGGCAGCCAGGAGCCCACGAAGTGGCGACAGTTGTGCAGATCGCAGCCCCGCAGGGCACCGCGAACACAGGAGAGGAGGAGGAGAGGGCGGGAAGTGGATACCACAGTTCTCTGGTCAAAACGAGTACCCAATACAAGGAGGGTTGGGAATAACAGTAATACTAGTCATACTAATAGTATCAGTATTAATAGTAGTAATAATACTACTAATAAGACTACGACGAATGTTAACAACATTACAACAACAACAACAACACCACCACCACCACCACCAACAACAACAACAACAACAACAACAACTACTACTACTACTGCTACTACTACTACTACTACTACTACTACTACTACTACTACTACTACTACTACTACTACTACTACCACTACTACTAATGGTGTTAATAGTAATCCCAATAATAATACTACCAATAATAATAATACAAATGATAATACTACTACTAATAATAATAAGAAGAACAACACTAGTTTTAATATTAATAATATCATCAATATTAATCCTGAAAGTAACAACAATAGTAATATTAGTAATACTAATACTAATAATAATGATGCGAACACGGATGGTAACAATTATAACAATTAAAAGAATAGTAATAGTAATCGTAAATACAATAATAAGAATACTATGGCAATATCGAACACATGACATAACACATAAACTTCTGGAGCTCCGCGCGGATTTCTTGGATCTGCGATGGACCCCCCTCCCTGGCGCGCGGAGCGCGCCGCCAGGGGCGGCGCCAGGGGCGGCGCCGGGGGGGGGGGGGGGGCACAGCGTGGATCCAAGAAATCCGCGCGGAGCGCCAAAAGTTTCTGATCATGTTGTTGTTCTCTGCTTCGATGCCTGGGCCACCACCCAGCCGCCACCCAACCGCACCCGCACGGAGTGCCCCCGGCTGGCCCGCCTGGCCCCCGCAGGCGCGCACGCCCCCCGCGCGGCCTCCGCGCCTGCCGCACGCGGGCGCCGTGGCTGACGCCCGCCCCGTGGGCCCGAGGGCCATGCCGCCGGCCCCAGCCCGAGCGGGCACCGAGGGGGCCCGTGCAGCCAGCGTGCAGTCGGACTTGATTGGAGAGGACACGCGAGAGGACACAAGACCCTTGCGACGGCCACGTCGCCACAGGAGTGTAAGAAGGCACGCGTCGCGAGGCACAGGACACAAGGGTACCCTTGAGCTGGCAGGGTCGACCTACTAGTCTGGGCCGACTGTACGGTGAGGGCATGTCTGTACTCCTCACGGGCCCACAGGGGACCGCGCATGCAGACCGATTCTGGGCCTATAGCTCGGAACCGCCCGCTCGCGCGCCGCAGCCGCCCGCGCGCCCGCTCCTCGTCGGCGGCGCCGAGCCCGTGGGCGACGGTGAGGGCATTGGATGTGGGCACCTTCGATAAGGAATCCAGGGTCGGGGAGCCCGTGAGAAAAGCCAATCGTGGCTTGGCCACGAGTGCCACCGCCGCCCTCATCAGAGAAGGAATCCTCCAGGGTCTGCAGGATCCTGGGCGCATTCCTTAACGAATGCTCCACCGTAGGGGAACGAAGACTGACGCAAACCTGCTCGGAGGTCCGCGCGGATGCGAGAAATCCGCGCTGGAGCCCCCCCCCCGGCGCGCGGAGCGCGCCCTGGCGGCGCCTCCAACCGCCGCCCCTGACGCGCCCTTGCGCGCTCGGGGGGAGGGGGTCCAGCGCGGATGCGAGAAATCCGCGCTGGAGCCCCCCCCCCGGCGCGCGGAGCGCGCCCTGGCGGCGCCTCCAACCGCCGCCCCTGACGCGCCCTTGCGCGCTCGGGGGGAGGGGGTCCAGCGCGGATGCGAGAAATCCGCGCGGACCTCCGAGCTTTCAGGTTTCTGTAAGTCTTCGTTCCCCTACAGTTAGGTCGGGTATGTCCCCCTACAGGCGGCGGATTTTGGATGAGAAAAAAGTAGTCCAAACATTTATTCAAACATTGCCCCCAGAGTTTGTTTCTACTACTCTTGAACATCCTTCCTGCAGGGGGACGTGCCCGACTTCACCCTACGGGAGCACCGCCCCAGCAGCGGGGCCTTCACGGCAGCGCCGCCGGCCGAGCGGGGGAGCCGCACCCGAGTGCCGGGCCGTGGGGCTGACGAGAGCCGGGGGCGCCTCCCCCCGACGCGGGCTCCCGCCCAGGCGGGCCGCCTCTGCGCCCCCTGCGCTCAGGTCGGGCACGTCCCCCTGCAGGAAGGATTGTGGGCGAGAGAAGAAGTAGTCAAAACATGTTCAAAAAGTGTAGAAGGCATCATCGGGAAATCGTCCCCAGGCTATGTTTTTCACTACTCTTGAGTATTCCTCCTGCAGAGGGACAGGCCCGACTTACCCTACGCCTCCCTCCCTCCCAGCACCCTCGCCCTGCCGACCACGGCGTGGCGAGAAGGAGGCAGGGCCACGACGGCGGCGACGACAACGACGATGACAGGCCGCTGCACCAGCGCGTCGGCCTGCCCGCGACCCCCGCCGACGGGGGTGCGGTTAAGACAGACCTCGATCGATCGGACTCGCCGCCATCACACCGTCCCCGCCCGCCTTCCTCCCTTCACCCGGCACCGTCGGGCCACCCCGGCCCCGCCGCTGCCCGCCGAGGAGGAGCGACGACGAGGACGGCCGCGACTACGACAAGAGGCAGCTGCACCAGCACGCTGACCTCGGGACCGCCTGGATGAGCCGCACGCTGCACCAGTGCTTGCGGCACCCGTGCCTCTCGCCGCTGCGGCTGCTTCCTTCTTCCACGGCGTCACCTCGTGAGCCGTGCGCCTCCTAAAAGCTCACCCCGTCGCCAGATGCGAGTGCAACTCAACGGCGGTCCTCCTACCGCATCTCACTTCCTCCATCCGCGCACTGACGGTCGCCTGCCTTGCCACCACCCCACCGGGTGCTCACGCCTCCGCGCACTGCCCTCGACGACCCAACGACATGCCCTGACAGACTGGAGCCCTCGCGCTCTCCACGGTCCTGAGGCGTCCCAGTCCCCCGGTCCCCCCCGGGTGGGTGCAGACCCCCTCCGTGCTGCGGGGGTGGCATGGCCCTTGAGCCTCCCCTCCTCCTCCTCCCTCCTCCTCCCTCCTCCTCCTCCCTCCTCTCCCTTCCTCCTCCTCCTCTCCTCCTCCTCCTCCTCCTCCTCCTCCTCCTTCTCTCCTCTCCTCCTCCTCCTCCTCCTCTCCTCCTCCTCCTCCGTTTATCCTCCTCATCCTCCTCCTCCTCCTCCTCCTCCTCTTCTCTTCCTCCTCCTCCTCCTCCTCCTCCTCCTATCCTCCTCCTCTTCCTCCTCCTCCTCCTCCTCCGCCTCGCTGGCCGTGCCCGCGGGCGCCGCGGGCGGGGCGCTCTGGAGGCCTCTGGGGGCGGCCGCGCCTCCCGGCGTGGCCGCTGGCGCCTGGGGTCCTCCCACCCTTTGCGGAGGAGGAGGAGGAGGAGGAGGAGGAGGAGGAGGAGGAGGAGGAGGAGGAGGAGGAAGAGGAAGAGGAGAAGGAGGAGGAGGAGGAGAAGGAGGAAGAGGAGGAGGATGAGGAGGAGCAGGAGGAGGAGCAGCAGGAGGAGGAGGAGGAGCAGCAGGAGGAGGAGTAGGAGGAGGAGGAGGTAAGGGCGAAGGGCCACTGCACCCCCCCTGCGGGGGCGCCGTCTGGGCGTGCTTCGCAGCTGCCTCTCCTCGAGCTGCGCGCCCCGCGTGCCGCCCGTCGCGCCGTCCTCGGCTCCGTGCGTCCGCCCGTGCGCGAGGGGGCCGCCCTCTGCGTGCCGCACTGCAAGGCTGCAGGCGCCAGCACGTCAACGCTGGCTCCAGGTAGGGCGCAGCCTGTCTTTTATTCGCGGTGCGCAGATGCGGGGCGCTTCGCCCCCACCCCCATGTCGCCACGCCGCTCTTACTGTCAGTCGCCTCGGCGCCAGGGGGAGCGATGACTCGGGGACTCCCTGCTTGTGCGGGCTACGCTTGGCCCCTAGGTCGAACCAGGGCGGGCAGGCGCTAGCCCTTGCCGTTCTGGACACGCGTGTCCGCCTTTCCCTCCCTCTCTCCCTCCCGCCCTCCCCCACTCTCTCCTGCTCCGCCTGCCCACTCTCCCGCCCTCCCTCCCTCCCACGGTCCATCTGCCCTCTCTCTCTCTCTCTCTTTCAACGGTTCCTGCCACAAGGCCCCCCTTGCCCACCAGGGAACGGAGACCTTGGGCCCTTAGACGACCCACCATGGGAATGGAAACCGTCTGACCGCGGAGCATCGTGCTGCTCGGAGGAACGCCCTCACCCAGCACCTCACCGCGACCAGTCCTCAGCGACAAGAGGACCGCGAGTCTGCCCTCTCCGTTAGCAGTCAAGCGCCCAGCCAGCGTGCCAACCAGCGAGTGACTTTCCCTCAACAGGTGCAGGAACCGTCAGCACCACAGATCGACAGGTCCCATCGTGCACAGGAGGCCTGTGCCCTCACTCAACGGGCTCTCGGCCCCGAGGCGACCGCAGGGACCACCCTCCAGGGTTACCTCCAGACCCTCTTGCAACCCCAGAAAAGGCGGCCCCCTCTCCCGCCCAAGCCCCGTGTATGTATGCTGTTGGCACCTGTTCCGCTGCATGCCTCTTCTGGGCCGCTGCGGGGGACGCCCCACAGCGCCGGGCAGCTCCGCATGGGCCCCTAGGCCGCCGACGCCGAAAGCCGGCGCCTCGCCCCACATGGCAGCGCAGAAGGCCGCCATAAGATCGCCTCGTTTTTCTGGCAGGGTCCCTCGGGTAGTCCGCGCCCGGGGGAGGTTATCCCACCACCCCTGTTTAGCCTGCGGCGCCTCCCGCTCTGCGAGGAAGGTCTGCGGGGCACGTGCGGCCCAGGGGCCTTGATGACTCTGTCGTTTGACTCGTTGCGATCCATTTCTCCCTCGCTCTCTCTCTCTCTCTATGTTTCCATCTGTTTGTTTTGTTTTTTATCCTCTCTCTCTCTCTCTCTCCCCCTCCCTCTCAATATCTTGTTATCCCTCTCTCTGTTTCGGTTTGGCTGTTTTCTATTGTTAGTTGTTTGATGATGGTCTTCCTGCTGTTATATATGTTTATACCTCGTCTATATATACACATGTGTGTACAAGTGCATCGAGCCTCCTCTCTATATATGTATGTATTGTTTATGTAGATATGTATGTATGTATGTATGTATGTATGTATGTATGTATGTATGTATGTATGTATGTATGTATGTATGCACGTACGTATGTATGTATGTATGTATGTATGTATGTATGTATGTATGTATGTGTGTGTGTATGTATGTATGTATGTATGTATGTATGTATGTATGTATGTGTATATGTATGTACGTAGGTGTGTATGTATGTGTATGTATGTATGTGTGTATGTGTGTATGTATGTATGCATGTATGTATGTATGTATGTATGTATGTGTGTATGTATGTATGTATGTATGTATGTATGTATGTATGTATGTATACATATATATATATATGTATGCATGTATGCATGTATGTATGTATGTATGTATGTATGTGTATGTATGTAAGTATGTATGTATGTATGCATGCATGCATGCATGCATGCATGTATGTATGTATGTATATATGTATGTATGTGTATAGTCATGTATGGTTTGCTGTATATGTATATTTATGTTTCTGTTCCGACCTCATTAATTATCCTCCTCCTCCTCCTCCTCCTCCTCCTCCTCCTCCTCCTCCTCCTCTCTCCTCCCTCTCCTTCCTCTTTCTGCCCGACGGCTCGGTTTGACTTGACGGCTCCTTGGACGCCTCCATCTCCCCGCCTATCTTGCCAGTGCAGTCGTACGCCTGCAGGGCCTGGCAGCCGGGGGGGGGGGCGGGCCTCCGTCTCTGCACGACCCTCTTCCTCTCCCTCCTCCTTTTTAACATTAGGGAAACCTTAGCCGAGGGCTGTGCCGTTCTTCTACCTCCTCCTCCTCCTCCTCCTCTTCCTCCCCATTCCGTCCCATTCCTCCTCCCCAGGAGGAGGATGAGCGGCTGCGAGGAGGGGGAGGAAGACAAGGGTGAGAAAAGACAGGTGAGGACGGAAGGAGTGCCAGTCGCCCAGACTCGGCCCCGAGCTGATGAAGCCCTTGCGCGACTCGATTGCCAAATTCGTGCCGGACCATTTCCGCTGGAGCCTCCCCCAAACCCCCGACGTCGTGATTTTTTGCAACGTCGACCTCCAAAGATCTCGCCCCCTTCCAAGGGACCCGTTTCTCCTCCTGGGTCGTGCTTTGACGGCCCCGAGGCCCGGTGAGGGCCCCCAAAGGCCGAAAATAGCGAAAAACCTCTCGTCGTGACTTTATCACCGCACGAGGGGGGTCTGGGTCTCGAGCTCAGGCCGGCGAAGGGGCACTTCTGGGAGGGTGCGCGGGCGCTCTGCTCCGGGCGCGGCAGGGGTGGCGCCTTCCTCGCGTCGCTCGGGCGCCGGGCGCCCGACGCTGACTCCAGTCGGGAGACCGGGCCATCCGCAGCGCCCCGGTGCTCCCGCGGGCCACCAGGGGCGAGCTCGAAGCGCTGGGCTTCTGAGTGGGACTCGGAGGAGGAGGAGGAGGAGGAGGAGGAGGAGGCCTCCTTTTTGGGCCTCCAGGCTCCTGGGAAAGGAGCGCTCCCCGGCACCCTGCAGAGCGCAAGCCTGAGATTGCCGATGGGGCATGCGCACCCAAGCTTTTTTCGTCAGCGGCGAGGCGGCGAACCCCGCTCCAGCGAGATTAAGCCAGACAGGGACACTAACTAGCGAATTGGCCGGCGGGCAAAGAGAGGGTCGGGCCGGGCGAAAGGGGGGGATAGCAAAGAGGGGGGGTGAGAATCAGCTCACGTATAGCTGATTTCCCCATCGCCTCCCGGCGCAGGGAGGCGCCCATGTATCGAGGAATGGGCCCGGCGGCGGGGCCGAAACCAGCTGCATGCAGCCGATTTCGGAACCCCCCTTTCGTTTGGCCCGAGAGCGGGAGGGGGGTCGGCCGAGAGGAAGCAGGGACGCTCAGACGTCGAAGATTTCGACGATGAGCAGCCAGGGGGGCGGGCAGCAGCAGCCAGGCGCTGCAGGGCCAGAGCGCGGCGTGCGGCCGAGGCGACCCACGGAAACCTCGATTTTTTGGGGGCAGCGTCCCCGGAAGTCCCGACCCTTTCCCCAGGACCAGCTTTCCGTCCCGAGCCGTTCTTTGAGGGCCCGGGGCCCGGCGAGGACCCCTATATGGGGGCCGAAGGTGGAGAAAGGCCACCCGCCCTGATCGTTTACGACGCGAGCATGTCCCCAGAGATCCGACGCCATGATTTTTTCCATACGGGGTCCCCAAAAAGTCTCGACCCATTCCCCCGGACCAGCTCTTCATCCTGAGTCATCTTTTGCCGGTCCCGGGGCCCGGCGAAGGGCCCGAGAGGCCGGACAAAATCAGCAAAACCTTCGTCGGGATTCTTCTCAAGACGTTGGATCTCTGGGTCTGGGCAGGCAGAGGAGGCGGCGTGGGCCGGCGAGGTGCTGCCAGCACCAGGCCTGGCGGAAGACGTGGGCCGAGCACGGCGTCCCCCTCCATGCTCGACGGCGAGCGTGCCAGCCGCCGACCCAGGAGCAGACGGCGGCAGCGGCAGCAGCGGCAGCAGCCTCCCCCACCCGAGCCTGCTCTCGCGAAAGCAGTGGGGAAAGGGGCTCCTGGACAGGATCGCGTCGCAACCAAATCAGGACGGCAAGTTTTGGGGCATTTGCGGCCTCGGGGGGCCCTCGCCGGGCCTCGGGACCGTCAACAAAACGACTCAGGACGAAAAACCAATACCGGGGAAAGGGTCGGGACTTCCAGGGACGCCGTCCTGAGAAAAAAAAACAGGACGTCACATGTCTGGGTTGGTATCTATTGGCGCCATTGCCCTAATTCGCATGGGCGAGATGGCACCTCTTGACGGCATGATCCTCGCCGACAATCGCGAGCTCCAGTCAGACCTCGCCGCGGGGAGCGGGCCGGACAACCCGAACGGTGCCCCCGCGGACTCCATCGACAATCGCACGCTCCAAAGGAGTCTGGCCGCGAGGAGCGGGCCCGAAAGCCGAACCGGTACAATGAGCGACCGCATCAGCGACGCTTGGCACGAGAGCGACCCCTTCAACCTGGGCGCGCTCCTGCGCGAGTGTGGCGGCAAGATGGGCTGCGACCGAGGAGGCTGGAAGAGGAGCAAGGCTCGGAAGAGGGAGAGCGCCGCGGGGAGAAGGGGGGCTACGCAGTCCGCTAGACTCCTGGCCCAGGCGGCGGCGGAGGTGGAGGTGGAGACAGCCCCTCAGACGGCGGCGACAACGGAGGAGGAAGAGCCCCGGCGCCCTACTAAGAGGCCACGGCAAGACGAATACAGCAGCAGCGCCTCCAGACCAGTTTTCGGACTCTATAGGGTCGGGGATGGACAGACCCCCCTTTCGTAAAACGTGGTTTGGTGGAAACGACCTCGGGCCCAAACCTGGCGGGCGCAAGCCTGGAAAATAACGGCCGCGGCGCCCTCTCGAGAGCAGAAAACGGACACTTCACTGATCGACGTGTCAGGGTGGGTTTCTCTTGTCCACCCCCGACAGGGGCCCTAGCCGGGCACCGGGACCGTCAAGAGACGACTCGGGATGAAAAACTGCTCCCGCAGAGAGGGACGAGACTTCCGGGGACCGTGCATTGAAAGAACCACGGCATCGGATCTAAAACAGGGCTAGGATCGGGATAAATCGCTCCAGAGCGTTCCGGAGCGCTCTCAGAGCGTTCCGGAACGCTCTGGAGCGGCCGCGGCGCCCAATACATCCTCCAAACCCGCCGATTCTCAGAGACTTCGAGTTATCCCGATCCGATTTTGTCCCGATCTTCGCGTCGTTTTAGCGGAGGGCAAGACGGTCGAGGAGCCGCCGCGCGCCGCCGCGGGGGCGGTGCCCCCCGAGGCGGCCGAGGCCCTCCTCCGTGCAGCGGCGGGTGCCTCGCCCGATCGGCGGCGCCCGCGCGGGCGCCGGCGGGGATCCGCAGGGCAGCGCTGCCTGGGGAGCGGCCAGGCGCTGGCGCCAGGCCCGGACGCTGGCCCAGAGATCAGCGCCCCTCAAACGGGGACTCCACTAACGGGTACTTTGGCCAGTGACCCAGCGAACCAACCCTTCCCAATGCGGGCAACGCTGCACTGCCAGAAAGAGGCTCTAAAGTGGCAATTTTCCGCAAAATTGCAAAGTACCCGTCAGTAAGTACCCGTTACGGTGCCGTTGAAGAGACGGCTCCAGCACCAGGCCGGGCGAGGGCGCGCGTGCGGGAGAGCAGGGCTTCGGCGAGGAGGCGCACAGGAAGCGCCGCAGGAGCCAGGCGGTCAGGGTCCAGCAGATCGGCGGCACCATCCTGGGCCCCCTCACCGCCCCCGATCCGAGCAGCCTCAAGCTCGACAGACCGGCCGCGCGCCAGCGAACTCCGAAGCCAGGCAGGCAGCGGAAGGTTCAGGGCGCCTCCCCTCGGACACTGGTGAAGTCCCTGGCGTTCGGACGAGCGCGTGAGCAGCTGGGCAGCGCCCCCCGCTCTGAGGTGGGCGGTCCTGGGTACGGCGTCTGGCTGCAAGCCCAGAACATGGGGGCCATGCTGCAGAATCTCAGCGGGGGGACCCGCATCGGGTACGAAGGCGGCTGGCGCCAACGGCAGACTTTCTGGCGATCCCAGGGTCTCGATCCTTGGCTCCCAAGGAAAAACCGACAGGAGCCCATAGGGACGAGGACACGTTGATCGACTTCTGTATCGTAATGTCGACCGTGCTTGGCCGCGCGGAGAAAGGCCACGAAGCAGAGACTCTTCGCGATCCGCTCTACGCCCACCTTGTGTCAGGGTGTGCCGTTCCCCTGCGCCACCGCGGGAGGCTCTGGACAACCTTGGCCGGCCTCAACTGCAGCCAAGCGCAAGAGGCCAGTGACCCACTGGATGCTAGTCTGGCTCGAGACGTTCCTCCACGAGGAGTCGGGCCTCCCTGAGCTGGACATCTGTGCGGTCTGGGCCATGATTCTGACGGCTTCCTTTTGCTTCTGGGGGCCAGCGAATACATGGCGGATTCCGGAAACCCTGCACCCAAAAATGTTGTCATCTCTTGGGGGCGCATTTTTTACGTCCGCCACCTTCCGCAACCCCTCTGCCAGCTTCCGCCGGCGGAGGCGGCCATGTTCTACTTCCGCCAACCTTCCACCGCCCTTCCGCCGAGGAAGAGATGACAACTCCTTCGGCCCTCGAAAAGGTAAGGCCCTGCTTGGAACGCCTCACGTGGTGAACGCGGGGAGCTCCTGGTCGGTGGAGCGAGCCGCTCACGGCGAGGACCCCGAAGTCCGCCTGCAGGGCGCGAGGGCGGCCGCCTTCCAAAAAAAAACCGCGGAAGCGGCAGCCATCCACACCAAGGGCTGCAAGACAGACCACTGCGACGTCGGCGCGGGCAGGAGCCAGTGGGGCCACGCAATCCGTCCTCTGCCCCGTCGGCGCCCTCGCCGCGATGGAGGCGCACTGCCCGCAAAGCTTCGGGGGAGAAGGGAGTTGGGCCTGCCCCTGTTCAGCACGACGAAGCCAGGACGAGGATGGACTCGGGTGAGGACAAATCGCGAATCTCTGAGCCCCGGCGGCTCTGGAAGATGTGCCGAGCGCCGCGGCATTCTCAGAGCGTCCCGGAACGCTTCGAGAGCGTCCCGGCACGCTCTGGAACGGACCTCCCCTCGTCCTGGCCCCGTCCGTTCGGGCCTGCCCCTGCTCCGGCTGTCCTCCCGGGCGGTGCCTGGAGCGCGAGGAGCTTCAAGACTGCCCCGCGGAAGCAGCACTGGCGCCAGGGCTCGCAAGCGAGGAGATCGGCTCCCTCGGCCTCCGGACAGGAGGGGGCGCGGCCATAATTACCACGCGACGACGGCCTCAGCCAGGTCTGGAAGTTCGGGCGTCGGCAGAGCGACACCTTCCACGGCCCATGAAGGGCGTGGCCGGCCGCATGGCCTCGGATAGGTAAGAGCTTCACGTTGGATCCTCGGGGGACCTTGTCTGTCCCGTAGCGGCCCCATCCGCGTCGACTCCGTGTCGAATCCGTGTCGGACTCGTCGGATCCGTGTCAACTCCGCGTCGGATCTGCGTCGGATTTACGCCGAATCCGCGTCGAGTGCGCATCGAGCCCGCGTCGGGCACAAGGAAATACACCAATTTGGGGGGACAGGCGAGGCCCCTCGAAGGTACAACGTAAAGAGCTGACCACGCCGGCGGCGAGGCCGACGACGGGTACGCCCTCAGCGCTGGCGAAGGCGGCAGCAGCAGAGGAGGAAGGGCCAGCCGGAGCCCACCCACCCAGCTCAGGTGGAGGGGCGCGGGAAGCGGTGGCCTCGCTGACCCCTGGAATTATAATGTTCCGACCTACCTTAGCCTGGACCTTAGTGGGCCCTGGAAATGACATCGCCGTTTTTTTACCGGTTCCGTCTTGCCGTTTTTTCCCCGGTTCCGTCGCCGTTTTTTACCAGTTCCGTCGCCGTTTTTTGACCGGTTCCGGCTCCAGTTCCAATCCTGGAGCCGTTTTTTTGCCGTTTCCGGTCGCCGTTTTTCTGCTGTTTCCAATTTCAAGGGACACTTTTTTGGAAACGGTGAAAAAACGGCCCTGCCGTTTCTGGGGCCCACAAAGGCCTAGACCACCCGAGAATCTCGAGCACCAAGAAAGTACCGTAACCGGAGGGCTTTCACGTGTCGGGCTTTGGGAGGCGATAGTCGTTCGACACTTCGTTAGCGTGTCGGGCAGACTCTGTCTCGATACTTTTCCGGGTGCTCGAAATTATTCCTGTAGTCCGTAAGTACAATGCGAACAGAACCTTGGAGGCTTCCTGGAGCTGGCTGTTCTGATGGTAGCGTTGGCGTGGTTGAAGAAGGCCACGACGCAACGTGGCGCATCACGCGCCATGACAACGTCATCGTCGTCATCCTGCACCGATGCCGCCTCCTCTCCTCCCTCGAGCCGCATCTGGCTTCACTGCTGGCAAAGTAGAGGCCTCCTAGATGGGGTCGGACTAATGGGGTCGAAAGGTCGCGCCGCGTCCGCGATACACCGGCGATGCACTGGCGACGTCGGCGATGCATCGGCGCCGTCGGCGTGGAGAAAATCGGCTCCACACCGAGCCGCATCGCCGATGCATCGGCGAGGCGGCGTTATCCTCCGGCCCCATCTGCTCGGACCCCATCAAGGAGGCCTACACGAAGGCAGCCCTCCTTTCTCACCTCGGCAGCCCCTGCGCCGAGCCCAGTCTCGTCCGCCCGCCCCGCAGTGAAAGGTCCGCAGAGCAGCTTCAGCGAACGGGCGCGCGGGCGCCAGGGCGGCGCGCGGGCGCACCCGACGCACGTGTGGGCAGCGGCCGGCAGCGGCCAGCATGGCGAGCCACAAAGAGGCTCAAGAAAAACACATCCTAGGAAGCCGAACTCTGATACGCCGACGCCCTATCCGGCCCCGCACTGGAGGTCACATCAGGGAGCAAAGGCTGATGCGTACGGGATCCTGGTGTATTCATGTGTCGTCGTTTCCCCGGGAAAGCGGGCGAACAAGTATGCACCACACCATCCCGACGTCGTCCCCGACCCCCCAAAAGTCCTGGGATTGAAAAACAGCCCGCCACTGGTAATGTATATGTTCCAGTTTCCGACGTTCGACACATGGGGCTACGAGCGCGGGCGCAACTAATCTGGCACGGCGCGAGTGCCAGCGTCCATCCGTCCATCCGTCCAGCCCACTCCAACCTCTTAGCCGCCTGACTCCAACGACCCACATGGCGAACCGCAAAAGGCTCAAGAAGGAACGTGTGACACATGAGGCACGAACATAAAAAGAGGTCTTGCACGGGATGTTGTAGCGACCTTACGCAGTGGCTTACGCATGCCACCAGCTTTTCACATTTCGTGGAGAAGAATGCGCTTGCGCGTGACCTTACGCAAGCAACCTGCACGCGAATCTCCCGGCAATTGACTCCGTTTTCTTCCGTCGCTCACATGGGCACATCGGCTACGAACGCGGGCGCAGCTAATCTGGCCCAGCGTGCAGAAGGAAAAGAAAAGGAGCTACTACGGTGGGCGGGCGCTGACCCTACCACAGTACTGAGATGGCTATCCGAGTGTCAAGGTCCGCTCGGATGCCCAGACTTTGGTCGATGACCGTGACGCGCTACATATCCGCATCACCACTCCACCTCGTCCTTCACTGTTACCTGCCTGACTGCTATGCCCCACATGGCGAGCCGCAACTTGCTCCAGAAAAGAGCGACCGAAAGACGGTCCAGCGAGCGCAGGCGCAGCGAATCTGGCCTGGCATACAGCAGCAAAAAAGTGAACCATGGGTATTACCATCGTTATTGTTCCTTGTTGTTCTGACACGCGGGCGTGAAACTGCCAAAAACGCTTAAACGGCCAAGCTGAGACTCTGGCCCGCACGTGGAGAACGGTACGACACGCCGGATACATCCTGACAAGATCTAATGTCTGAGCTGGTTGCAGCAGCTTCCGTGAACTGAAGCGTTCTCTTTCTCTCTCTCTCTCTCTCTTCCTATGTGCTCATTCTCCCTCTCTCTCTCTCTCTCCCTCTCCCCATTGAAATCGCTTCGCAGACGGGCAGTCGACGAAACCCCGCAAAGTCTTTGAACTCACGCTGCGATAACCACTACTCCTGCACCAATGCAATCGCTCTGCCAGGCAGCGGCGGATGTAGATAGACTCTCGCCCGCAAGAGCGGGGCAAATATCCCAAACCGCCATTTCTCCTCCAGGTCCTGGGGCGCAGAGCAGAAACGACTGACGTAGACCTATTCTGGCGGCGGAACATGAACGCGCCAGTTGGGCAACGCACGGATGACGGTGTGATGAAAACATCGGCAACGGGTTGCGGAGACGTCTTCTCGGCGGGTGTTGACCCTACCGCAGTACTGGGGTCACCGGGCTGGTGGCTTAAAAAAACCAGTGAGCGCACATACTTGGATGCTCGTTCTGGGGACCTTCCTGGAGCCACTCGCTCCACTCGTGCGTCGAAGCTGCGTCGAACGTCAGTCGATTTGGGTCGACCCTGAGTCGAACCTGAGTCGAATCTGAGTCGAACCTGAGTCGAACTTGAGTCGAACTTGAATCGAACTTGAATCGAACTGGGGTCAAACAGATCCGTTAGGTGGGCTCCAGGAAGGTCCCCGAAACGAGCATCGAAACATACCCTTGGAGGGCGTGCGCGGAATACTTGAAAGCGGCCGCGCGCCAAATGGAGGGTCAACGTTCGGATCCCCCTCCCCCTTCTCGCTCCTGCCGCACCCGCCCACCCGCTGCCCGTGCCAGTCGGGCCGTCCAGCGACCACGGCCGTGCGCGGCGACCGTCCTCGGCAGGACTTCCCCCGCGAACGATTCGGCGGCCGAAGGGAGGCAGCGAAAAAAACTGCCACCTGCGCGACCTCACGCGCCAGAAGGACATCGAGGCCACGCCCTCCATGCCGTGCCCTCGCAGGCACGGGCGGGCTCCCACCAAGCGGGGCGCGCGAGACTTCGCTTCGCTTCGCCCTCCTCCTCGCTCACGCCTGGGGCGGCGCCCCCAGCGACATCGATCCCGTCTGGGGCGGAGCCCCTGGGGTCGGCGCGGGTTTTGCAAAGGGGATCGCAGGGGTTATCAGTGGATGCAAGGGTAGGTTAACTCTGGCCGAACATGGATTACACGTGGGTCACAACTACCCCAAGTGGCTTAGGTGGGGCGAGATTATTCCGCTAACTGGGCAGATCTCCTTTCGCCTTGACCGCTGGCCCCCCAAAACCACTTGGGAAAGGTGTAGCCCGCGTATGAGCAAGGCGAATATATATATATATATATATATATATAGCACACAGTGGTGATGCGACTTCAGAGGAATCCGCATGTTTTCTCCGCATCGCAGCCTGCAACTCAAGGGCTAGGGCGCCAGCCCAGCATAAAACGGAAGGACGCCTCGGGCGGGAGCGCTGGTCTTGTCGGGGCGGCGGTTTTCGGCGGCGAGGAGGAACACCGCCTTGAGTAAGAAGGGAGGAAGCATCGAACGGGAGCCGTGGTTTTGTCGGGACGGGGGTTGTCGGCGGCGAGGAACAGCACCGTCCCGAGGAAAAACACAACAAATCTCGAGCGGGAGCGTTGTTCTTGCGGACGGGCGCCAATTCAAAAGAGACTCTGCGTAAAACGGAAGGACGTTTCGGGCGGGAGCGTTGGTTTTGTCGGGGCGGCGGTTTTCGGCGGCGAGGAGGGGCACCGCCTTGAGTAAAAAGGAGAGGATGCCTCGAGCGGGAGCGTTGTTTTTTGCTGGGGGCGGCGCCGATGAGAGAAAGACTAGCGCGCCAGTCCACGGTAAAGCGGGCGGAAGTCTCGAGCGGGAGCGCTGGGGTTGTTAGGACGACGGCTTTCGGCGGCGAGGAGGAACACCAGCCCCGAGCAAAAAAGGAGGAAGTCTCGAGCGGGAGCGTTGTTGTTGTTGTTGTTGTTGTTGTTGTTGTTGTTGTTGTTGTTGTTGTTGTTGTTGTTGTTGTTGTTGGGGGCCGGTTTTGGCGGTCCCCCAAACTGCTCGAGCGTGAGCCTCATTTTTAATGAACATGTAGCCGACGCCTCGGCGAGAGCGCCAAAGCGCCTGTAAGAAGTTCAACAATAATACTTGTTTAGTAGTTGACACTCAACAACAACAGCAACAACACCAACAACAACAACAGCAACAACAACAACAGCAACAGCAACAGCAACAACAACCACAACAACAACAACCACAATCATTCTAAGACTGTTCGCTCTTACTTGCCCGTGTGTTATTCAAAACGAGTTCCCCACGATACCCGCCCTTTTTGTCTTCGATCACACCCCCTTTGGGGGATTATTTATCTTTGCGGGGGGCGGCGGGCTTAGGCAGGCGGGCAAACCTGAGCGGGCGGACAATCCCTCGTGGGCGTACATGTGCCCGCCATTGGGATTGGTGTGGGCCTTGCAAAAAAGAGGTGGGGCAGAACGAGGGATAGTGTAAGGAAGGGAGGGGGAGGAACGAAGGAAGAGGGAAAACGCCAGGACAGAAAAAGCGAAGAGGGGGGCGCCTGATTAGAGGCAGAGAAAGAAAGAGAGAGAGAGAGAGAGAACAACAGATAAGAGAGGTAGAGAAAAAGAGAAAGAGAGGGCAGAGAGAGAGAGAGAGACAACAAAACAACCATACAGAAATAAATATAGAGAGAGGGAGGAGGCAGGAGAGGGGAGGGAGAAAGGGAGGAGGGAGAGGAGGGAGAGGGGATAGGGCAGAGAGGCATAAGGATGAGGGAAGAGAGGAGGGAGAGAGAAGGGAGGAGAGGAGGGAGGAGGGAGGAGGGAGAGAGAGGAGGAGCAGGAAGGTCAGAGCGTGAACGTTCCAGGAAGTCCCAGGCGAAAACGCCGTTCCCGAAGGAAGTCCCGGGCGGGAGCCCACGACGGGCGGGCGATCCCCTGACGGGCGGGTCGGGCGGTTGGGACATTCAAGCGGGATGCCCGACTATGGCGAGAACGCGAATACTAAGTAAATTGTAGCGGCGCCCTTGGCGCAGCGTGTTTCCTGAGCGTCGAAAGCGCGACTCCTGAATACATCGCATGGAAGTCACAGGCGAGAGCGCAATTCCGTAATAAAAGGTGAAAGGTTCTCTGGCGGGAACGGGGATCTTTATTAAATTGCAATGAACTCTTGATTCAATTGCGAAGAAGTCTCAAACGGGAGCGCCGTTCCTGAGTAAATTGTGAGGAAGCCTCACTAAATTGCGAGGAGGTCATAGGCGGGAGCACCGATCCTGAGTAAATTGTGAGGAAATGTCAGGAGCGGGGGTCCTGAGTAAATTTGGAGGAAGTCTCAGGCGGGAGCCGTTGTTGTTGCAGTCCGGGGGGCCAGGGGCACAGCTTGAGCACCAAAACTTTCCCTGTCAACAAACCAGGTGCGCGCGTCGAGGGGCACACTTTGATTCAGAAAAAACAGCATGCACTGGTGAGGGGAATCAGCAATAATTGTTCTTCAAGCATGAGCGTTCAACAACAACTACAATATCACAAACAACAACAACACCGACAACAACAACAACAACAACAACAATCATTTAAGACTGGGGACACTCCGTTCTCACCAGTGCCAGGGTTTTCATAGGAGGCGGGCAATACCCCCACTTTGTGGGGGGGCCGGTTCAAGCTCTACCAAATTTCCATACGACTCTTCGCCACCACCCACACCCAGCTTCCCGCCCTATGACGTTCGGACACTTCACTTCGTGGCATGCGGACGACCGTGGCTACTATTCAGGGCCCCGCGGCCGACGACGACGGCGTGCGCGCGCGAAGAAAAAACGAATGTGTCCAATATGGTATTATTTGACAGGGATGATGGCCCTGGCATGCGCGCAACCGTTGTTGCAGAAGTTCGAAGCACGTGAAAAAGTTGCTCGCAAGAGCCCGTTTGACAGAAATGTTGAAAAAAAATTGGGTTTCCTCAGAAATCCGCAAGAGCGCGCGGGATGAATGTTTGAAACTTTTTTTTTGCAAAACCATTGGGTTTTTCAGGTTTTTATGTAAAAATCGCTACGAAAACTAAGGTTTTGGAAGGATTTTATCTTGCGCGCGCGAGTGTGCACTTCGTGTCATTTTTTTGCAAAGGATTCTTGAAGTTTGGTTATGTTAGAACAAGACATGTCATTTTATAGTGTTTTTTGACAGGGAAAGCGGGCGTCAACAAAACAACCGGATCTGGATGACATCGTTTTACCTGAGACTTCCTCACGAAAATGATGAAAATGTGGCTGCGGCCTAGGCGCGGGGGGGGGGCGTGCACCAGGGGGCCCAACAATAATTATTCTTTAGAATTAATAATGTTCAACAACAACAACAACATCAACAACAACAACAGCAACAACAACAACAAAACCAACAACAGCAACATCAACAACAACACACATAACAACACCAACAACAACAATCATCGATTTAAGACTGTTCGCTCTTACTGGGGCGCGTGTCTTGCGTTCCGTATACCCCAACCCTCGATATCCGCCCACTTCGTCTTAGATTGCACTCCCTTCTGGGGAGAATCTCTTCCTTGTCGGCTACTGACTGAAGTGCGAGGAAATCTTGAGCGAGAGCGCCGTTCCTGAGTTCGGGGGCCTCTCTTCCCTGACCAAGGGCTCTCGGAACACCGATGGAGAAATATCGAACGGGAACCCTTGTCGTCGTGTCCGGGCGGGCCTCCACGAACTTGCCAGAATTACGAGAAAGTCTCGAGCGAGAGCACCGTTCCTGAGTTCGGGGGTCTTCTTGGCCAGGGGCTCTCGGAGTAAATCGTGAGGAAATGTCGAGCAAGAGCCCTTGTCGTCGCGGCTGGGCCTCCGCCGACTTGCTTGAATTGCGAGTTCTGTAACGAGCGAAAACGCCGTTCCTGAGTTCGGGGGCCTCTCTGGCCACGGTGTCTCGGGGTAAATTGTGAGAAAGAATCGAGCGGGAACCGTTGTTGTCGTAGCTGGGCCTCCGATGGCCCACGTTTAGGGTCAAGCCAACGCTCGATCGGGAGCCTCGCTTTCGCAAAAAAACGGAGCCGGCGTCGAGGCGAGAGCGCGCGGAACCGTTTCCGGTTTTCGGAGATCAACAATAATTATTGTTTAGAAATGAGTATCCAGCAACAACAATAACAACAATCATTTTAATACTGTTCGCTCTTATCTGCCCGAGTGTCCGTTCAGGCGTATTTTCCAAACCCTCGATGCACGCCCTCTTCGTCGTCGATCGTACCCCTTTTGGGGGGTATGCCTTTCTTCCTTGCAGGCCGGGCCCTGGCAAGCGGCGGGGCGGCCGCGGACCGTCGGCCTGGCCAGCGGCAGCGCTGATCGGCGGCAACCTGACCCCAAGAGGGACGGACAGGGGACCGACCACGACGACGACGACGTCGACGACGACGACGAGACGACGACGACGACGGCGACGACGGCGACGGCGACGACGACGACGACGACGAGCGAAACCGAAAGCGAGAGAGAGAACGACAGCAGGGCCACGAAGGGCACGAAATAGGCCACGAAGGGCGACAGCGCGGACACGAAGGGAATGCGTATGGGGCCACGAAGAGCACGAACGAGCAGGGGCCACGATGGGCAGATAATGCGGGGCCACAGAAGACAACGACGGGGCCACTGAGGGTAGCAACTGGGCCACGTAGGACAGCGAGGGGGCCACGAAGGGTGACAGAGGGGCCACGAAAGGCATGCACATGGGGCCACGACAGGCGCGAACGAGCGGGGGCCACGAAGGGCATACGTATACTGGGCCGCGGAAGGCAAGGACGGGGCCACTGAGAGCAGCAACAGGGCCACGAAGGGCAGCGAGGGGGCCACAAAGGGCGACAGCGGGGCCACGAAGGGCATGCATATGGGGCCACGACGGGCGCGAACGAGCGGGGGCCACGAAGGGCATACATATATGGAGCCACGAAGGGCAGCGAGGTGGCCACGACGGGCTGCAACAGGGCCACGAATGGCAGCGAGGGGGCCACGAAGGGCTGCAACGGGGCCACGAAGGGCAGCGAGGGGGTCACAAAGGGCTGCAACGGGGGCACGAAGGGCAGCGAGGGGGCCACGACGGGCAGCAACGGAGCCACGAAGGGCAGCGAGGGGGCCACGAAGGTGTACAACGGGGCTGCGAAGGGCAGCGAGGGAGCCACGAAGAGCTGCAACGGGGCCACGAAACAAAGCGAGGGGGCCACGAAGGGCTGCAATGGGGCCACGAAGGGCAGCGAGGGGGCCACGAAGGGCTACAATGGAGCCACGAAGGGCAGCGAGGAGGCCACGAAGGGCTGCAACGGGTCCGCGAAGGGCAGCGAGGGGGCCACGAAGGGCTGCTACGGGGCCACGACGGGCAGCGAGATCCTGATTCATCAATAATCTGTGAAGGAGTCGTAAGCGTGAGCGCGACTCCTGGGTGCCTGAGTGTCGGGGGCGCGGCGCTTGAGTAAATTGCGGAGAATTCAAACGCAAAGGCGCTACTCCTGAGTAAATTGCAAGCAGGTCTCCAGCGAGAGCGCCACTCCAGAGCGACTCCAGGAGAGCGAATTCTGAGTAAATTGTAAGGAAGTCCCAAGCGAGAGCGCGATTTCTGAATAACATGAGAGGTGGTCTCAGGCGGGAGCGGGGGTCCGGGCTAAATTGTTAGGAAGTCTCGAGCGGGAGCCGTTGTGGTTGTAAGCCGGGGGCCAGGGGCCAGGGGCCCAGTCTGAGCCTCAAGACTTTCCTTGATCAAATGGAAGAATACCATGTGCACCGGTGGGGGGGATCAACAATACTTATTCTTCACAAATGAGAGTTCAACAACAACAACAACAAGAACAACAACACTAACAATAACAATAACAACAACAACAACAACAACAACAAGAACAACCACGCAACAAGCCGACGCCTCACCACGGATCCCCACTTCAGCCTCGAACCCATGGACAATGAATGACCGTTCGGCCCCCTCACCCTGACGAATGCAGCGTTTAGAATCGAGGGGCAAGCGCATGGTTGCAGACATCTCATGCTCACGCCCCACCTCGGCACCCACGGCGAATCCCGTATCCCCTTGGCAACCCCCGCGCCGATCCCAGCCTGGATCGTGGGCGCCGCCAGCCCGAAGGCCTCGCGGGTGGCGAGGGGGCCTGTCGGTCACCTAGGTGGCGACATCCGAACCCTACCCCCGCCAAGCATCGGTTCTCCCGAATCGGTGGGAGGCGGGGGTGGGGTTCATATTCCGCCCCGACTTCGACGAATGCTGGACCCTACCCACACCGCCCATCGAGTTGACGGAATCGTTGATCTTGGCGGAGCGCACAAGGGGGTAGGGCGAGGGGGGCAAACTTCTTAGGAAGCTGCTTCGTCGAAGGCGCCGGTCCTACATCTACAGACAAGGCCCGAGCCTTCTAAGAAGGCGGGGTGCTTCTGAGAAGACCTCCCCCCTCCCCCTACCCCCCTCTGCGCGTGGCTGACTACCGGCGCCGCCCATCGGAGTGACTGAACCCTCCGATCTGACGTTGCAAAAATGACAGCATCGCAATCAACCACCACCAGAATCCTGGACCCCATCCTTCTGCGCCACGTTTCGAGCCGCATCGATCTGTGAAGGCCCAGGGGCCCGAAACGGGGCGCACACGCGCCCGGCTCGAGGACGTGGCGTGGGCAGGGCCTGTCGTCAGGGAAAATCGCTGCCATCGACGAGGGCTTAAGGCTCGCAGCTCGCAGCCGATCACCCGCCGCGCGCGCCGCCCGAGTGCGCGGCGCAGGCCGTCGCCGATCGCCCTGCGGCGAGGCCGGCCAGCGGGGGGCGGTCGGTCGGCGCCGCCGGCGTGAAGCCGTCCTCGACTATAGGCGTAAGAGTGACCTTTCGCAGGAGTGACCCTTTGGTGCGGGCGCGGATGGGTCCCCAGATGGCTGAAGACGAAGCAGCAGCAGCAGCAGCAGCGGCAGCAGCAGCAGCAGCAGCAGCGGCAGCAGCAGCAGCAGCAGCAGCAGCAGCTGCAGCTGCTTGCGCGCCCAGGTTTGGTCCCCCCGCGGCCCCAAAAAAGGCGCGCACCAAAGGTCACTCTTACCCGGTCCCCCGACGTCGTGGTTTTTGTTCCAACGTCGACCCCTATACAGAGGTCTGGACCCTTCCCCGGGACCGGTTTTTGGTCCTGCGGCGTTTTTGGAGTCCTACGGCCTGGCAAGGGCCCCCGAGGAGAAACCTCCCGTCGTGATTTTTGTCACGACCCGAGGGGGTCTGGGTTCCCAGGGTCACGCTTGCGTATAGCCTTTCGGGCGTGTCCCCCTACAGGGGGATTTTCGACGAACAACAAAAATTATCCCAGTGCGACCCTACCTAGGAGTTGGAACCCCTAGGAAAGCAGCATTAGTAGTAACAGTAACGCTAAGCTAAAGCTAAGCTAAAGCTAAGCTAAATCCAAGCTAAAGCTAAGCCACAGCTAAGCTAAAGCTAAACTAAAGCTAAGCTAAAGCTAAGCTAAAGCTAAGCTAAAGCTAAGCTAAAGCTAAGCTAAAGCTAAGCTAAAAGGCTGAGCAACAGCTAAGCTAAAGCTAAGCTGCAGCTAAGCTAAATCTAAGCTAAAGCTAAGCTAAAGCTAAGCTAAAGCTAAGCTAAAGCTAAGCTAAAGCTAAGCTAAGCTAAATCTAAGCTAAAGCTAAGCTACAGCTAAGCTAAAGCTAAGCTAAAGCTAAGCTACAGCTAAGCTAAAGCTAAGCTACAGCTAAACTAACGCTAAGCTATACGCTAAGCTATACGCTAAGCGAAACGCTAAGCGAAACGCTAAGCTAAAGCTAAGCTAAAGCTAAGCTACAGCTAAGCTAAAGCTAAGCTACAGCTAAGCTAAAGCTAAAGCTTAAAGCTAAAGCTCCCAGGGGACTGGGGGGAACCGCTCCCAGGGGACTGGGAGAACCGCCCGGGGCGCTTTCCACTGCCCGGCCCCTTTAAGCTAAGAGAGTAAGAACCCTTCTAGGCAGAGCCTAGGTAGGGAAAAAACTTCAAAAATACTCCAACAAGGCCAACAGATACCCCCAAAATAGTCCCCAGACTATTTTGTGATTCGTTTTTACCTAACAGCGAAGACTGATAGGTTTCTAGTGGGGTCAAAAGAAAACATCTTGACACCCCAGGGGGCTGGGCGGTATCCGGACAGGATCCGGACGGGATCCGGGGACTCCTTTTTTAGCCAACAGTAGCGCACTTCGTGGTCTTCGAGTTCCCAGAACTCCATTCCTGGGCATGATTTTGAATGCCCGGAGCCAACTGTAGGCCACTTCGTGGTCTTCGAGTTCCCAGAACTCCATTCCTGGGCATGATTTTGGAATGCCCGGAGCCAACTGTAGGCCACTTCGTGGTCTTCGAGTTCCCAGAACTCCATTCCTGGGCATGATTTTGAATGCCCGGAGCCAACTGTAGGCCACTTCGTGGTCTTCGAGTTCCCAGAACTCCATTCCCGGGCCACATTTTGAATGCCCGGAGCCAACTGTAGGCCACTTCGTGGTCTTCGAGTTCCCAGAACTTCATTCCCGGGCTACATTTTGAATGCTGAGGCAGGCTGATGCTGAGCTGAGGCAGGCTGAGGGTGAGGCTGAGGCTGAGGCTGAGGCTGAGGCTGAGGCTGAGGCAGGCTGAGGCTGAGGCCGAGGCTGAAGGCAGACTGCGACTGAGGCTGAAGCAGGCTGAGGCTGAGGCTGAGGCTGAGGCAGGCTGAGGCTGAGGCTGAGCAGGCTGAGGCTGAGGCTGAGGCTGAGGCTGAGGCTGAGGCTGAGGCTGAGGCTGATGCAGGCTGAGGCAGAGGCAGGCTGGGCTGAAGGCAGACTGAGGCCGAGGCAGGCAGACTGAGGCTGAGGCTGAAGCAGCTGAGGCTGAGGCTGAGGCAGGCTGAGGCTGAGGCTGAAGCAGGCTGATGCTGAGGCAGGCTGAGGCTGAGGCTGAGGCAGATGCAGGCTGAGGCAGAGGCAGGCTGAGGCTGAGGCCGAGGCTGAAGGCAGACTGAGGCTGAGGCTGAAGCAGGCTGAGGCTGAGGCTGAGGCAGGCTGAGGCTGAGGCTGAGGCAGGCTGATGCTGAGGCAGGCTGAGGCTGAGGCTGAGGCTGATGCAGGCTGAGGCTGAGGCAGGCTGAGGCTGAGGCCGAGGCTGAAGGCAGACTGAGGCTGAGGCTGAAGCAGGCTGAGGCTGAGGCTGAGGCTGAGGCTGAGGCTGAGGCAGGCTGAGGCAGGCTGAGGCTGAGGCTGAGGCTGATGCAGGCTGAGGCTGAGGCAGGCTGAGGCTGAGGCCGAGGCTGAAGGCAGACTGATGCTGAGGCTGAAGCAGGCTGAGGCTGAGGCTGAGGCAGGCTGAGGCTGAAGGCTGAGGCAGCTGAGGCAGGCTGAGGCTGAGGCTGAGGCTGATGCAGGCTGAGCTGAGGCAGGCTGAGGCTGAGGCAGGCTGAAGCAGACTGAGGCTGAGGCAGGCTGAGGCTGAGGCTGAGGCAGGCTGAGGCTGAGGCTGAGGCAGGCTGAGGCTGAGGCTGAGGCTGAGGCTGCAGGCTGAGGCAGGCTGAGGCTGAGGCAGGCTGAGGAGGCTGAAGGCAGACTGAGGCTGAGGCTGAAGCAGGCTGAGGCTGAGGCTGAGGCAGGCTGAGGCTGAGGCTGAGGCTGAGGCAGGCTGATGCTGAGGCAGGCTGAGGCTGAGGCTGAGGCTGATGCAGGCTGAGGCTGAGGCAGGCTGAGGCTGAGGCCGAGGCCGACGGCAGACTGAGGCTGAGGCTGAAGCAGGCTGAGGCTGAGGCAGAGGCAGGCTGAGGCTGAGGCTGAGGCAGGCTGATGCTGAGGCAGGCTGAGGCTGAGGCTGAGGCTGATGCAGGGTGAGGCTGAGGCCGAGGCTGAAGGCAGACTGAGGCTGAGGCTGAAGCAGGCCGAGGCTGAGGCAGGCTGAGGCTGAGGCTGAGGCAGGCTGAGGCTGAGGCTGAGGCAGGCTGAGGCTGAGGCTGTGACTGCGACTGCCGTTGCCACTGCGACTGTCATCGCGAATGCGACTTCGACTGCGAGAACAGCAGAATTCTAGAACAGGATTATCATCTGAATCTTAAGGGGAATGCTTCAAAATATGCTCCTACACATCGCTGTTAGGTTGCTTTGCCGGGATGATTTTACCTAATAGCGAAGACTGATAGGTTTCTAGTGGTCTCAAAAGAGAGCATCATGACTCCCCAGGGGGTTCTGGGCAGATGCCCGACGGGATCCGGGGACTCCTTTTTTAACCAACAGTAACGAACTTCGTGGTCTTCGAGTTCCCAGAACTCCATTCCTGGGCATGATTTTGAATGCCCGGAGCCAACTGTAGGCCACTTCGTGGTCTTCGAGTTCCCAGAACTCCATTCCTGGGCATGATTTTGAATGCCCGGAGCCAACTGTAGGCCACTTCGTGGTCTTCGAGTTCCCAGAACTCCATTCCTGGGCATGATTTTGAATGCCCGGAGCCAACTGTAGGCCACTTCGTGGTCTTCGAGTTCCCAGAACTCCATTCCTGGGCATGATTTGGAATGCCCGGAGCCAACTGTAGGCCACTTCGTGTTCTTCCCAGGGAATTCCCGGGCCACATTTTGAAAGCTGAGGCAGCTGAGGCTGAGGCTGAGGCAGGCTGAGGCTGAGGCCGAGGCTGAAGGCAGACTGAGGCTGAGGCTGAAGCAGGCTGAGGCTGAGGCTGAGGCAGGCTGAGGCTGAGGCTGAGGCAGGCTGATGCTGAGGCAGGCTGAGGCTGAGGCTGAGGCTGATGCAGGCTGAGGCTGAGGCAGGCTGAGGCTGAGGCCGAGGCTGAAGGCAGACTGAGGCTGAGGCTGAGGCTGAGGCAGGCTGAGGCTGAGGCAGGCTGAGGCTGAGGCTGAGGCTGAGGCTGCTGAGGCTGAGGCTGAGGCTGAGGCTGAGGCAGGCTGAGGCTGATGAGGCAGGCTGAGGCTGAGGCTGGCAGGCTGAGGCTGAGGCTGAGGCTGAGGCTGAGGCTGAGGCTGAGGCAGGCTGAGGCTGAGGCTGAGGCTGAAGCAGGCTGAGGCTGAGGCTGAGGCAGGCTGAGGCTGAGGCTGAGGCAGGCTGAGGCTGAGGCTGAGGCTGAGGCTGAGGCTGAGGCTGAGGCTGAGGCTGAGGCTGAGGCTGAGGCTGAGGCTGAAGGCTGAGGCTGCAGGCTGAGGCTGAGGCAGGCTGAGGCTGAGGCTGAGGCAGGCTGATGCTGAGGCAGGCTGAGGCTGAGGCTGAGGCTGATGCAGGCTGAGGCTGAGGCAGGCTGAGGCTGAGGCCGAGGCTGAAGGCAGACTGAGGCTGAGGCTGAAGCAGGCTGAGGCTGAGGCTGAGGCAGGCTGAGGCTGAGGCTGAGGCAGGCTGATGCTGAGGCAGGCTGAGGCTGAGGCTGAGGCTGATGCAGGCTGAGGCTGAGGCAGGCTGAGGCTGAGGCCGAGGCTGAAGGCAGACTGAGGCTGAGGCTGAAGCAGGCTGAGGCTGAGGCTGAGGCAGGCTGAGGCTGAGGCTGAAGCAGGCTGATGCTGAGGCAGGCTGAGGCTGAGGCTGAGGCTGATGCAGGCTGAGGCTGAGGCAGGCTGAGGCTGAGGCCGAGGCTGAAGGCAGACTGAGGCTGAGGCTGAAGCAGGCTGAGGCTGAGGCTGAGGCTGAGGCTGAGGCTGAAGCAGGCTGGCTGAGGCAGGCTGAGGCTGAGGCTGAGGCTGATGCAGGCTGAGGCTGAGGGCTGAGGCTGAGGCCGAGGCTGAAGGCGGAGGCTGAGGCTGAGGCTGAAGGCAGGCTGAGGCTGAGGCTGAGGCAGGCTGAGGCTGAGGCTGAGGCTGAGGCTGAGGCTGAGGCAGGCTGAGGCTGAGGCAGGCTGAGGCTGAGGCTGCAGGCTGAGGCAGGCAGAGGCTGAGGCCGAGGCTGAAGGCTGAGGCTGAGGCTGAGGCAGGCTGAGGCTGAGGCTGAGGCAGGCTGATGCTGAGGCAGGCTGAGGCTGAGGCTGAGGCTGATGAGGCTGAGGCAGGCTGAGGCTGAGGCCGAGGCTGAAGGCAGACTGAGGCTGAGGCTGAAGCAGGCTGAGGCTGAGGCAGAGGCTGAGGCTGAGGCTGAGGCTGAGGCTGAGGCAGGCTGAGGCTGAGGCTGAGGAGGCTGAGGCTGAGGCCGAGGCTGAAGGCAGACTGAGGCTGAGGCTGAAGCAGGCTGAGGCTGAGGCTGAGGCAGGCTGAGGCTGAGGCTGAGGCAGGCTGATGCTGAGGCAGGCTGAGGCTGAGGCTGTGACTGCGACTGCCGTTGCCACGGCGACTGTCATCGCGAATGCGACTGCGACTGCGAGAACAGCAGAATTCTAGAACTGGATTCTCATCTGAATCTTAAGGGGAATGCTTCCAGATATGCTTCTACACATCGCTGTTAGGTTGCTTTGCCGGGATAATGATTATTTCGGGGGTACCTTCATTTTTCGTCGAAGATGCCCCTGTAGGGGGACAGGCCCGACCTAAGTATAGCCGACGGCCTCGCCCAGCGGGGCGCCGCCGCCGCTGGCCAGCGGGCAGCTCGGGGCGAGCGCCCCGCCGCAGGCTGCGCAGCAGGGCGGCGGCGCGACCGCGCCCGCGCCCCCGAGGCGGGCGACCTCCGCCCGGAGGGCCCGCTGCTCGTCCTTACATAGAGGAGCCTCCCAGGCGTGGTTCGAGCGACCAGAGATCCGACGCCCCAGAAACATTGGGCCGCGGCAGGATTCTGGCCGTCTTCGGCCTCTGGCGGCCCTCGCGGGGCCCTGGGAACGTCAAAAAACGATGCGGGACGAAAAACCGGTCACGGGGAAGTGGTCCGGACCTCCGGGGCCCACGCATCGGAAAAATTGGAGCAGCCGGATGTATGGGTAGGTGGGGTCGGAGGATCGCGCCGTATCGCCGATGCATCGACGATGCGTTGACGATGCGTCGTCGATGCATCGGCGATGCATCGGCGATGCATCGGCGATGCATCGAAAATCGGGCTCCACCTCAGGCCGCATCACCGATGCACTGGCAATACGACACGATCCTCCAGCCCCGTCTGATCGGACCCCGTCTGGGAGGCCTCGACTCCCTCGGCGCTGCGAACTCCAAATAGGCTCGCGCCCCGAAAAGGTCAGGGTGGGCTTGGCCTCTGGGGGCCCTCGCCGGGCCTCGGGGCCTTCAAACAACGACTCGGGAGGAAGAACCGCCCCCCGGGGGCACGGCGTCGCACGTCTGGGCCGAGATCCTGGCGTCTCGATTTTGCCGAGCCGGGCGTTTTCGCCAAACTTCTCGGGCCCCCGGGCCCGCACAGACTGATCCGACTCGAAACATGTGCCTCAAGAAAATGGGGCCCATGGCCACGATCGTGCTGCTCGCGATGCTTCATTTTTTCGCGCCGTCAGATCTCAGGGAGGATGGGGTCCGAATGGCTGGCATGGGCTGGCTTCGCCGGCGCTGGTTTCGCCGGCGCTGGTTTCGCCCCGCTGGTTTCGCCGACGGCTGGCTTCGCCAGCGCTGGCTTCGCCGGCGCTGGTTTCGCCCCGCTGGATTCGGCCCGCTGGTTTCGCCAGCGGCTGGTTTCGCCGGCGCTTGTTTCGCCGGCGCTGGTTTCGCCGACGCGCGAACCTTAACGGGCGGGTCGGGTCAGGCGGGCGGACCCTAGCAGGCGGGTCGAGTCTGGTCCAGCGGGCGGACCCTGACGGGCGGGTCGGGTCGAGCGGGCGGAACATGAAAGTGTGGGGCACACTCGACCGAACACGCGCGAACCTTAGCGGGCGGGTCGGGTCGGGCGGGCGGAACCTAGCGGGCGGGACGGGTCGGGTCGAGCGGGCGGACCCTAACGGGCGGGCGGGACATTCAAGTGTGGGGCGCGGTCGACAGAGCACGCGCGAGCCCTAACGGGCGGGTCGGGTCGGGCGGGCGGACTCCAGCCTGCGGGTCGGGTTGGGACGGGCGGGCGGACCCTGACGGGCGGGTGGGGTCGGGCGGGCGGGACAATAAACTGTGGGGCGCGCTCGACCGAGCACGCGCGAACCTCACGGACCGGTCGGGTCGGGCGGGCGGACCCTGGCGGGCGGGTTGGGTTAGATGGGTCGGGTCGGGCGGGCGGACCCAAACGTGCTGGTCGGGTCGGGCGGGCGGGACATTATAGTGAGGGGCGCTCGACCGAGCACGCGCGAACCCTAACGGGCGGGTCGGGTCGGGCGGGCGGACCCTGGCGGGCGCATTGGGTCGGGTCGGGCGGGCGGACCCAAACGGACGGGTCGGGTCGGGCGGGCGGGGCATTAAAATGTGGGGCGCGTTCGACCGAACACGCGCGAACCCTGACGGGCGGATCAGGTCGGGCGGGCGGACCCTAGCGGTCGGGTTGGGTCGGGCGGGCGGACCCTGACGGGCGGGTGGGGTCGGGCGGACGGGACAATAAACTGTGGGGCGCGCTCGCCCGAGCACGCGCGAACCTTACGGACCGGTCGGGTCGGGCGGGCGGACCCCAGCGGGCGGGACGGATCGGGCAGTTTCGCCGACGGCAGCTGGTTTCGCCGGCGGCGAAACCAGACGGGCGAAATCAGCCGGGCGAAACAAGCCGTCGGCGAAACCAGCGGTCGCCGACTGGCTGGGGCCCGAAGGATTGAAAGGATCCCAGGTTGGATTTACATTGTTGGAGGCCCGTCGTCCTGAGGGCCCAATCCTTCAGTTGAGCAGGGGCCGACCGTGCCAGCATTCCTACTGGCCTACCACGACATGTTCTATGAGCCAGTGAATGCCCTCATGCCAACAATCCCGTTCTTATCACAGAAAGCCGATGTGCACAGCCAAGGCTGCCTCAGCCAGAAATGCTCTGAGAACACTTCGAGCAGACCATATCAGCCAGCACAGACTGCACATTGCTCAGAAGACTTAATTCCAGTGGACTGAAATGGACTTGACTGGAGAAGACTGGACTGGATTGGGGTGGACTCGAATCCACTCTACTCTACACTAGGACGCTACACTAGCATCTACCCGACTTTGCTCTATTCTACCCCATTCTACCCTATCCTGGCCTCACCTACTCTATTATACTCACTTCTGTACTACTCTACTCCTACTCTACTTTACCCAACTCTCCTCAACTCTACTCCTCCAGTATCTTGTCCTCGACTTTTCTCTACTCTACTCTCCGTCGCCATTTTGGCTCAAGATGTTCACTCTTCTAGGTGTTTCCACGGATTCCGCTGGTCCGCGGCCAGTTCTCCATTGTTCCCAATCCAGGTCCTGTCCTGGCACTCCATACCCAGAAGCATAGGGCCGCCGCCAGAAGCAGAGTGCGTTGTGCTACGAGGACCGCGGACCCCGCACTGGCCGTGACGCTGTGGCTTTATCGGCAGCTTGTCGTCGAGGCGCAAGTACCGCGATAGCGAAAACAAGTGCTCCTCCAAGGTCGAGCGAGAGGCGTGGAAGAACCACAAGCTCGTGGGACCAAGTCGCAGTGGAACACCATCACCAAGGGGGCACCATCAGCTACGGCAGCCGCGAAGCGCACTCCCTGGGAGCTCAGGCGCTTCGAGCAGCACGCCCAAGAGATCGAGGAACTCAGGGAGGCTCTCTCAGGGTTCAAGCGCGAGGCGGCGGCAGCTGAGCAAGCAGCCTTCATCGAACTCAGGGCCGAGGTCGGAGGAAGCGACACAGGCAAGGTTATCGTCGTCACGCTCGGGAAGTTGACCGCCAAGTGTGAGGAGAAGCCAGAGAGGCCACGACGCTGGGCCCACTCCAGGCACCGAGGCACAAGCTCGAGCAGCAGAAGGGCGAGCACGCCCGCAAGCTCGCCGACCCGGAGAAGCAGCACGCCCCCGACCGCGGAGCAGATCGAGCGCGAGAGGCAACATCTCGAGGAGCTCGATGGCCAGCTCATCGAGGCAGCGGCCAACATCAAGCGCGTGCGCGGGTCAGCGCTCGGAGGAGCAGGCCTGGGAGGACCCATGGCGGCGGTCGCGGCCAGCAGACCCCAGCACTGCACGCAATGCAGCGCCAAGGTCGGCGCGACCTACGAGGCGCTCCTCGCCATCCTCCAGGAGGCAGCCGACGAAGCCAAGGAGGAAGCCGACGCAACCATCGAGGGGCCTGGCGGCGGGGCTGGCGGCGGTGGGACTGGTGCTGGCGGCGTGCCGGCTCCCAGCCCAGGCGACGGGGGCGGAGGCGCAGCTCTTGCTGGGGCAGGAGCCGAGCTGGGACGACCCAGGCGTGCTGGGCGACCTCGCTGCCGAAGGACCGCCAGACGACGCGCCAGAGGATGGGCAGAAGCGCCTCGCGGTCATCCTGACAGCAGCACCCAGGGGGCAGGCCTGGCGGCAACGGGCGCCGGATAATCAATGCCAAGGCCGATCCCAAGCCCGGCATCGCCGAGTGGATCGAGGGGCAGATCGACTGGGAAAGCTATGGCCATGGAGTCAGGACCCAACCAGGGCACGGGCTGTTTCGCTGTCAGTTCTCCAGATGGTTCCCAAGTCCAGGGAAATAAAGGAATACAAAGGGCATCCCATATCCATTAGCATGGCCCGCAACAGCCAGAAGCAGAGCTCGTTGAACCCCGTGGACCAAGGACCCAGAACTGGCCGTGCCGCAGCGGCTTGATTGGCAACTGAGAGGAGCTGCCCAGGGGCAGCGAGTGCAACGGGGGCTGCCTCCCCAAGGCCGAGCGCGAAGATTGGAAGGCACACAAGCAATGGGACCTGCGGGGCGAGTCGGGCACCGACAAAGCGCGCTGAGGTGCATGAGCTGAGGCCTCCAGTGCGGAGTTGCATGGGCAAGTCTTCCCCGCCAGGGCACCCCCGTGTCGGTACTCCACAAGCATGCGGAGTCGTTGGACATCTGGAGGGCCACGCTGTGGAGTGGATTTTGATGCCAGATGATAAAATCTGGCACGGCATCGACGATTGGATCGACTGATGCGCTCCGTTCACGGACTGCTCACGGAGCGGCCGCACCTCATCCTGCAGTTTGCGCGGGCACCACCTCATCCAGTGTCGCTCATCGAGTCTATGTGGATGCGGGCACGGGACATCTGCGAACCTGTCTGGGCAAGGACCGCGCAAGCACGCAGCAGAAATATGGCCGTCACGGCTGAGAGACGCGGCCTGGGTCAGAGCAGTGGCAAAGACGCATTAGTGCTGTTGCTGCTCGGCGCGCGGGTCATTGAGCCGCTGAGTATGCCCAACCCGAGCAGGAGTGAGCTACCATCAAACTGCCCTTTGGAGCATGGTGGTTCTGACCGCTGGCCCCGACGCTATGGCGCCATCAGCAGTCGGGAGGAGGTGCTCAAGGGAAGCAAGTGCGACCAGAAGTGCTTCCTCCAGGTGGAGCGCGAGGATTGGAAGGACCCCAAGGCCGAGGGGTGTGGTCGCAGCGGGGCCTCTTCACCACCCCAGGGAGCTTGGGCGCCATACGCAAAGACGCCGATGAGGCGCACTCTTAAGGAGACCACAAGGATATCACAGCAGACCCAGAAGATCAAGAAGCCTCAGGAGCCGGACCTCAAGCGCGAAACTACGGGGGTGCTGTGGCAGCCGAACCTTGCGACAAGGAAGAACCTCGCATCAGGCAAGACGGACCCCGTGAAGATGCACAAATGAAGCGATCGTTACGGAGGCTGGCCGCTGCCTAGTGCTACCCACCACGTTGACGCTCAGCGAGGGCGCGGTCTAGAGGGGCTGGCCGGACTGATGCGAAACGCACGTCAGAAAACTACGCGCGGCACCCCAACTCCAGCCACATCGTCGAGGGGCAGGTTGCAGACTGCGGCTGGTTCCAGGAGGCGACACGACTGGTCATTACGCTGGAGGTCTGCGACGACGCGTGGCGCAGGAGCAGGGCGGGGAGCCTCACGCCCCAGCCGCCTTTCAAAGCCCCTACGGCCAAAATGAAGAAGCAGGACCCCGCGGATGGGGCCTCCACCGCCAGCAGCGCTATCCCTCGACATCGGCGTCGCCCTCAACGCGGATTCGTGGGAGGCGACGCGCTACGATGGGAGGCTGCATCATCCCAACTGCGGCCACACCGTCGGGGAGGGTCACGAGTGCGACGAGTGCGCCATCCTGCAGGAGGTTACCCTGAGGCTCGCCGACAGCTGGGTCCCGCACTTTCTCTACGAAGACGACGAGTACGTGAGCGCGCACCAGCACTGGGAGCAGTGGCGTATCTCCTACGTCCGCGCCCAACTGTCGCCCACAGTCGCGCTCAGCAGGCATGGCATCCCGCATAGGGGTGCCAGAGAGGTTCTGGGGGTGGGCCCATGAGCACCGCACGGCATACCGCTCCAGAGTCGACCCCAGCAGCCCAGCCCAGGAGGACGACCACCGAAGCGACGCAGAGGCGGGGCGGGCTGCACTCGGCCCCGAAGTGTTGGGCCCACCCTATCCTTACTTCCTATGATTAACCCCCCCACACACATCCCCACCTAGCTGGTCTATAGCAACCCCGCCGTCCTTACTGTCAAACAACAACACAAACTCATTTTTTCCCGCCAGCATGTCGTCGAATTTCGAAAAGTGTTGCGGTGGGACGGGATGAACATCGCTTGGGTAACCTGAAGCGGGTGGTCGCGTCCTACCCACCAACGAACAATGCAAAGTCAACGTTTTTCTCGTCAACATGGACTTTCTTGTCGTCGACTCTGCGAAAAGTGTAGCAATAATGGCACGCAGCGCACATCGCGCGCGGACGCCTGGCCAACCCTACGCGGGACCCCCCGTCCTACCTGCCAAAAAACAACGCAACGTCGACGTTTTTCTTGCCAACATGTACATTCTCCTCGTCGGCGCTGCGAATCGCGTAGCGGGCATGGGACGCGGCGCGCATCGCGCGGGGACGCCTGCTCGTCAACGTGGACTTTCTTGTCGTCGACGCTGCGGCCCGTCGGGTTGAGGAGCTTGGCGGGCGGCAAGTCATAATGCCTCAAGCAAGTGCGGTTCAAGCAAGTGGTCGAACAAAAAGGCGTCCAGGAGGTCCTGGAGGGGCAACGCAAATATTGATTTTCATTTGGTGGTTGAAAGATTGTGAGGTTATCACCTACTTGTGATCATTGTCAAGCAGGGCGGACGATGCTCAGCGTGCGGCACACAAGTCACGTTGTACAAGCCACGGGTGCGCAGGGTTCACTGGGAAGATGTAGTGCATCCAGCAGAGGCAGCTCCCAACCCCCCCGAGGGCCCGAGAGGCCGCCAGCGCAGCCACTCTCCGCGAGGCTCGAGCAGGCACGGGGGGGCCAAGGGCACGACGGCCTCAGACAAGGGGTCTTCAGTCACCGAGCTGCTCGAGCTGGCGGCGCAGGCGACCGAGGATGCAGCGCTGCAGGGGGCGGTCAAGCAGCAGATGAAAAAGCTTTCCGCTCGGGCCAAGGCCAACTCGGAGGCGACCGCCTCGCCCGCCGAGGCCTTGCGCAAGGCCGACGGGGCATGGAAGAGCGCGGAGCACCACCACGGCCAACGCGTGGACAACGTGCTCCGCCTGAGGCAGAACCTCCAGGCTGCGGAGGCCAAGGAGGAGCGTGCTGCCGTGGCCCTGGCGCAGGCGGCTGCGGCCAAGCAGGCGGCGGCCCAGGCAGTTGCCGGGGCCGAGGGCGCGGGCCCGATGCCGCCTTCTGCCGCAGACGCGGCCATGTTCACCATCGAGTGGGACGAGTCGTTCTTCAGCTCACTTGACGACATGGAGTGCACGGCGGAGGAGCGCAAGGCGCTCGAGACCCTGCGCGACCAGCTCAAGGGTGTCAAGAACGACCTCAGCGGCAAGGGGGCGGAGATCAAAGCCTGGCTCGACAGGGCCAAACAGATGCAGACGGACATATCGGAGCGCACCACGAAGAACCGGAAGGGCTCAAACGGCGAGGCGCCGGCGACCGACGGCAGCACCACCCAGAATGAGGCCGCCCCCGCCCAGAGCGCCACCGCCAGCGAGACGCCCGCCGACTCCACCGCCAAGGCCTCCGAGAAGCAGCAGGACACTCCTGAGATCATTCAAGGGGAGGCCAAGATGTTGTCGGCGGCGAAGTTCGCGGCTCAGGCGGAGGAGGCGGCGGCGAAGTCCAAGTCCAAGGGCAAGGGCAAGGTCGACGTTGCGGAGAAGGCGGCCGCCGCCTCTTGACTATCAGTAGCAGACCGTCACCACACCGAAGGCACCGCGACATTGTTCCACGCTAGTGTCACGGTCGTCACCACCAAGGTGTGGGAATACATCCAATTAAATTATTGCAAGTGCGACTATTGGGCCTGGGCTGAGACTCACATGCGCGACGAGTCCGAGCTCAGGGAATGGGGCAAGAAGGCGAGGGGCGCCCGCCTTCGTCTTCATAGCAACGCAGCCCGACCCTCGGCCAGACCAGTGCCAGCTGGGTACGAGGAGAGGGCAGATGAGGGTGGCGATTTTTTCCTGGCCCAGCAGCGCCTCCAAGCGCACGCTCTACCAGAGGCGCGGGTAGCTGCAGGGCACCTCCGCGAGGCAGGCCAGGCAGGCCTCGACGGTTTCCTCCCCATGGTGCTACACGTCGCAGGCTATTCAATCATCGTGGTTGCACTGCGCGCGCTGCCCAGCATCATGATGACTGGCCACAACAAGGTCAGGGTTCACCGCCTCGGGGGTTTGCACCAGGCGGCGAGGCTTCCGCGGCTCATAGTGGGAGATTTCAGTGTGGAGCCCGGGACTTTGCAGGCCTCGCGTTTTGTTCAGCAACTGAATGGTATCATGCGCACGGCAGGCAGGCACTTGCGCCAACTCTCAGGGGCGCGACGGAGTGCTCGACTACGTTGTGTGCAGCCCCGAGGCCATGCCGTTCTTGAAAACAATCAGCGCTGTGAGGCCTGTCCCTTGGAAGCCCCACCAAGGCCTTGCTCTGGGGTTCCGCAGCTCAGGCCTCCAACTTCTCACCCGCTCTCTCGTGGTCTCCCCGAGGCTCCCTCGAGCCCCCAGGCCACGCGGAGAGCCCACGACAGGCTCCAAGTCTAGTTTGTCTCGGGCCCACCAGGCTGTTGCTCAGCAAGAGCCTCTGGAGGCCCGTGGGCCTAGGTTTCAGGAAATGTTTGGGGATTGCTTTCAAAGCCCTGGGGTCCCGTCGTCGGTGGAGGATGTAGGTCAGCCCCCCCCCCGTGAGGTCGATGAATCTCTCGATTGTTGGCCCGGCGATGAGGACGACCCGTGGGCAGACCAGCTCAATTTCTGTGACGACGGGGCGTTGAGCAACGCCCTCTCCTCCCCGTCACACCGTGTCCTCCCCGACCCAAGCTCGGAGGTGAGCGTAAGTGCTCTTTCCCAGGAGATGCAGCTGAAATCTGGCCAGTCGCAGAAGCAGTGCACCCCCTCCAATTCGAGCCAGCCCCCACCCCCAAGCAATGACAGCGTTTTAAATAAGGAATCTGAGCGGCAGTTCACCCAAATTGCCGACCCTGGGCCCAGTCCGCTACAGGTCCCTGGAGGTGAGTCGCCGTCGCCGCCCACGTTTGCCATCCCCAGCCAACTGTGGGTTGAGAGCCGACAGGAGATTGGCTTCGCCTCGGGACAGGACTGCGTCCATTCCCTCCCCCCGTCTCTTCTCGGCTCCGTAGCATCCAGGCTCGAAGCCTCACGCACTCACCTTGTTTCGGGTATGTGGGCTGCCTGGATCTCCGCAGTCGAGCTCAGCATCACTCGACACCATGGAGTGGCCCTCCCTCGTGTTCGCCGTGCGCAGGGCGCGCGATTCGAGGAGGGCCCAGTCAGACAGGCAGCCCACAGGCGACGGGTCCACTTACGGGAACAGAGAGCTCAAAGGTGGACCCAGGTGTACACCATTGTCGGGGAGACGTAAGACCCGGGTACGGGGGACTCGGAAATCCCCGACGAGGTCGTCAAAAAATGACGAGGCCGAGCCTGCATTTTGACGAGGCCTCCCGCTGCAGACATCCCACGAAACTCCTCCTCGTCAAAATCCGAGTCGCGGTCGTCAAAAAAAAAATGGCGAACCCGAGTCCTGGCAAACCCGGGTCTTACGCTCCCCCGACATTGCTGCAGGGATCAGCAGGCACCGCCAGAGAGACAACGGGCGGCACCAGCTGGAGCAGTACCAGATCGCGGCGAAGAAGGCAGCAGGGGGACAGACCAGACGGAGCCCACACGGTGCTGAGAGATGGTCGTGACCCCCCCCTGGAAAGAGTGGCTCCGCATCCTCGAAAACCAGTGCCAGTTCCATCCAGCGGCTGTGGAGCCATTCGCCCACGCCGCGAAGAAGATCATGCAGCGAGCCCAGAGGCTCGCAGTCCTGTCGGCCATCAACGACTTCCGCGCGCGGGTGGTCGAGCCCGAGGCCAGTGGCATACTGCGCAAATCGCTGAAGAAAGGACCGCTCCCTCCCGTGGAGATTGTGGCTGGCCGGCAGTCGGCCTACCACCCGAGGGGCATCATGGGCGCGAAGGCGAAGAAGTACCAGCAGCTGCGGGCCCCCCCGGCCCCCAAGGCGCAGGGCGTCCGAGAGCTGTTCAAGGTTATCCGTGGGAGGGCGATGGGCGAACCGCTCCCGCAGATGGAGGTGGCCGACATCTCCGGAGCGGCATCGCGTAAGAAGGCGAAGGCCGGCATGGGCATCGCCATGGTCACGCCCGTGGACTACCAGAGGCCCCCAGTCGAGGGCCAGGCTGAGCTGCTCCTCCTCTTGGGGGCGGTCGAGCACGCCCTTGCGCGGCCAGCGCTGGCGCTCGCCGCCACAGGGGAGCTCCTCACCCCCGAGAAGACGACGGGTGCTCGTGCCGGCGGCCCGGCGCCGATGCCAGGGCGTCAGTGGTCACTCCTGCGAGGACCCTATGCGCAGCCACGGTCGGCCGACGGCGCCCGACGCCGGGGGCGCAGCCCTGCTGGGCAACTCGCGCCTGCAGGGAGCGTTCCTGCGGGCGCTGGGCGAGGCGCTGGCATTCGCCGTGGGCATGGAGTGCGGCCACGGGGTGCTCGACACTGCCGCGTTCTACGACAGCATCCCGTGGGGCATCCTCGTGTCGGCCGCTGCGCGGCTGCATGTTGTTCCTCCACTCATGCTGTATCTCGAGCTGCTGCGGTGCGCCGCCCCGAGATGCTTGGGGCAGGACAAAGCAGTTTCCGAGCCTTTTGACCCGCTCCTCAGCGTCGTGCAAGGGCTTCGCTCAGGGACCCGCTTCGCCAAGATGATGACGCACCATGTCGTGATCACGGTTGCGACCGCCCATCCCAAGATGGGGGCGAGGCTCCGGGTGGACGACGTATCGGAGACGGTGAAGGGATCGAGCAAGGCCGTCCGCCTGGAACTCGCCAATGGCATCATCACTACGTGCCAGGAGTTGCAGAAACGGAACCTTAAAGTTGCGGATACGTCTGTTGTTGTGTGTAGCCTGATGAATGACGCTCGCGCTGTTGCCCGACTTGTCCGCCGAGCTGGTTTCGTGGTGCGGCCTGTCGCACATGCAACATACCTCGGCATCGACTTCGGTTGCGGCAGGCGAGCGCGCGCAACCAGAGCGCAACGTGAGAAGAAGCATCGACTCATGAGTTCTAAGATGCGCAGATTCACTAGGGCCACGCGCCAGTACGGAGCCATGTCCAAGCTCCAACGGCAAGGGGGCCTTCCAGCAGGCCTCTACGGGCACCAGGTCCACGGGCTGTTCGGCGAGCAACTCACGAGGTGCCGCCGTCGCCTAGCGCAGGCGTGTGCCTCGGCGGCGAAGGGACGGTGCCTCACTACTGTGCTTGCCCTACGGGCCCCAGGGGCTGACCCTGCTGTGCTATACCCTACACAGACAATGGACACCTGGCCCAAGACATGGCGCGACCGACCCCAGATACGACCTGGGGTACGACGAGCATGGCCTATCATTCTACACCAGACGCAGGCCATCCCTGTACCAGCACAGGTGCGGCTCATCAAGGGCCCCACAGGTGCCATCATACACTCTCTGTTGCGCCTGGGGTGGCGCCCCCAGAACCCATCGACATGGTCATGCACGACAGGTCCCGACAGCAGCGAGGAAGGGCAATTCCCAGACACCATCTACACGGGCAATCCGCACATTGACCGGCACGACGACCTCCTGGCAGATGTGCGCGCGGCATGTGAGTCCCAGCTCTGGGCTCAAGCCGCCAACCACTTTTGCGGAGGCGGCCTGGAGATGGGAGTGGACAGTACATCGTACATCCAGCTGCTGAAGCACATGTCCCAAGCACCGAATGGCAAAAGACGGTGCGAGATCATGGTCATGGTGGCCGCAAGGGGCATATGTAATAAGCAACAGAAAGCGCAGGAGCTCAATAACTACCAGGGCACGGACAAGGGCGACAGGCGTGGCACGGACGTGGAGACCCCGCTCCACAGATATTGGCCGTGCGTGTGCAACGCTGGTGCTAAGCCATACGACGACTCGGCCGATCTGTGCACGCAGGCTGTCACCCGGTGCAACACGGCCGCGGCGTTCTGGCTGCGAGGGCTCCTCCCCGCACCTTGGACGGAGATGAGCCCGCCTCCGACCACCGAGGCCGGGCAGTGCACGGGGGCGCAAAAACTGGCGCCTGGCATGTTTGGGCCAGGTACCGCCGCCAACCCTGTGCTGATTTTTTGAGATGTTAGCGGGGGTCCAGACAATCGATGCCCCAAGCTACACCGAGTCGGTTTGGCCATCACATGTTTCGAGAGCTTGCTACCCACCATCCGTCCCAGAGGGTCTATCTTCGGACCCCTGTGTGGACGGAGGCAGGTGGTGGCAAGAGGAGCGTTCAAGTGCCTACACCTGGCGCTATGGGCCACCACCCACCACCTCACGTTTGTCACCGATTTTGAGGATGTTGTCACGGGGTGGTATGAGCAGAGGTTTTGCCACCCCAGAGGTTTTGACGCGGACTTTTGGGCGGCCATAAGACAGATCATGGCTACCCGTCCCACCGAGCATATCTCTGTTCTTTTCACTCACTCTCATCTCTCGGCTACCCAGATGGCCAGAAGACACGGCATCAAGCAACTCAGCATCGGCAGTGCAGTTGTCGACGAGCTGGCAGGCTTGGCAGCAGCACGCACAGGCCAGGACTCCCGAGGCCGAGAAGCATCGCCTCTTGCTGCAGGAGCGACGCGCACGTTTGGTACGCCTCAGGCTCTGGCGGGCGGCAGTCGACTGCCTCGCCAAGGAGAAGGAGCTGGAAAAGCAACGCGACGGAAAAAGGCGTCGTGGCGTGCTGTCCCTCCCCCTCCGCCTCCTGCTGCTGCGTCAGTCGCGGCCCTGATGTCGAGGCTTGTGTTGACCGACTGCAAAAAGAGATGCGCGAGATGCCGTGGCCCCACGACCGTGGCCATCATGAAAGAATGGCATACCACCGCGTGCCCCGATTAAGTGAATATGAATGGTCTCATTTCATCCCCTCCGGCTGGAGGGCGTGTACATGTCGGGGGGACTGGCTGCACACTTCACAACACCTCAACGTGCATGTTGTTTTGAATAGCTGGTTCTGTGGGAGGTGTGGGGCCAAAGCTGACAAGCAGATGCGAACCCTAGCCACGCCCTGTTCGGGCATCCTCACCCCCACGGGACGTCAGCATCTCAAGATAATCCGTGAAAGGGCTACCCCCGAAGGTCCTCAGCAAGGCCGAATTTGCCCAGCGAGGCCGGGGGTAGAATCGGTCGGGATTGGCATCGCCATCGGTTCCTACTCCTACTCCTACTCCTCCCCCTCCTCCAGGCGCAGCAGGGGCAAAACGATCGGCGGTGCAACACGCGTGGCTGGAATGAGACGCGGCGCACTTCGCGCGCTGGACATGTTGTTGCCGACGGTGCAACATGAAAGGCTGGAGCGGAGCGCGGCGTACATCGCGCGTGTTCTTGTTTCTCGTCGACGTTGCTCAATACGCGGCAGGAATAGGACGCAGCTCATGTCGCGCGCTGAACGTCTAGCCGCCCAAGATATAAGATGAGCGACAGGCGTCGGACGCGACGCACTCGCTTCTTATGTTGTGGGAGGGCGGGTGGGAGTGGACGGAGCCCTCTGGCTCGTTCGAGCTGGCTAACTTGACCCTACCCTACTCTACTCTATCCTACCGTACTGTACTCTTCCCCAGCTGCTACTCAACTCTATTATACTTTACGTCTACTCTACTCTAGTGTGCTCTACTCTAGTATGCTCTACACGGATCTACCCTACTCCCCTCTGCTCTGCTCTACCCTACCCAACCTTGCCTTACTCTGCATTACGCTTACTCGGCTCCTAGTATACTCTAGTCCGAGACTGCCACCTTCCAATGTATTCACATCTGCCCTATTCTGCTCGACTCTGCACTGCACTACTGTAGTATGCTCTACCATACGTACTATACACTACTCGAGTCTGCTCTACCATATACCCTACTCTACTCTATTCTGCCCTGCTCTACTCTACCCGACCCATCCCTACCCTACCCTACTCCATTATACTCGGATCGAATATGCTCTATGATGTCATACTCTACTCGTACCCTACTCAACTCTACTCCTGCTCTACCCTTGCTTTACTCTACTCCTCCTCTACTCTGCTCGAATTTGCCATATTCTACTATAGTCGACTCTGCTCTCCTCCATCCTACACTGCTCTGCTCTACTCTACTCATAGACTCTTCTGTACTCTGCTCTGCTCTTCTCGACTCTACTCGTGTCTGATATGCCCGACTCTACTCTACTATCTACCCTCCTCTAGTCTGCGCTATTATACCCCATTCTACTCTACCCTACCGTACCCTACGCTTCTCTACTCTACTCGACCTACCCTACTCTACTCTCCTCGAGGTGACTCTACTCTACTCCTGAGTTTGACGATTGTGGAAAGATTATTGGAACGCCATTGGAATAGACACGGGAAGCCATTGCAACAACCACAGGGAGCCATGCGAAAACAGAGATAATCATGTGGGATAGCAGAGGATGCCATGCGGACGCAGAGGAAGCCAGGCGGATGGCAGAGGAAGCCATGCGGAAGAAAGGAAGCAATGCGCAACAGAGGACGCTAGCCGAGTAAGCCGTGCGCAACAGAGGAAGCAAATCGCAACAAAGGAAACTATACACAACAGAGGACGGGCGTAGGGGCAACACAGAAAACCATGCGGATAGCAGAAGAGACCATGAGCAACATAGTAAGCCGTTCGCAACAGGGGACGCGTGTAAGGGCAACATAGAAGGGAGCAAATGGACTAGCTCTCTTTGGACTGAGTTGATACAGGCAAACCTATGTGGGGCACAGCAGGTTACTGTAGCACTCCTTGGTGGACCTGTGGGCAAGCCAAGACGCATCGCCGCTGCTTGACTCCGGGGCCCCCAGCTTGGAACCGCCGCATCCTGCAGAGCCTGCAGGCCGGCCAAGATCTCGTCCAGCCTCTTGTCCGTGCCGACGCCCGGGGCGGCTGCCACCTTCGAGAAGAAGAAAGACAGCACGAGCGTAAACTTGAGCAGGGACCGACCGTCCCGGCATCCCTATAGTCCTACCACGAAATGTTCTTAGAACCCAGAAACTTTCTAAGAACAAAAACAATGTTCTCAGAACATTCACCCGATGTGTTAAACCAAGACAGGCTCCGCCAGAACTGTTCTAATCACACTTCGTGGAAACCACAAAAGGTTCTTAGAACATTGTTTGGTGGGACTATAAGCGAGCCGGGACGCTTCGCCACTGCTTGATAAACGTTTGGCGCTCCGCGCAGATTTCTCGGACCTGCGCTGGACCCCCCTCCCCGGCGCGCCGAGCGCCGGGGGGGGGGCCCGGCGCGGATCCACGAGACCCGCGCGGCGCGCCGAGCATTCCTGCTCGCGCCCTCCTCTCAGAAAACGTATCCAAATAGTGTCGAACGAGTATCGCCCCCCAGGGCCCGACACGTGAAGACCCTTCAGAGTCGATACTTTCTTCTTCCTCGCCACCTGCACGTCGACGCCCGGCCTCAGGAACGAGGCGCCGGCCTCGGTGCTGATGCTGGCCTCCGCGGCGTGGGCGAGGCGCCCGGCGAGGCCGCGGCTGCCGCACAGCACCCAGGACTTCGACGGCGCGCGGCTCGCCTCCGCGCCCTCGCGCTGGCAGGCCTGAGCCGAGTCGGACCGCGAGATCGGATCGGACACACGTCGGATGGCCAGCGAATCGCTCCCCGGACATGCTCGCGTCGTAAAACAGAATCAGGGCGGGCGTTTTTTCTCAGTTTTCGGCCCCCGGGGGCCCTCGCCGGGCCCCCGGGCCGTCAAAAAACGACTCGGGACGAAGAGCTGGTCGTGGGGAAGGGGTCGGGGCTTCCAGGGACGCCGTCCTGGAAAAACCGGGACGTCGCATGTCTGGATCCGAATCGAATCGAAACTGGATCGCCGCGCCCTGCTCCACCTGGCCGCGGCCGATGCCGGTTACTCAATCCGAATCAAATCGAATCGGAATCGGGGCCCCAGCCCGCGCACCGAATCGCATCGAATTGGATCGTAGGCGCCCCTGTCACCTCGCCGATCTGCCGGCCCAGCGACTCCATCTGCTGCGCGACAAAGATCCGCAACTCCACCATGTCCTTGACTTAGGTCGGGCCTGTCCCCCTACAGGGGGATTTTTGGATGAACAATTAAAAAAAAACCCAAATACCCAAAACATGCTCAAAAGTTACAGGGAAATTGTCCCCTGACTATTTTTCATTCTGATTTTGAATTGTCCCTCTGTAGAGGGACAGGCCCGACTTAATCCTTGACCCTCGCGCTGTTGCCGCCGCGCAGCCGCATCACCACGTCGAAGAACTCCTTGAAGCTCAGGAGCCCGTCTGCGTCGTTGTCGTAGATCTGGTCGGCCAGCAGTATCAGGCTCTCTGGGTCCGTGCCGAACTTCGTCAGGACGTCGTGGGTCTCGGGGCACTGCATGAGGACATTGAACTCTCCCCTGCTGATGTGTCGGTCTCCGCTCGTGTCGAAGTCCTCCAGGATGTTCAGCAGGTTGTCGATCAGAAATTTCGCCTGGTTGTCGGAGTGATCCTTGTCGGACACCTTCTGGACGACGTCGCACAGAATCCGCCACTGTGCCTGCACGGAGTGGGCGGCTTAGAATGGTCGTCTGCTGTCTGGGAAGTTGTTTCGCGTTTTCTCGGGCCGCCCGCCCCCCATACCAGCGCGCATCGTTCGAAACTCGCCCTCCCCAGATTTTGCTCTCGGGAGCTCATTTCGGCCTCGAGACGGCCAAGGATCTTAGCCAAGATGACACAAAGACGGCCCAAGATGGCCTAAGACCGCTCAACAGGCTCCGAGGATGGCCTCAAGGCAGCCAGAGAGGCCCTCAAGACGGCCCAAGAAGGGTCCAAGAAGCACTCCAGGAGAGCCCGAGGAGGCCGAAGCAATTGATGTTCGTCAAGTGTTTGACAGAGTTTGGCGTTCTTGTCTGTTTGGGTTTGCGACCGCACGAGATGGCTCAGGACGCTTCCAAGATAGCCTCAAGACAGCCTAAGAGGCCCCCAAAACGGCCCCCAAGAGGCCCCCGAGCGGCCCCCAAAGGGGCCCCAACAGGCCCGCAAGAGGCTTCGGTGACGCCCCAAGAGGTTCTGAAGACCGCCAGCGAGGCCCCCAGAGACGTCCCCAGAGGCTTCCGAGACGCCCCCAAGACGCCCTAAGAGGCCTCCAAGAGGTCCCGAGAGACAGCCGAAGAGACGCCACTGGCCAACGAAGGCTCCCCGAGCTCTCAACATGATGCCGCGCTCCCCCCTGGGAAGGGCAGCTCCCTTGGCATCGCTCCTGGATGGTCTGGTAGGGATACGCGAAGCGGTGAGAACTCAAACACCGGCCTGCAAGGCTGTTGCACAAGCACAGTGGCGGGGTTTGCCGCAGGCTGCTGGATACCTATAAGCATATTCAGTAGAGTAAAACTGCTCAGGAATATGAACACCAAGAAGGCGAATAAGAGCTCTGGCCACTCATCTGCAATTTCTAAATAGAGTTCGTTCGGGCTGTCCAACAATGTTCCATGCATCAGTAGCGTCATCATTGATTTAAAAACGCTTTGGAACATCCTTTCTTCCAAGGGGTCGCCTTTCACTTGGGTCTTGAAGACTATAGCGAATATGAACAACAACCCGCTCAATAATAACACTGTGAATGAGACTGTCCGCAACGAAGCCGCGATGCCCCTGATGAGCATCATCAGCTCGGGAATCGCTCGCAACAACCGCGCTATCCGGGATAGCCTCAACAATCTCAAGGTGCGGAATACCCCTATGTCAGCGCCTGGGTCGCCAGTGCCTGAATTGATAACAACGATGCTCGCTGGCAAAACAACAATCTCTACAAACATGAAAACCACCAAGACTGCATCGAACAAAAACCATTTGTCACGCAATGCTTCCGACCTGTGATCATATGCCTTCCATCGAATGAGGAGTTCTGCGCTGAAATATAATGAGAAAGCGACCTCGACCACTTGAACTTCCACCTCTGCTTGGACGAAGCTGTTGCAACGGCTATTGTCGGTGTCGACCCACATCCATGCAGCGTTTAGCACGACCATCGACATGGACATGAAGAAGAACCATTGAGTTGTGGCGACTCTGGCCCACCCGTTTTCCATGTTCGAATACGGGTGAACAAAGCTCCGCTTGGAGGAGTGCGAACTGTTTTTCGACGACCGTTGGTGCCGCATCCAGAATGTGTTGACGTCCTCCTCCTTCTTCTCCAGGAGGGCGAGGATCTGCCCCGTCACAGCATCGCGGCGCGCCTCGTACTCTTCCTGCGCTTCGAGCCGCCAGCGCCCCGTGTCGGCCAGGTGCCTCAGCCTGCCAACGGCCCACCGTGCGTGGAACAGCAGCCCCGTGTGCCCGCATCGACGCACACGGTGCCTGTGGTCGTTCCACGGGTCGTGCTGGACCATGTCATTGAAGAAGATCTCTACCATGGGGTAGGGCTGGTCCTCCTTCCGCTCGTCGCCTGCCGGACGTAACAGCCTGAGGCGCACCTTGGACTCCCCGGCCAGGAAGGCGTTCTCGATCTTCCTGGCAACTCCTTTACTGTAAGACTGCCACCCGGTGGAATGCTCCCTCTGCCAGCGCGCACCTGCCTCCGTCATGATGCTCCCGGACGACTTGAGGCTCGCATTCCTCGAGTACCGATGAGCACGTCCTCGGCTAGTCGAGCCGGTCAAGGTCTCTGACGCGTCAGGCTTGGGGGTCTCGTCATCGTCATCGTCATCGTCGGCGAAATAATACTGCGGCGTTCTGTCTGGTAAGGCTTAGGGCTGCGCGCAGACAGCCCCGCCTTGGCAGTCCCAGCTGGCCTCAGCAGACCCCCCGAGCAGCCCGGGGCAGTCTCAACACGGAGGGGCTCCCGGGGGGCGCCGCCCGAGGCGCCGGCAGGGTGTTGAGGCCGCCCCAGGCTACCCCTGAGATCCGACGTCGCGAAAAAAATGCAACATCCCGAGAGGCCCCCTAAGAGGCCCCCTAAGAGGCCCCAAAACGGTGCCCACTAGGCCTCAAAGTCCAGCAGGCCCCCGGGAGGCCCCCCACGAGATTCCAACGAACATCCACTGGGCTTATTATCCACAAGCCAGGCACGGTGGCGGGACTTGCCGTAGGCAGCTGGATATACAACATCTTTGAACATCACGGCCAGAGCTCTGGGCCCCACCTTTCTGCGCCATTTTGGAGCCGGATCGATCCGTCAGGGTCGGGGCCCGAAACTGGGCGAGACGAAGCCTGGTGTGAACAAGATGCCACTCCCAGACCTTAGGGTAACCCTGACGCGCAATAATCGATTCCCCCAAACGTTATCACTAGACTTTGAACATGTCAATTTTAGTCCCGATGGGGGGAAACAGTCAAGCGATACCGTTTAGCACCCCCGACACATGAATGAATCAAACAATTCCGCGTGGGGAGGGCGGTGGAAGCGAGTGCAGTAAGACAGCCCAGGAGAGGCCCCAAGACGGGATCCTACTGGGCTCCTGTTGCGATCCTCCCGGGCTCTCATCGGAATATCGGAATCCGATCGGGGTCTTGCTGGGAGCCTACTCGCATCTTGGTGGGCTCCTGCGCTGAGGGGTGCGGGGGCGGGGCATCCCTTCCGTGGGGGCGAGCAGGGCTGGACCTAAACGGTGTTTTGGCGATTTCGTGGGCCGTTTTCGTTTCGACCTCGTTTTTCGGTAGAGGCGGATTGAAGACAAAACGAGGGAAAACGAAAACAAAACGAAAACGAAAAACACCGTTCAGGTTCAGCCCTGGGGGCGAGAAGCGACGCAGCCTCCACCGAGGAGGGGGGGACGACGCTTGCCGCCCAGGGCTGCCAAGCTTCGGGGGGAGACTGCCTGTGCGCCGCGCGACGCCTTGCCAGTTCTGTCGCGCTGTATCTCTGGCTGCGCGCCCTCGGCGCGGCCGGGACTGTGGAGCGGCTGCGGCGAGCCCTCTTCGCCCGCCGCGTGGCCGACCGCCCCTGGAAGCTGGGGCTCCACGCCGCCGCCGCCGCCCTCCGCGCGGCCCCAGGGGCCCCGCGCCCACGCCCTCGAGCTCTCGGCCGGAGCGGTCACCATTGCCCCCCGGGCCGAGGAGGAGGAGGAGGAGGAGGAGGAGGAGGAGGAGGAGGAGGAGGTGGTGGGCTCTCCAAGCCACCGACGAGGTGACTTCTGCCACGGGCGGCCTGCTCGCAAGATCGGCTCCCCGAGGGGGGCCGCGGTTGCGGACCGGCTGGGGCTGGCAGAGAGGAGCCCGGGGCGAAGGGCCACCCCTGGGGAACCGGTCTGGGCCGCTTGGGCCGCGCAGGTGCAAAAGTCAGATCGTCGGATGTCAGGGTGCCTGGAGGACTGGAGGGAGAGTGGTGCGAGTTCTTGTTGGTGAGAGGGGCGTTTCGAAGTCCCGCGGGAGCGCTCCTCAGCCAAATGTCTGCGACGGCATGCTCACAGCGGGATGGCGGCAATGAGCTCACTGAGGGCAAACACATCTCGCTGAAGGAAACATTGTTTTTCCTTCAGTGGGCCCATGGTAGGTGAACCACCCCTACAAGCCTCGAGCGGAGTAGTGGATGAGGCATGGTCGCTGGAGAAGCAAACGTGAGTAGGGCGCGATGGGCGAGCACTGATGCGCGAAGAACGAAAAGCAGGGGGCGAGGAGGGAGCAGAAACAGAAGAGGAAGGACTTCGAGGAACACCACCCCTCGTCCTAATCCTTCTTGTCCTCCTCCTTGCGCTGTCCCTCCTCCTTCTCCTACAATTATGATTCCCGTGCTCCTTCTCCCTCTCCTTCCCTTTTCCCTGTCTTTCTCCCTCCTCCTCCTCCTCCTCCTCCTCCTCCTCCTCCTCCTCCACTTCCTGTGTCCTCATCTATTTCACGCTCTGCCTCCTCCCCCTCCCTTTCCCTCCGTCTTCCTCCTCCTCCTCCTCCTCCTCCTCCTCTTTCTCTTCCTCCTCCTCCTCCTCCTCCTCTCTTCATCCTGCGAGCTTTCAACCTGGGTCCCCGGCAGAGAGTTTTCGCCACCCTCATGGTCTGCGAGCTGCGTGCTGGCCTCTGCAGGGGGGACCGAGGCATGTACGGCGGGCTCGTGTCGTGACGACCTGAATTGTTGGTCTCAGGCACCATGTTGACCGTTCAACCTTGAACGCTCGGCGGCTTCCCAATCGCCAGGTCTTTCCGCAGTGGCTGATTCCGGGCCACTGGCGGCGCTCAGCCTTGAACGCCCGCGAACGGGGTCGCGGCGAGTCGACACGACGCGAGCTTGCTACACAGACCGCCGCGGCCAGACCCATCCGCTGTGAGAAGGGGAGGAGCTGGACCTGGGGGATGGCGGCGCCGCACGTGCCGACCGCCGCGGCCTGACCCAACTGCTGAATAGGGGCAGAGAAGGAGAAGAGTGAGTGCGAGGAGGAGGGGGGGGGGAGGACGACGACGCCGAGGGCGACGAGGACGAGGATGAGGATGAGGACGAGGAGGGCTAGGAAGGGGAGGTTGAGCGTCGACGGTCGAATCTCTGACGCTCTCGGGTCCCTCCTGGGGGCGGCGCCCGCGGGGTGCCTGGACGTAGCGCTCGTACTCGCGCTCGCAGACCGTGGGTAAAGCGTCCGCGGAGGCCTCGGCGTCGTCCGCGGGGGCCTCGGGGGCCTCGGCGGCTCTTCGGAACGCGCCATCTGCTGGATCCCCAACCCACCTCCTGAATATTGACCCCGCCCGCCGAAGAAAAAGAACGAACCTGTGGTCTTGTAGTATCTCTGGTGACGGTCGTTACCTGGGGGAGGGGGGTTCTCTGGAAACGGTCGTTGCCCGGGGGGGGGCGGGTAACGGCAACGCTTGGGCAGGGTGGGGCACGTCGGGGCGGGGGTGCGCTGCGATCGCCATACATAGTGTGCGCGCGAACACCAGCACGTGGGAGGCGGTCCCGCCCCTCCAGCGGGCAACGACCGTTGCGCGCCAGAGGATGAACAAGCATACGATCTGCTGCTGAGTATTGACCGCACCAGCCGAGGATCGAGGAACAGATGTTCGGCACATATTCGGCACATCTGTTCGGTCCTCCTCATCGCTGCCCCCGCCCCTCGAGGATCGAGGGGCAAATGTGGCCGGGCGGTTTCTGGGCTAAAAAACGCAAGCTGCAACACATCAGGGTTGCTTTGAGAAAGTGGTTCTGCGATCGGTAACTCGACGAACTGCAACCAACATGCCATGCCGTGCCGCGCCGTGCCCGCCTGCCGTGCCATGCCTGCGTCCTAGGATGTGAATAGATGTACTGCCCTCGGGCCATGCCGTGCCGTGCCAGCTTTCTACGAGCCGATCGAATGCGGCACCCGAACGCCAAGCCGTGCCATGCCCGCGTGCCGTGCTGCGCTTACGTCCTAGGAATGCGAAGGATGTGCCGCCCGCGTGCCGCGCCGTGCCCGCGAACCGTGCTGGGCCCGCGTGCCGCGCGCGCGCGTTGTGCAGTGCGAGTCGTGTGCAGCCCGCGCGCCATGCCGTGCCGTGCCCGCGTGCCGCGCCGTGCGCGCGTTGTCAGAACAACGAAGCTGTGCCACCCGCGCGCCGTGCCGCGCGATGCCGCGTCCGCGTGCCGTGCCACGCCCACGCTCCAAGATACGACAAAAGAACTGCTCGATGCCGTGCCCGCGTGCCGTGCCGTGCGCGCGTTCCATGCCGTGCCCGCGTTCAAAGATGTGGGGATTGGCCACCCGCGTGCCGTGCCGTGCCGTGTCCGCGTGCTGTGCTGTGCCCGAACTCTGACATGCGAAAGCTTTCCGCCGTTGTCGATAATGCAAATGAATGTATGAAAGCTACGCAAATGCATTCATAGACATGTTTATGTAATACGGCGAATGCATTCGACGACGTGCCAAGCGAGATCCCCGCTGTGGAAAACACGCTTCCACCCGTGTGCATATGTTGCACAACTACACATTTCGGTCACTAAATCCTACCAGCCCTCTGGGCGTAGATGGTGTAATGATATTGTCCCGTCCTCTTACAGACCCCCCAATCTGTTCGGGGGAAAGGGTACCTCTCCCCTCCCTTCCATGAGGGTTTTCCCCATCCTGCGTTGTTGGGTCCTCGTTCTGAATCAGCACCGTCCCGCGTCACTCCTCCCTCCGCCTCTCTCCCTCCTCTTTCAGTTCGGCGCACCCATCGCACGCTTCGTGGCCCTGTAGGAAGCTCCACCGACGGTCCCAATGGCAAACCTCGCATGCGCTCCCGCCGTTCATTGCGACACGCCTCTCAAACGTGTCATGCCCTTGGGGGGAGCTCCACCGGAAGCCCCAACGGTTGAAGCTCGCATGCGCTCCTGCCGCACATGCTGGCGCATCCCTCACAAATAGCGGTGCCATAGGCCCGCCGGCGCTGGCCGCTGCACCCCAACAATGGGTGTTGGGCGCTTTCGGCGCACGCGGCACGCGACCTTCGCCGCCGCGAGCCGCCGCACAACAGCTGCCCGGGCACATGATCAGGCAGGACAGAGCCGTGTGCGCGCGGCGCGCACGGTGGGGCCAGCGCTCCGTCCCAGCGCCCGCGAGCGCCCTACCAATCAATCGCCTGCGAGCGGGCGTCGCGGCAAGCAGGCGCACCCCCCCCGGGCGCGCGCCAGGCCAATGCGCCTGCGCGGGGCGGCCTGGGGCCAGCAGCTGGCGCCGCGTCGTTAGACCGCGCCCCAGCGCCTGCGCACTTGACCGCGCCATTTGCGCCGCCCCCCACCTCCGGGGCGCCGCGACTTTTCGAGCACGTGGGCGTGACGTGGAGGCCCAATGATACGCCGCGTCGACGTCGGGAAGCCTGCCCGCGGCATGAAATGCCAGGCCGCCTGGCGAAACTCGTTGAGGTCCACCCACTTCTGTTCTGGAAAGGCACGCGAGCCTGGTGCCCAGGCCCCCCAGGTGCGGAGGTGGCGCCTGTTGCTGCTGCCACCGCCTGCGCCCATGCAGGCGATACAGCTTGCGATTGCACACGTGCCGACTTCGATGGTCTGCCATCCAGAGTGTAACTCCTTCCACATGTCGCAGAGGTGCTGGAGGCCAGGGATCCTCAAGCGGCGTTGCATGAGTCGCCGAAGAAACTTGCCCCGGGCGTTCCCCCTCGTCAACGTATCGGGCGTCTGCTGCTGTCGCGCCACTGTGGTGCTCACGGAAATCGGAACATCCCGCGACGCAATCACGGGAATGTTCCTCGTACGTCGCGTGGTCACTGTACTGAGCACCGCCAAATGCACGATCGTCTAGAAGGGTGCGCGTCGGGATCCCGTCCTGCCCGGCTGGCGGGCATGAGTAAGTCGAGCGGAAGGTGGGGTCCTGGGGCGTGGTGCCTGGGAGTGATGGTATCCCAGTCGTCATGCCCTCCACTGCGTTACCTCGGGGGCGAGAACCTACCCAGCGCGTCCCCGCTCGGCACCAGCGACGCAATCGCCGGATGCCTCTCGCGTGCATGCTTCTCTCGGGGCTCTCGGGACACGGCCCCAGAAAGCTCGAGACCTTGAACTGACACCGCAGATGTGAACGCTGCGCCGAACAACTATCAAACACCTGAGGCGGGACACCTCGGGGCACCACATCGATCTCAATATCGATCTCACTATCGATCTCACGATCGATCTCACTCAACGGGACACCACGGGACACCACGGGACACCACGGGACACCGGCGGGACACCGCGCGCCACCGGCCGCCAGAGAAACATTTGGTCCGGCCGCGGCCCAGCCACAAGAGGATTTCGGGACACCAGCGGGACACCGGCGGGACACCGCGCGGCACCGGCCGCCGGAGGAGCAACATTTGGTCCGGCCGCGGCCCAGCCACAGGAGGGTTTCCTCTCGCCCGCCCACGCAGCTTCGCCTCGCCCGCACGCGCGCACTGCACGCACACGAACCCGAAACCGAAATCGATTTTCCGGTAGGGGGGGGATCTCCGTTTCACGTCGGACTCACCCCCCAACCTCCGATATACGCGAGAGAAAGACAGGAACACGCTGGCACACAATCATAGGGGAGAACATTGATACTCATATGACTGGCCCCGAAACACAGCATCCCCAAACCATTGACATCTCTGGGGGACACCCTTTCTACCTCATGATGCTTGGTCGCACTACCCCCTGCTGCGTCAGGCTTGGGAAGCTTCGTGAAGGACTGGCCCGAAGCCTATCGCAATCACGGCGCCATAGTGTAAGTAGTCGATGTGATACAGTCGGGGCGTTGACCTAAGGAACCCTAAGTAAGGAACGAGGCCCCTTTTTTCCATGAGTTAAACTTCGATTTCCGATCGAAGACATGAGGAAAACCTGAGGCAAGCTGTGAGCACACTTTCAAAGCGCGGAGCCCCACCCCAACGAAAAGGGTTCCTCCTTCAGGGCCCCGACTGTGGCCCACGGAGACGCGCAGGCGGACGACAGCTTGCGCTTCCGCCGGCTTCCGCCGACCTTTCGAAGGCGCCTGCCGGCGTCGGAGCCGCTTCCGCCGAGGGGGAGGCGCTGACTCCTCGACCCTCGGACGGCGAGGCCCCGTCTGGAGCGCCGCAGGCTGGGACAACTGTCGAGGGGGGGGGAGGGAAGGGGCTTCGCGCTCGTGACGCTGGTGGCGAGGAGGAGGAGGAGGAGGAGGAGGAGGAGGAGGAGGAGGAGGAGGGGGAGGAGGAGAGAAGGAGGAGGAGAAGGAGGAGGAGGGGGATGGAAGAAAGAACGCGAATTGGCTAGGGTAGCAGGAACAGGAAGGAGGTGGCGCGTCCTCGTTAGTCTGCTTCAGCGCCTCCCTGTAGAGTTCTAGGTCGGCCTGCACATGGTGCTCTTCCAACCACTGCTCCAGCAGGTCCTTCGCAGCCCCCCTCCATCCCGTGTCCTCCTCCCTCATTCTCTCCTCGTCCTCTTCTTCTTCCTCCTCCTCCTCCTCCTCCTTCCTCCCTTCTCGAATCCTCCTCTCCTCTTTCCTGCCCATCTTCCTCCTCCCTCCTCCTCTTCCTCCTCCTCCTCCTCCTCCTCCTCCTTCTCCTCCTCCTCCTCCCCTGACCTTCCATTTCTTTCGGATCGGCACAGCGGGCCCCCAATATCAGGCGCAAGGAGAGGCCAAACATTGAGGCCCACGGGAGGTTCCTCCCCCATCAAGAGCTTCTTGAAGCTCCTCGCTCCTCGGACCCCCTTAAGACGAAGCCAGGAAGAGGATAACATCGGGTCAGGATAGATCGAGAATCTCTGAGATCACGCGGCTCTGGAGGATGTCACGGGCGCCGCGGCCTTCTCAGAGCGTTTCAGGACTCTGAGAGCGTTCCAGAACGCTCTGGAACGGACTTACCCCCGTCCTGGCCCCGTCCGACACCTTCCGCCTGGGTTCACATGGTGAGTCAAATTTATGGGATTCCTCATAGCCTCCGTAACTAGAGGCCTCCTGGATGGGGCCCGAGAAGATGGGGTCGGAGGATCTCGCCGCATCGGCGATACATCGGCGATGCATCGCCGATGCATCGGCCATGCACTGGCGACGTCGGCGATGCATCGGCCACGTCGGCGTGACGAAAATTGGGCCCTACATCGAGCCGCATCGCCGATGCATCGTCGATGCATCGGCGATGTGGCGCGATCCTCCGACCCCCGTCCACTCCGACCCCGTCTGCGAGGCCTACAGTCATCGGCCTGACCCAAGGAACGATAAATAAGGAACGAAGCCCCTTTTTTTATCCCAAGGAATAACGCATAGGGAACGATACATAACAAATGACGCATAAGGAACTGCAACATAACGCATGCAAGCCTAAGGAACGACCGAGCCCCCGTTGAAAAGTACGTGTTCCTTACTCGAACCGCTCACTGTAGAGAAGGCCCTCCTCCTCCTCCTCCTCCTCCTCCTCCTCCTCCTCCTCCTCCTCCTCCTCCTCCCCCTCCTCCCCCTCCTCCTCCTCCTCCTCCTCCTCCTCCTGCCGTCCTGGTAGAAAACCCCGGGCGACGTCCCCGACGGAAGAGAAACGGGTCAGCGAGGCCGGCCTCGCCCGCCTCGTCCCGCGGGTTCCCTCCCCCCCACACCGATGGCGTTGTCGTTCGCTCGTCCCCCCCATGGGGAGGAGGAGGAGGAGGAGGAGGAGGAGGAGGAGGAGGAGGAGGAGGAGGAGGAGGAGGAGGAGGAGGAGGAGGAGGGGAGGAGGAGGAGGGAGGAGGAGGAGGAGGAGGAGGAGAAGGAGGGAGGAGGAGGAGGAGGAGGAAGACTGGACGTAAGAATGACCCTTCGCAAGAGCTCGGAGGAGAAAAAAAGGTACCCATACCGCTAACGTCGGTCAATATTTAGGCCCCCCCTCCGTTATCGTTAGCACCGCACAGCAAATAAATTCCAGGGGACGATTTTTGCCGAACGAGAACTTTAGCACCGTGCCAACACAGCAAAACAAATAACCCACCTCCCCCCAGGTTTGTTAAAAAGTAGCTCGAAATGTGCACGAATTTCACGGGTTGAGGGCGACTCGCTTTCAAAATATAGCTATCGCCTTAGAGCCGCGCGCGTTCGTTCTACACATTTGCACGAGATTCACGGACTGAGGGCGGCTCGGTTTCAAAATTTAGCTCTCGCGCCAGCGTCACACACATTCATTTTGAGCATGTGCACGGGATCCACAGGTACTGAGGCGTCTCGTTTTCAAAAACTAGCTCTCGCCTTAGCACCGCGCGCATCCGGTATACAAATCGCACGAGCCTCACGGATTGAGGGCGGCTCGGTTTCAAAATATAGCTCTCGCCTTAGCGCCGCGCACGCTCGTCACAAGAATTTGCACGAAATTCGCGGATTGAGGTCGGCTCGTTTTCAAACCTTAGCTTTCGTGCCAGCGCCGCGCTCATTCGTTTATAAGAAATCCCATCAGTTTCACGGATTGAGGGCGGCAAGCTCCCACAACGTACTGGTCGTATCAGAAGCCAGATCAGCCACAATAGCAATAGTCGTAGCGACAATAGAATTAACAAAAGTATTCGTGACAATATGTAGCCACACTAGTCTGGTTTCTCCCCAACGCCCCCGCCCTATGCGACTCTCATTGTAACCCTTCACTAGACATTGACTTCCGTCGGCTGTCTTGGGGAAGGTCCACCCCAGGGTATCGCCCCCCCGCCCCGCACGGAGCGTTATCTTAGCACCGCGGAACGGCTAATATAAATGTGCCCCGTCCGCGAGTAATCGTAGTAGTGGTAATGTACCAATGGGTCTAATACATGCATTTGGCGACGTATTGGGGTAGAAGTAGGAACCAGAGGAATAGTACGATTACGGGTGCGAATACTTTCTAGCCGTAATAACGATCGCAATAATAGTACTACCAATCGTAGTTGGAATACTCGTATTTCGAACGGGGGCGAATACAAAACTTCTTTTCTCTTTCTACCCACCGCCCCCGCCATATGCGACTCCTTCTGTAACCCTTAATGAGCAGTTGTTTACTACCAGATGTCCTGGGGGGTGGCCCACCCCAAGGTATCGACCCCACCCCGCACGGAGCGTTACCGTAACGCCGCGGAACGGTACAACAAATATCCTGCTCGCGAGTCATAGAAGCAGTAGTAATCGTAGTGGTAGCAGTAGTAGTAGTAGTAGTAGTAGTAGTAGTAGTAGTAGTAGTAGTAGCAGTGGTAGTAGTAGTAGTAGTAGTAGTAGTAGTAGTAGTAGTAGTAGTAGTAGTAGCAATAGTAGTAGTAGTAGTAGTAGCAGCAGTAGTAGTAGTAGTAGTAGTAGTAGTAGTAGTAGTAGTAGTAGTAGTAGTGGTGGTAATAGTAGTAGTTGTAGTAAGAGCAATCGTAATAGTGATCGTAATAGTAGTAGTAGTAGTAGTCGTAGTAGTAGTAGTAGTAGTAGTAGTAGTAGTAGTAGTAGTCGTAGTAGTTGCAATGAAAATGATGTAGCTACCACTAAGACAAGCGATGCCTGTAATATAGAGTAAGTAGTAATGGGCAGAAGGGGTACTAGACATAGCAGTAGTAGTAGTAGTAGTAGTAGTACGTAGCAGTAGTAGTAGTAGAAGTAGTAGTAGTAGTAGTAGTAGTAGTAGTACAAGTGGAAGTCGTAGTCGTAGTCGTTGTCCTAGTCGTAGTAGTAGTAGTAGTAGTAGTAGTAGTAGTAGTAGTAGTAGTAGTAGTAGTAGTAAGAGTAGTGGTAGTATTAGTCGTAGTAGTAATAGTTGTAGCAGTAGTAGTAGTAGTAGCAGTAGTAGTAGTAGTACTAGAAAAAGTAGTAGTAGTCGCAAGACAAGTGGTAGTCGCAGTCGTAGTCGTAGTCCCAGTAGTAGTAGCAGTAGTCGTAGTACTAGTAGTAGTAGTAGTAGTAGTAGTAGTAGTAGTAGTAGTAGTGCTACTAGTAGTAGTAGACGTGGTAATG
>CAUYUJ010018256.1:0-25000 GCA_963575745.1 Prorocentrum cordatum | reverse complement strand
ATCCTTTTGTAGCGTCGCTGAGTAAAACCTGATCAAGCATGACATGATTGAACACTGTTGAATATAGCAACAACGAATTGGGGGCGCCCTGTCAAACGCAGCATCCGCGCCAGGCCACAAGAAAAAACAGGTGCGACAACGACCGATTAGACGACATATCAAAAGGCTTCACGACGTCACGCCGCCCTGCCGAGACCAGAACAGACACACATATGCGCATAGAACAGAACAGAGCGGAACACAACATGATAGAGTAGAAGTCAGCAGAGACCGAGTACGGGCTGCCTAGCATACGCGACATGCACGGCAAGCCCAGGCACAAAAAACAAATAGTAGCAACAACGACCGATTAGAAACCATACAAACCGTGAAAGGCGTCACGACGTCACGCCGGCCCGTCCACAACAGCACAGAACATAATATAATGTCATATGCTACACTGGGCCAGAAAGAACCGAACAAACTATAGAACAATATTACGTGTACGCCAGCCACCACTTTATGGCATCTCATCAAGCGCGACATGTGCCCCGTCGTCGGAGGAGGACGGGGCGTCCCGAGTAGGAGAAGGAAGGAGAGGTCCGCTTCACCTTCTTCTCCTCCTCCTTCGTCGTCCACCTCCTCCTCGTGCGGCTGCTGCTGCTGCTCCTCCTCTTCCTCTTCCAACGGGCTGCATATTCTCTCCGAACAAGTGTTTGCATCTCGCAAGACTTGTTTTGGGTGCTGGTTTGTCGCTCCAGGGACTTGCTTCGGTTTCTCTCGTCAGGGGCCCTGGGGTTGTTAGGTTCCAGAAAAAAAACAGCTGCGGCCTGGCCCGGCCGCCGCGCTGGCCGAGACCGCCAGGCCCCGCTCACATCGTTCCAATAGGCGCGCGCACCGTTGGGAGCAAACGCCGAATGTTCCGGTGGGGATCGCCCGAAGCACAATGATTTGTGCGGCGGGTCTCTGCGAATGCGGGGGAGCACGGTTGCTCCACATGTGGCTGCCTGGAACGCTCCCCCCTCACGATGCCACCATGGCGTTCTCGTATATATCTTGGCGGGCCTCGTAGATCGTGCGTGCCCGCTCCTCGCCCCGTGCCTCGCATGCAGTGCCGTGCCGCGACGTACCATGCTACCGCATTGCTTTGCGGCTGTCGGATGGGGGGCACCACATCCGTGGGGCCCACTGTTCCATCACCTCCTGTGAGTCCCATGTGCCAGTTGCTGCGGTGCTGTGAATCACGCCCACACGCACTTTCGATTCAGAAGCATCAAGCTGCCGACAAATCCTCTGAGCGAGAGCCCGCCCCCCCCAACTGGCAAGACAGCGACGATGGTGACGCTGCATATGATTTGGATGCGGTGTTGGTGATGATACCTGATGGCAATGGTCATCAAACAATGTGTGGGGATGGTGATCGTGGTGACGGTAGTTTGCGACGGCACCTAGGTGGCAATTATAGTACTGAAGATACTGATGACGATGCTGGCGGTGTAATCTGCCCGCACGGGCTCCAGACGCGAAGGCCAGTCGAACTCGTCGACGATCCTCTCGCGCAGCAGAGGCTGGATGACGATGGTGCGCCCAGGGGCAGCATGGCACATCGTCTCCTCGTCATGGGTGCGGCTCTGCATTCCCCGTCCGCCCTCTTCCCCAGCCTCCTCCCCCAGACTTCTCCTCCTCCTCCTCTTCTCCCAGCCCTCCTCCCCGCGACTCGTAAACACGCGCCACCGAAGTGCACCGCATTTGGGCTGGCAAATTCGAGCCTCGAGGAGAATCCAATCGGACCCAAGAGGAGGGTGACAATAAACGAAGGAGGAGGGAAGAGAGAGGAGCGAGGAGGGGACGCCAGGGGTTGGCACGGCAGGCGAGGGAGTGGACGGTATGGGAGCGAGGATGGACCAGAATTGGCGCACACCCAGACGCGTCGAGTTCTCATGGGTCGAAGGGGCACCCTGGTGCTTCTCTCCTCCTCCCCCTTCTTCCCCGCTCCCCCACCTCCCTTCCCGCCGCCTTCTCCTCCTCCCCCTCCTTCTCTCCTCTCCTCCTCCTATTACATGTCCTTCTTCTTCTCCTCCTCCTCCTCCTCCTCCTCCTCCTCCTCCTCCTCCTCCTCCACACTTGAGCATTCGGAATCCTCCTCTCCCCTCTCCCCTGACACCGTCTGGAAGATCGCAGGTTCTGTCCGCGTATTGTTTCCACGGGCGCACGCCATTGGACGAAGGTGACCTTCCCTAGGATTTCGAGTCCGAGTCTTCTCGGTGCCTAACCCTGGTGCTCGTGCTGCAGCCTGGGCTTCCTGCTCGGATCGGCGCGTCGCTCCCGTCGCTCAGAATGGCGCTCTCGCCCCAGCGTGGACAACGTTTCTGGGCCCGACTCCTCTCGGACAACGTTTCTGGGCCCGACTCCTCTCTCTATCGTTGTCGCCGCCCTCCTTCTCCTTCCGCCGCCTGCCCCTGGTCCTCCTGCTCCCCCTGTCACGCCACTTCTTCTCCAGTCCCTGCTGCTGCGGCTCGTCCGCGCCCTCCTCCTCCCCACTCTCTGTGAATTGTCCTCCTGCTCACCCTCCTGCTCACCCGCCACCTTCCCCCGTCCTGTGTATGCCGCTCCCCATTGTCCGCTTGCGCGCGGCAGGATCGGGTCTCTCTCACGGAGTGCCAGGCACCCCCGTGACACGCGAGGGCGCACAGTGAACAAGATTGGCGCCGCGGAAACGGATGGTGGTAGGGGTCGCATGTCCGACATGGCGCGAGCCGAGCGTGTCTCTCTCCCTCTCTCCCTCGTCCCTCCCAGACCCCCGACGCCCCGTTTTTTGTTCGCAGCGTCGACCCCCGGAGGCATCGGCTCCTTCCCCGGGATCGGTTTCTCGTCCCGAGCCCTTGTTTGACGATCCCATACCCGGCAAGGGCCCCCCCCCCCCCAGGGGTCGAAAATACCCGTCGGTCGTAAGAAGCGGGTAGAAACATGAAACAGGAAAGCGCTGAAAGCAGATTGGGCTTCCGCACGCACCCTGAAGAGGGGGGAAGAGGTACAACCACTCGACTCTTGAAGTAGGAAGGCGCCTAAAGTAGATTGGGAGATGGAAATCCCCAAACACCCACTTTCAACGACCACTGGGCCAGCGAAAGTGGCCAAGAATGTGCCGAACGGGCAAGGATGCAAGGGTAACCTTGGGGAGTCGCTCGTCCTTACTATGCGCCCTAACTGTATTGTTTCCGCTAGGGCTGCCCGCCCGTCGTTGCCGTCGTCGCCGTCGTCGTCATTGTTGTCATCATTGTCGTCGTCGTCGATATCGTCGACATCATTTTCGTCGTGGTCCTCGTCGTCGTCGTCGTCGTCGACCGGCGTTGTCATCGTCGTCATTGTCGTTCATCGTTCGTCGTGCGTGGTTCGTCGTTCGTCGTTCCTCGTCGTCGTCATCGTCGTTCGTCGCTCGTCGTTCGTGGCTCGTGGTTCGTAGTTCGTGGTTCGTGGTTCGTCGTCATCGTCGTCGTAATCGTCGTCGTCGTCGTCGTCGTCAACGTCGTCGTCGTCGTCGTCGTCGTCGTCGTCGTCGTCGTCGTCCCCGAGAGGCCAAGGCCAGGGGCGCCCCAGGGCCGGCCGGCGCCCTCCGCCCGCGGCGCGGCCAGGGCGCGTTGCATCTTTTCGCGACTCGAGAGGGCCTGGTCTCCTCGCAGAGCTTCCTTGCCGCGCCCCTCGGAGAGCCGCTGCCACCGCGCGCCTCGGGGGCCTTACCAGGGCCCTTTCCTCCCGCCGCGCCCGGCCGCGGCCGCGAGGGCCCCCCTCCCCCTCCCGCTCACCCCAGCAGGGCCAGGAAAGCAGGACAACGAGGGAGGGAGGAGGGGGAGGAGGAGGAGGAGGAGGAGGAGGAGGAGGAGGAGGAGGAAGAGGAGGAGGAGGAGGAGGAGGAGGAGGAGGAGGAAGAGGAGGAGGAGGAGGAGGGAGGAGGAGGGGGGAGGAGGAGGAGAGGAGGAGGAGGAGAAGGATGAGGATGGATGAGGATGAGGATGAGGATGAGGATGAGGAGGGAGGAGGAGGAGGAGAGGGGGAGGAGGGAGAGGAGGAGGAGGAGGAGGAGGAGGAGGAGGAGGAGGAGGGAGGAGGAGGAGGAGGAGGAGGAGGGAGGAGGAGGAGGAGGAGGAGAGGAGGGGAGGAGGAGGAGGGGGGAGGAGAATGGAGGGAGGAGGAGGAGGATGGAGGAGGAGGAGGGGGAGGAGGAGGAGGAGGAGGAGGAGGAGGAGGAGAGGAGGAGGAGGAGGAGGAGGAGGAGGACGAGGAGGAGGAGGAGGAGGATGGAGGAGGAGGATGGAGGAGGAGCTGGAGGAGGAGGAGCGCCAGTACCTCATGCGTCCATCGGTCCCACTGCACTCAACGCCTTGGGGGCTTCAGCCAGGGATAAGGCCTAGCCATTCCAGGCGGAGGCGGAAGAAGCGAGTAATTGTCAGGCATTTTCGTGAGCGCCGCTTTGAGGGCCACGAGAGATTGAGACAGATCGAGGGGCCGACCGTTCTGCCGCCCAACCATTTCCTTGGCTATGTGGTAGATGTAAAAGCACAGGGAAGTAGCAAGCACAGCATTCTCTCGAGTTAAAGCGAGCGCTGGATAATGAACTGGCAGCCCAAGTCCGAGACGTATGAGCGGACATGAGGGCACCACCGCACGAGGACGACAGATCAGATGGACAAGGTGAGGGCATCGAAGGTAATGCTCAATACTGTCCGGATGGCGGTGGCAACCGAACACACAACACCAGCGCTCCGAGGTCAAGTGCATGCGGTCCGTTGTCGTCCACCCCCCAGCGACCGTTTTCAAGTAAGGCCAACGGATCGAAGCGGGAGCCCGGAGCAGGATTTCTCGAGCCAGGGCCCACCTCTCTCGCAGTCGTGTGGGGGTGACATCTCTTCATCTCCCCCCGAACTCCTTCGCCCTCTTGGAGCTCCTCTCCCTCGCCTCGTGGTCTCCCTCCCCCGCTCCTCACGCCATATGCTCGTTGGCGGTGGCGAATGCGTGGCGGTCCGCCTCCATGACTCTAGATAATGTTTGGGGTCCGTTGCACCGTCGGCTCCAGCTCGCTGCTGATCTCGTCTCGGGAGTTGTGGATCACCTCCCAGTTGTGGACATAATTCAGCGCGCTTGGTGCGCGCCGTGTTGGAAGATGAAGCAGTCGACTGTGCAGTACTACGAGCAGTTGAGATCCGCCGTGCCGTGTCGCCGTCCTCCCCTCTTGGCCTCGCAGCTCCGCCTCGCCCAGAGCCGTGCCCGTGCCGCCGTGCGTGAGGCCGCACTGGAGGGACGCCGGCCCAAGATGCAAGGTCATTTTATGCGTTCGGTTTCTGGCTCAGCCTATCCTGACAAATTAGAGCTCCTGATTGGGCGTCGCGTGCGGGCCTGGTTTAAGCTGGAGGAGGAGGAGGAGGAGGAGGAGGAGGAGGAGGAGGAGGAGGAGGACGACCACGAGGAGGGAGGAGGAAGAGGGAAAAGGAAGAGGAAGAGGAGGAGGAGGAGGAGAGGAGGAGGAGGAGGAGGAGGAAGGAGGAGGGAGAGGAGGCGGAGGAGGGGCAATAGGAAGAGAAGAGGAAACGGATGGGGGGGAAGGGAGAGAGGGAGGGAAGAAGGGAGGAGGGAGGAGCTGGAGGAGGAGGTGGAGGAGGAGCAGGAGGAGGAGGAGGAGGAGGAGAAATGGGGGGGGGAGGAGGAGGGAGGAGGGGAGGAGGAGGAGGAGGAGGAGGAGGAGGAGGAGGAGGAGGAGGAGGAGGAGGAGGAGGGCCAGTACGCTGCGGCGCGCCGGTTCGTCGACCACGACGGCTGGAGAACCTCGACAACCAAACGCGGTCATAGAGACCGGCCTCCGGACATGGAGAGGGGACGGGCTGCGAGGGCAGCCGACCACCAGATAATATGGAAAGTGCCGAGCGCTATCGAGGACCTGTGTCCTGCAAGAGCGGCGGACACGAACATAATAGTGACATGTTGTTTTGAGCGATACGTGTTCGGACATAGGGGCAGCACCCTGCGGGAACTTGAAACTACCCAGAAATGACAGCAATATGGAACAACATAAGATTGACATGCAGTTGCTGCTGCTTGCACCGAGGAAGAGGAGGAGAGGAGAGGGGAAGCGAACGGAGGAGGGGGCGAGGAGGGGCAAACATTGAGTGAACAGGTTGGGCACTGACGTCTCACTCTTGGCACGCGAAGATCGCAGCCTGTAGCGCACGATCCACCGCGGCAGCGGACGGGCGCTCTTCGCCCTCCTTGACCTTGTTATAAAAAGGTGAAAAACCAACACGACTCGTCGAATGGCGGAGCGACGAGCGAGCGGGCCAAACGGAGGGTGGAAAGTGCCAAGGGCCCACCGTTGGATCGGGTCGGCAGGGGTCGGGGTCGAGGGAGGAAAGAGGAGACCTGTGAGACAGGGGCACCTGAGGTAGTGGCGGAAGTCGTCAACGGCGTGCGCGGCGGGGCATCCGAATCGACAGGGCCGACCACTAAGGACGTGCATACGCCCCCGTGTCGTCCAGCCGCCGCGCGCCGTTTTGAGGAAAGCCCAGCGCCAGGACGGTCGCAGTTGAATCAGTTCCCCCCGAAGCTCGCCCCAAACCTCCCTCATCTCGGCCACCGTCCTGGGCGCCGCTCCGCCGCGCCATGTGCGGAGGCGGCGGTGGAGGAGGAGGAGGAAGATCAATCAACCATTGCGAGCCTCTGTCACTCAGCAGTCCTGGTGACCTCTGCAGGCTCTTGGATAGGAGGAGGAAGAGGCGGAGGAGGAGGAGGAAGAGGAGGAGGAGGATGATGATGAGGAGGAGGAGGAGGACAAGGAGGAGGAGGAGGAGGAGGAGGAGGAGGAGGAGGAAGAGGAGGAGGAGGAGGAGGAGGAGGAGGATGGTCATAGCATATTGCTAATGTTCGTCAAGCACACAAGGAAGAGGAGGGGAGGAGGAGGAGGAAGAGAGGAGGAGGAGGAAGAGGAGGAGGGGGAGGAGGGAGGGGGGAGGGGGGAGAGGAGGGGGAGGAGGAGGAGAAGGAGGAGGAGGAGGAGAGGGAGAAGGGGGGAGGAGGAGGTGGAGGAGGAGGGAGAGGGAGGAGGAGGAGAGGAGGAGGAGGAGGAGGAGGAGGAGGAGGAGGAGGAGGAGGAGGAGGAGGAGGAGGAGAGGAGGAGGAGAAGGAGGAGGAGGAGGAGGAGGAGGAGGAGGAGGGAGAATGGGGGGAGGAGGAGGAGGAGGAGGAGGAGGAGGAGGAGGAGGAGGAGGAGGAGGAGGAGGAGGAGGAGGAGGAGGAGGAGGAGGAGGAGGAGGAGGAGGAGGAGGGGGCGTGGCTGGGGGCACGGGCCGCGAGGGGGGAAGCGGGCGGGGGGCGAGGGAGTTGCGAGCGGGGGGAAGTCGAGAAAATCAGGGATCTGAGCACAGAAAACAATGGGAACGATAAAATGGGAAGGCTCATGGGGGCCGTCGCCCAGCACGACGAGAGCGAGTGCCGCGCGGCACTCGCAGACATGGAACTCGACGGCGCCATGGGCGGGGAGGGCGAAGGCGGTCTCCTCCCGGAAATCGGCCTCCAGGCGGTGCTCACATCCACGCCGTCCCCGATCCGCACGCCGTAAAGGACGGGTAGCTCGGTGAAATGTTGGTAGGGCCGGGGCTATGCGTGGAGGCCGCGGCCGACCACGCATCACCCCCGCCGCCGTCGCGGCGGCCGAAGGCTCTGGAGATGCTCGGCGCAGTCACATCCAGATCCGACGGTGCACCCACCCGCGCAGTTGCCGCTGATCTCGAAAGCGCCACCGATCTTCTCGCGGAAGTCGCACAGGTGAGCAATCCGGTGCGAGCGCGCACCACTGGGTCAGCATTTCCTCCGACAAGTGGCGAAGGCGAGCCCGGACACGACAACGGGACGTGCGATCTAACGCCATCAGGGGCAGAGCCCACGTCGAGGCATCCAGGTCGTGGCGACGTCGAGCCCGAACACGACAACGGGACTTGCGATCTAACGCCAAGGGGCAGGGGGCCCGCTTCGAGGCATCCAGGGCGCGGCGACGGCGAGCCCGAACACGACAACGGGACTTGCGCTCTAACGCCTGCGGTGGGATGCCACTCGAGCCCTCGGCAAGCGGCGACGATGCGCCCGAACACGACAACGGGACTTGCGCTCTAATGCCACGGTCGCGAACCGCGAGACGAGGGGGCGCGCGCCCAGCAGGCGGCGACTCAGAGCCCGCGCTCCCGCGCGGGACTTGCGTCCTAACGCCGATCGCCGAAGACGGGGGCGAAGGGGGCGAATCACCCGAGCCTCTCGAGGCAGTCGAAGCGGACGGGGAAGAGGCCGAGGAAGATGAGGGCGAATTCCGGGTGCATGACGTGGATCGCCGCACCTCAGACTTTCGAGAGGATCCCGATGACATAGAAGAGGATGAGGAGGGGGGCCGCCGAGGTCGGTGAGGCAGCGGGCCCAGGAAAGCGCGCTCCTCCTTGGACAGCCGCCGCGGGGTGGCGAGCCGCATCGAGCGCGCCCCAGCCAGTGCAGCGCTGCGGATCGCTGGGAGCGAGAGGGGCCACTCCCCGGAGCGACGGGCGACGTCGCGCATCGAGTGGGCGGCCGTCATCCACGAAAAAGCGAGGAGAGAAGGATGTCGCAATCCGCACTTCACCATCGGGGCACGCGGGAGTTGCCGAACACGCGCGGCCTCGAGCGCTGCGCGAAGACGGGGGCATCGGAGACAATGGGCAAGCGCATCACGATGTGCCACGCACCCGAACGCGCAGCACCTCCGCCCGCAAGGGTGCACAATCCGCGAGGAGGCGAGCCGGCCGTCGCACCGGGCGCGAAGCGCCGCCCAGGCCCGGGAGCAGGTGCAGCGCCTGAGGATGAGGACGACGTTGTCCCACTCGATCGCGTCAAGCAGCTCGGGTCGCGCTCCGGCGAAATTGAGAAGACGCCGCTGAACATGGTCGCGAAGAGGGGCAGCGCTGACAGCATGGTCGCGCATCGCTATGCGTGCAGCACGTTGTGGACGGGGACGCTCACGAAGAGATGGGGCGAGGGCGTCCAAGGCGGCAGGGCGCCCGCGCGCCAATGTGCCAGCCCTAGAGCCAGGCGGCGGGGCCCGACGGCAGCCGCGCGCAGGTTCCCCACCAGAGCGGGGGGGCGCCAGTGGGTCGGGTAGCAGCGCCCCGAGCTGAACATCAGAAGCGATTGCACGGCGGCATGCGACTCCGCGCGCGCCTGCAAGCTGGCGAGAATCTCACTGCGCCGAGGAAAGGTGATCAGAGACGCCCGCAGCAGCGAAGCAGCGTTGAGGCGGGGCCACCGCACCACGCGGGGCCCGCTCCACCTCTCGATCTGGGACCACGCCTCGGCCGTGAAGGTGACGAGCGCTACCCGACATACTTGTGCTAGAACGCCCATCTCCAGGCGAAGAGCATCGCGAGGTAGCCCGCTGAATTGAGCAATGTAAGAAAATGTTGTGGCAATTCTTGAATTGTAGATGCTCGAAGACATCGAGGCGGGAGCGAGGCCGACACTCAGAGCACGGGCCCGAAGCCGAAGTTTGGCGATCGGGCCCCTCCAGAGCCTCTCAAGATCAACCGCAGAGTCGAGCCAGACGCCCAGGTGCAGGTGGGAATCGATTATCTCGAACGAGGCCCAGACGGGGACGACGCGCTCGATGCAGCCCCGAAGTCGCCGGCGTATACCCTCACTGAAGGCTTCAGATAACGGCGCCAGCTTGCATTTCTGTATAGTAATGGCTAGATGTGCGACAAGTTCCGCCAGCGTCATAACATCCCCCCCCCCCCATCAGATGTTGAGCACCGCTTAGAGCCCCACCGAAATCATCTGCGCAAGCGCGAATGACCCCAACCCCTGACGCGTCGATACGCGAGGCCAAATCGACCAGGAAGGGCGAGGATAATAACGCGTAGAGGGAGCCCGGTAGCGCGCGCCCTCGGAGAATCCCACTGCGGACCCAGTAGAGATGAGCAGTTTGCCCCGACACCGCCGCAATACCTTCAATAGTTGAGTATAGGAACGACACGCACACCGGGAGGGCGGGTGGGAGCTGGAGCAAAGAGAGGACGAGCATGAGGTAGTTCTGGTTCAGGGAAGGAAAGGCTTGGCCGAAATCCAGGGAGAAGAGGGTCCGGATGTCCTGGGACTCAGACGGTGGGAGGAAGAGTTCCCTGCTGGCGGCGCCCAGCTCCAACGCGCCCAAGCCGAAGTTCCTCCTTGGAACGATGCCCCGCTGACAGGCAGGAACAACATGATCAAGCACAGGGCGGATAGATGGTTCATAGTAGATGACAGTACCTTGACGTCGCAATTACGGAGCCCCAGAACGCGAACTTTGCTGGGGGAACGTGCCCACGAACCACTCTGGAGCTCGTCGTCATCAATGTTTTTTTTTTCGGGAGGAAGGCCTGCATGGTCGCATTCGCAGCGCCGGGCAGCACCAGGCCCGAGGAGACCCGCTTGAGGCAGGCCCAGAGGACCTCGAGACCAGAGGGATCGGCTTGCCAAGCCGCATAGGGGAGCCCATCTTCACCAGTAGCCGAGTGCCGAGCCCGAGCGAGGACCAACTTCATCATCTTGAACGAGGGGGGCGGGAGGTCGAGGTCACCGACGCGGGTGGGGGGTGGGGGGGGGGGGCATCTCACGGACGCAGGGCGTCGCAGCAGACTCGCCCACGACTTCTGTGAGGATGCAGAGGCCCAGAACTTACGCAAGCGCACGAGCCGTGCCTTGGGCGTGGTCGCGGGCGGGAGGTCCGCGGAGGCGACGGCGGTGAGCGGTGAGCGCGCCTCTCCAGTGCGCGTAGTTGGGCCCTGAGTTGTACAGAGCCCCCATTCGGCCTCGCAGTGCTTGTGAAGCTCGGCGCGCGCAGCGTCTGCCGCCTCACGCTGGCCACGATCAGACCAAGCCAGGAAAGACTCGGGATGGCGCAGTCGCACCGCGCCGCACTCAACCACCAGGGAGTCAGATGCCACAAGATGAAAGCGAAGTAGCTTCTCTCTTAGAGCGACGTCCCGTCTCCACACGCACCGAGCAATCCAACGTGCAAGCTGCAGAAGGGCACGGGGGTGATGAAGATGGGCACTAAGGAAACGATCGCGTGTCTCACTGGCAACAATGCGAACCAGCTCTCTGCGCCGCTCGGGGCGGCGAGGAGGGGGGGGGGGGCGAAGCAGGTCGGCGCATGCGCCGAGGGCGCGACATCGCTGTCGGTAGAACGGGTCCTGGGGCGCGCGCCGGTCGATCGGTTGCATGTCACTGGAACGGGGGCTCCTCGGCGATGTGGCGAGAACAACCGTAGCGTGACCCGACGCGAGAACGCCTGAGACGTCCGCAGCCGCACCGACAGTGCTGACCTGGATATATAACTGGCATAGCATCCACCCAGGGCACGAGAGGAAGAGACGATCGATGCGCACTTCAGAGCCACAGGCTTTTTTATTTTTTTCGTAGCGGGCGGGCGAGGTGCTCTCCGCCTCGGGCAGCTCGGCAAGCGCGAGGCGCCAAGTGGCAGCCTGCGCATGGTTCCTCCGAGCCGCGCGGCGAACCGCGGCCCGCGGCATGCGCAGGACCGCGGCGTCCTCCGGCGCGAAGTTGAAGTCCCCATTGACAATGGCGAGGCGCTTGGTGGGGCCCCTCGCCGCGAAGGCGCAATCACCGCGGATGACGCGCGCCACCGCCGAGGCCTGCATGGCCGTGAGTTCGTGGTTGTGCATATTGAAGATGTCGAGCTGGATGTCCGCGACTTCGACCATCGCGTGGATGGCGCGCCCAGCCACCAGCGGGACAGCTCGGCTTGGAACAGGATGACCATCCACAGCACCTAGCGCAGGTAGGGAGACAGCCGCACCACCGCGCACCCTCTCTTCAGGTGCGTCGCCACAAAATGAGGCGTGAATTGTGACCGCGGGGTCGATCCTCCGAATGAATTCACTGAGTTGTCCAGCGTCTTGCCGAACCTCCTGAAGGGAGACAATGCCCTTGCCGATGCTCAGCCTTTCCACGTACCTCCTCTCGGGCGCAGCTCTAGCCCCAGCCGCTTGCAAGGGAGCCCTTGTGCTCCATGTCACTACGCGCAGTGGAGGAATGACACCGCCAGGTACAGGACCAGAATCTGTGAAAAGCCTCGCAACATCAAAGACACCACTGGTGCTCGGCTCGCGGCGCCACGAGGTGCCGCGTGAGCTGCACGAGACTGTTTTTGTACAAGATGTGCCTCTGCAGCGCCGTCGGACCCCACATGCTAGTCGCAGGCGCAGCACCCGTGGCAACCTCGGCACGGAGGATCCTGTCCCACCCGACCGAGAGCGTGCCACGGTCGCGGTCACTGAAGAGACGGAGGTTGGGATGGGCGTCGGCGATGACGGAGCGACATCGGCGGAGCAGCATCTCGGTCTTGATCTGGCGAGGGTTCTTGTCTGGGCCGAGGTGCATGCGCGCCCGAGCGGCGCCTGGCACGTCCACGTGGAACTCTTTCCACGCGTCATCAACACGAAGACGAGAAATAGCACGTAGGACCTTGCGCGAGGCCACGGCGACGGTGCCGCCGAACTTGAGGATGATTTTTTGCAGGGCGCCTGCCCTACACGAGAAATCTCATATTCTGACTCGGGGAAGCCGAGCTCGCCGAACCACTCAGTGAGAGCCGCACTCGCGAGCTGCTTGGTGGTTGCAGCCTGGCACATGATGACGACCACCGTGGCGTCGACGTCGCGCCCGAAGCCCTGCGGGACAGCCAGCGGGGCCTGGGAACGCTTCTCAGCAAGGGCGAGCTGGTCACGGATCTTGCATCTGCTTCTTGAGTTCGTCTACGTCTCCCTCAACCGACGATATGCGACCACCATGATCTTACAGCGTGCATGTGCACACACCAATATGCTCCTGGAACCGACGAGAAACATCATCAAAACTCCGCCGTACAACACCGAGAATCTGCTGATCGAGCGCCGCAGGCTGACCCGCAAGCTCGTCCCGTAGCTGGCCGACGAGGGCAAGCATCTTGCCGTTGGCCGAAGCGACGTGGTCGGTGACGCATGTTTTGACCGAGTTCGCCAGCTCTTCCTTGACACCCTCCAACAAGGTCGGGAAGAGGTCCATGCACACCTGGCGTACGTAGTCGTCAGACATGTACGCATCCTCAGTTTGCTGATCGCCTTCATCAGCGGCGGCAGCACGCTTGCGGGGAACGAACTTGCCGAAACCACCCGGAGGAAAAGAGCCACCAGCGGGAGCAACGCCAGGACCACCTTTGCCAGAGCCCCCGACAGGCGTGGGCGCGGGCTCCCGCGTGGCGAACGTGGGGCAGACGTCGATGGCAGCGGCATCTTGGGACGAGAGCTGGTGCGCGGGGGCGGCGGCCATGACTGAGGAATCGGGTGCGATCGGACCGACAGGAACGGGATACACCTCCGTTTGCCCACCGTCCCAAACGCAGGGATAGCGGATAAGAAAGAACTCCAGACTTCAAGAAACCTTGACAACCGCGGACTAGCGGTAACCGCTCGGCTCCCAGGGGGAACTTGCATCTTGAGCCAAAACGGCTACGGAGGGAGGAGGAGGAGGAAGAGGAGGAAGAGGAGGAGGAGGAGGAGGAGGAAAGGGAGGAGGAGGAGGAGGAGGCGGAGGCGGAGGAGGAGGAGGAGGAGGAGGAGGGAAGGAGGAGGAAGAGAGGAGGAGGAGGAGGAGAGGAGGGAGGAGGAGGAGGAGAGGAGGCGGAGAGGTGAGGAGAGGAGAGGAGAGGAGGAGAGGAGGAGGAGGAGGGAGGAGGAGGAGGAGGAGGAGGAGGAGAGGAAGGAGGGGGAGAGGAGGAGGAGGAGGAGGAGGAGGAGGAGGAGGAGGACGAGGAATTTGTGTTGGCTCTCTGGAGAGTTGGCCCTCTGGAGAGTGCCGGCGCACCGACGACCTCCACCCTGCCAGGGGAGGGAGTGGATTCGGGGAGGAGGAGGCCTGCTGCTGCTGCTGCTGCTGCTGCTGCTGCTCCGCCTCCGCCCCAGGGCCTTTCCAGGGGTGCGCTCTTGCTAGAATCTCGAGGCGGATCCAGCCGTGGCCACGAGGGCGCCCCAGGAGGCCCAGAAGCAGTTTTTGTTCCCTCGGCCGATTGGGGGTCACAGAACGGTCTGGCGACACACCGCGTGGTGTCCTCGAAACCCCGAAAGACCGAGACAACCGCACAGTCCGTCACCGCACCGTTTTGGGACCCTGGAGGTCCACGCTGGCCGTGGCGCCGTTGGAGAACGACCCGAGTCCCAAACCCGTCCAGTGACCCCCGATCCTCTCTCGACACGCGGTGTGGTCACCGCACCGTTCGGGAACCCCCGAGCCAACATGCGCTCAAAATATGTGCCAGACCCATCCCGGGGTCGACCCAGGCTTATTTTTTACCCTGGGCAAGCTTTTGACAGCCCCTGGGCCCAAAGCGGGTATCCACGGGACAAACACGGCGAGGAACCTCTTCGAGCCTCAATGCTTCTGCTGCTGCTGCTGGTCCTCCTGGGGATTCGGCCCCTTGACCTCTCCTGGGATGCGTTCTGGTCAGAATTTCCGAAGCGGATTCAGCCGTGCCGACGAGGAGCCACCGAGAGGCCTGGAAAGTGCCCCAAACGCCCACGCTCCTCGATTCCTCGAAGCTCGCTCTTCGAACCTGGAAGCCTCCCTCCCCCTGCCCGCCCCAGGGGTCTCCACTGCGCGCACGAGGTGAGAGGCCGCGAACAGTGGCCGCCTCGACTCGTCCAGCGCCTCCCGAAAAATCCGGTTCGTGCGCACGCCGTAGGCCTGCTTCAGCCCCAGCTCCGTCAGGCAGGGGCCTCAATAGGCGGCGAGCGAGGGGGGGGGGGGGGGAGTGAGAAGGAGAAGGCCTCCTCGGAAGGCGGCGGGACTTCTCAGAGGCCTCCGCGCCTCCTGAAGAGCTGTCTGCGTCTTGGGGGAGGGCTCCGAACACGTCTCGGAAGGCTCGGGGGCTTCCGAGCCCTCTGGGGAGGCCTTCTCCTCCTCACTTCCGCCCTCGCTCGCCGCCGACTCAAGCTTGAAGACCTCGGACAAAGGCTCCCCACTTCGATCTTCGCGCTGCGCGAAGCGCGAAGTGCGAATCACTTCGAGCTCTCGCGCCGCCTCCCAGGGGAGAAAAGGAGGCTGGAGGAGGAATCGGAGCCGAACCGCGAAGCGCGAAGCACGAATAACTTCGCGCCCTCGAGGGCGCACTTGCCGGAGGTCGAGGCTCGACGCATTTGGGCGCGCGGGCGGCGTCTTTGGCCCTCGTCGGCCCCCCGGGGTGGCTCCTCGTCGAGGCGGCTGGGTGCGCCTCGGAACTTATGGCCAGAGCGCACCCCTGGAGACATCTGAGGAGGAGATGGCCAGAGCGCACCCCAGGAGAAATCTGAGGAGGAGGAGGAGGACGACGACGAAGACGACGACGACGACGACGACGACGACTGCATCAACACAATGTGGCCTATAACAGATAGCCTGGAGGCAACGTCCACGGGTCAGGCTAAACAGCAGCATCGGGAGTCGTCAGGTGTCGGCCCGTACGTCTCGGTCCCAAGTCGTGGAGCTTGGAACATGTCTAAATGCACTTGCACTCCGCAGCCATACCAAACACTCGCCCGTGTGAAGAGTAGCAGTAGCACCTGGCGCACATAGCAACAGAACACACCTGCGTCCATTACTCTCAAGAAGACCCGAATCCAATCCGGGGACCGGCTGCCGCAGAACAGCAGGAGGACCCTGGGTGGAGGCGCGATTGACACTGCCACGGTGCAGCATTGCCTCAGTCCTGGGCCCGATCCAAGATGGGTGCATCGGACCGGGGTCCACACGCAAAGGCGTGGGACCAACAGGAGCGCGCTCGGGACGGCTGACCTGGGCGACACCTGGGTGGTCCGAACTGGGCCAGCGGGCCACCACCTCAGCAGCCAACTTAGCCACCATCCGAAACGTTCAGACGTCCCCGTCAAGCTGGGGGTGTCCCAGGTGACCTTCCCCCCCTATAGGCTCTCCTGGCCCCAATGTCAGTCCAGCAGATTCCACTGTTGCACATCCATCTTGTTGTGTTGTGAGGTCTACTCATCCAGCGACTGAGGAGCTTTGGCTTTGTGCAAGGCTCGGACTCTACAAATCTCACTAAGCAGAGAAATGAGAAACCGCCGAAGCCTGTAGCCTCTCCTGGGCGACAACTGGTCGCAGGGAGGCAAAAACAAGTGACTTGACCAGTTGGGCGCCAGCGCAAATGTCTGACGCCTCGCACGCAAACTAGAGGAGGAGGAGGAAGAGGAGGAGGAAGAGGAGGAGGAGGGGGGGAATGAGGAGGAGGAGGAGGAGGAGGAGGAGGAGGAGGAGGAGGAGGAGGAGGAGAAGGCAAGCGAAAACGGAGGAGAGGAGGAGGAGGGAGGAGGAGGGAGGAGGAGGAGGAGGAGGAGGAGGAGGGGCAGGAGTAGGACGAGGACGAAGAGCAGCAGGAGGAGGGGAGGTAAGCGAGGGGGACGCGGAGCAAGGACTGGTGAGCATGGGGGAGGGCAAGGAGAAGGAGAGGGGCGATGGCAGGCAGGAGGGCAAAGAGGGGCGCGATGGACGGGGGGCCTAGCCCCTTCGTGACGACGCGGTCCGTCTGATGGCGGCCCTCGCCGTGGCGGAAGATGACAACCCTCTTGAGGCCGTTCGTCTCCCTGGGCACCTCTCGGGGGCGGGAGGATGGAGGAGGAAGGAGGGAGGAAGGGTCAGGAGGGGAAGGAAGGATCAAACGGAGGAATGAGGGGAAGAAACACAGGATACGGAGGAGAGGCAAGGGGAGGAGGAGGACGGAGGAGAGGCAAGGGGAGGAGGAGGAGGAGGAGGAGGAGGAGGAGGAGGAGGAGGAGGGGAGGAGGAGGAGGAGGAGAGGATGAGGGAAGAGGAGAGAAGGAGGAGGAGGAGGAGGAGGAAGAGAGGAGGAGGAGGAGGAGGAGGAGGAGGAGGAGGGGGATGAGGAGGAGGAGGAGGAAGGAGGAGGAGGAGGAGGAGGAGGACGAGGAGGAGGAGGAGGACGAGGAGGAAGAGGAGGAGGTTGGAGGGGGAGGAGGAAGAGGAGGAGGAACACGGGGAGAACGAGGAGGAGGAGGAAGAGGTGGGAGAAGGAACGTGAAGAGTTAATGGGGGCAGGATGAAGGAGGGGGTCGAGACAGGATAATGGGGAGAGGGGGGAGTGCAGAAGCAGACGGATGGGCTGGCAGGAGGATGGAGGAGGAAGATGAGACAAGAGCAATGCTGGTATCCGGGATTATGCAGAGGAAGGAGGAGACGGGAGGAGGCAGGCGCAGGTGAAATATATGATGAAGCAGAAGCCAGGCTGACACTCTTAAGGCAGATGCAGCAGGAGGCAGGATGACACTCTTAAGATTGTTGGTTTCCCTGGCCACCTCTAGCGCGACCACTGCAACTGTTCTTCATGTTTGCTCCCATGACCCCACCTCCCCTCGTTCCTCGATCTATCACCCAATCCCACTAGCCCTCGGGGCGTCGGTGGTTTAGAGAGTTTCCTCTTCCACCCCTCCTTCTTCCCCTTCGGGGAGGGGTTTACCCCTCCCCCCCCCTCCCCATGGACCTGGACAGGGGGTGTCACGAAGTGTCAGGGCGTCCAAAACGGCCTCGGCGAGGAAGCCAAAATCATGGGTTTTACTAAGGTTTGGGCCCACACCTGAGGGGGGGACCTTAATTAAAGCTCCCCTCTTGTTTGATCGATCTCCTCCTAGACGGCCCCAAGAAGCGCCCAGGAGGCCCCAAAAGGTCCCAAGATGGCCCCAAGATGGCCCCGAGAGGCCCCCAAGAGGCCCCCAGGAGGCCCCCAAGAGGACTCCAAGCGGCTCCAAGAGGCCCCCCCGAGGCACCCAGGACGCCCAAGAGTCCCTCAGGACGGCCCTCTACTCGCCTGGGCAAGGTTTCTGGATGGGCTGGTGGGGGTACTTTTCGGTCGCGGCCGCGAGACGACGGTCAGGCGGCGAGAGCAACGTCCGGGACGCGAACTAGGCGAATTGGCTAAGACAGGCGCAGGCCGGCCGGCCCACTCAGACAGCAGCTGCGGGCTGACGGGTGAAGAACTGATCGGCGCACTGCAAGCCCGGGCGCGCGCACTGGACATAATGTCACGGAGTTCAAGCAGCCGAGGCACAACCCGCACAGGGGGGGCGCGGACCACGATGGGCAAGTCCTCCGTGCTTAGTGATGACGTGATGGCCAGTGGAGTCAATCGCCAATGTGGCGCCAGGCTCCGAGCGGACGACCTGAGCTAGCCAGACAGGCTGAGCAGTCGTGAGCCGTGGTGCAACGCAACTGGGGAGGCTGAAGGTGGGCCTGTAGGACTGCACCTGCTGCGGAAGGCTGAACCACTCTGCGCCATGGCCAGCCCCACTCAGACCACGTCGCAGTGCCGGGGGGTAGTCGAGCGACTGCGAGCCATCCAGCGCGTGCCGGCAAGGCAAGACCACTGAGTGGGGGGGAACCCGCTGGCGTGGCGAGCATCGCCAGCGAGGAAACAAAGATGGAACGCACTGGAAGTGGCGGCGCCGTGACGGCGAACCGGACCAGAGCAGGTGGGTCCCCGAGAGAACAGGTTGAGCTGTACCTCACGGGGCACGTGGCGCCGGCACGGGCGGGGTGTGCTATTGTCTCAGGGCGGTGTGCCTGGGGGGGGCTGCGCAGTGGAAGGCAAGAGGGTCGTCGGACGCAAAGTCAGGCCAAGCCCGCCGCTGGCACTTCCACCCAGGCCCCTGGAACGTCAGCGAACACCACGTGGTCCTCCAGGGTCGCAGCTGACCGCCGCTGGGAGTGAAAAGACAGTCCATGCACAGCGATGGGCGCGGGCGGCCCAGGGAGGGGGGCGACGCCACCAACGTCGGACAGTACGTCGGCGGGCCCCGGTGCCAAGACCGGGGGACACCCGCCTGGCCCCCGAGGAGAGAGGCGGGGGGGGCGCCGCCCCTCTCCTCGGTCAGGCCCCCGCACCCGTGGGATAGGGGAAGTGGTTGGTCCTCCAGGGTCGCAGCTGATCGCCGCTCAGGACAGTGAAATGTTGGGTGGGTCCTTCGAAGGTCATGGCGCCGAAGGGCGGGTGGGAGCCTCTCCGCGGACCTCGGGCAGCGCTGAGTGCTGGTCCGTCCCCGCGGAGAGCGATGCCTCAGCGGGGATGGTGGGCGTTGGTCCTCCAGGGTCGCAGCTGATCGCCGCTAGAGTCAGTATTGCCAAAACTACGACCTGGATAGGTCGACCCGCCGTCGCGCGGGGGGGGGGTCCCGTGGCCGATCCCCTGCCTCCAGCGGGTGGGTTGGCTGTCGTCGTCGGACAGCAAAGTGAATGAGCCCGGGGCCTGTCTGCCCTGGTCGGGCGGGCCCCCTGTCGTGCCAGAGGGGGTGAGATGTCGGGTGCTGGGGGGGGGGGGGGGGCCCGCGTCGGGCCCGAAAAGGAGGGTGGGTCCACTTGTCCAGTGTGGGCTGTCTAGCTATGCCGCGCCGTGGGTGAGACGTGGGGCAACCTGCGCCTCGGCGGAGGTTGCCCCCAGGCATTGCGGCCTGAGCCGGGCGCGGCGAGGTGAAACTGGCCCCTTCGGGGCAAAGAGGAGCCGATGGGGGGGGGGAGGTTTCGTTGGCCAGGAGCACCAGGGATGCTGAGGTGGGCCGTGTCCGGCACAGTCAGCCCTGGGTGTAGGAGTCGTTCTTTGCCCACCAGCGGGCGCGCTTGTCCGAGTACCGGTCGCCCCCCTAGGGGAGTGCCGCTTGCCTTTTCCTTTCCAATCTGAGTCCGTCCATGGGGCTTCATGCCGATCCCACGCGGTCCATTCCTGCCAGCCCTGCCACTGGCTGGGGGTGGCTGTGCCGATGGCTCCAGCCCAGCGGTCCTGCGCAGGCGCGGGAGCGACCGCTCTGCCCTCGGTTGTCCATGGGGCGGGCTTGTTGCTGCTGCCGTAGTCGCGCTGGGCATGCGCACGGGCGTCGTGGCGCACGGAGTTCATGTGCTTGTCCCTGACAGCTGCCCAATTGACGTTGAGCCCGAGCTCACTATCCATCTTGTAAGCATCGTGCCCTGCGTCGCTCCCAACCTCGAGGTAATCTGCGCACGTCTGGGGTGTGTTCAGTTTGGGGTTGCTCTTGTGGCCTCCACTAGGGTCCTGTCTCAGGGCAGCCCGCTTAACCCATGCGTGCCATATGCCATTGAACGCTCCTCCCAGCGTCTTTTGTAGGCGTATAATATTATCCTGTACGGGCTCGTCCCTTTCCACGTCTGCAGTTGCGATGGTGCGCTTTGTGCATGGGACCACATCCCATGGGGTCGTTCAGATTCTTGTAGCGTGGCTGTGCGATCCTGACGTCTCTCCAGGGCGCCCCGTGGATCTCCGCTCGCGTGGGGTTGCCCATTGGTGATTTGGCGGCACGTCCTTCCCCGTCTTTGATGTCTTCTGACGCGGGCCGGTGGCGCCCCATGTCTCCTGCCGCGCGGCTGAGGGTGCGGTCGTCCCTGGCTCCCGTGATGTCCCAGGCCGAGCTGCTTGCCTTCTCGGAGCTGTCTCTCGCACTCCGAAGCGCCCGAGTGGCCGCTCGATCGACGGTCTGTGAGTACGGGGTCCAGGATTTGTTTCTTGGGGGCGTGCCCTTAAAGGCGTTTAAGGGATCGAAGGGGTCTTCCTCCTCGCCTTCGTCCGCCACTGGCGTCGGGCTAGCAACCGGGCTCGTGACTTTGGCTGTGGCGGCCTCGCTCCCCGCGTCTTCATCCCAGTCGGGGGCATCTGGTTCACCCTCGGTCTTGCCTGCCTGGTTGGTAGTCTTTCCGCTGGAGGGTCGTTGGCCCCGTCGCCGCCTGGGGCCTGTGGATCTGCTCTGGAGGGGCAGCCTGGAGCTGCCTCCCGCTCTGGGCCGTGGCTGTCTGCTGAGGGGGTGTCTGCTGCCTCGCCTGTCCTGTTCAGCCAGAATGCCGCTGGAGAGTTGGCCGCAGTTGCGTAGTCCGTGTCCGTCTGAAGTGGATCTCGGTTGGCAAGCACTCTGATGGTGCCGTCGGCGAGGGCCGTGGGATCCATTCCCACGAGGTATTGCAATAGGGTGCTGAGCCGCTGGCGGAGGGGACACTGGCCCCGCTGCTCGGCTAGGTCGGCGGCGTACCCACGCCACCTGGCCTCGTACATCCCGTTGGCCCTCGTTAGGTGGTACACTAATCGTACCGCCGCGGCCCGCTGGCCGTCCCATGGGATGCCGGGGGGGTGGTAGTTGTCGGGGATCGTCTCCCCGTAGATGTTGACCAAAAATTGGCGAAGACATCCGGGGGGCCAAGATCCTTCGTCGGTCTTATCGCCCGGTATTCCGGCTGGTGGGGATACGCGAAGCGTCTAGAATTTCTCGCTGTGTACTTTGGTTGCTTTGCATATCTCTCTCACTGTCTGCCTCCTCCCCGCTCTCTCCCTCTCTCTCTTTCTCTCTCGTTCCCCTTCGTGCCACCAGGACCGACACTGGTGATACGCTGAGACACACATGGTGCTACCCACAAGGCAGGAATGTAGCCGATGAGTCGGATGAAGAGGCAGAGGGTATGACAACTTCGCACGTGATTCGCAGGTCTCCATTCACCCGTGCGTTCGCCCATTGACCGTTGATAATACACCACACAGATCAATGTATAGTCGGAATGACTTGTTCACGACGCCCACGGCTGGCCTGCAAACCATCTGTAAACCATCTGCAGTGCACCGAAACATCTCCTCGCTGATCCCGAATAGCGGTGCGATAGCGGTAAGATAGACAATCACGCTCCACTACTCGCAACGTAACTACTCGCAAAAAGCCTTGATGCAGCGCGGGGGACTTACGATCCATTGCATCGAGGCAGCCGTGGATTTTTCTGACGTCTGCGAGTCGGCACTTTGCGAGTAGTGGGAAACGGCTCGGCGAACCCCCCTCCCCCTGCCCCTTCCTCACCCTCCTCCTCCCCCTACCCCTGCCCCTCCTCCTCCAACCTCCCAGCCTCCAACCTCCTCCAACCTTCTGCCTCCGCATACTCGTCCGTCCGCCGCCGCCGCCGCCGCCGCCTCTCCAACCACAGGCACGCGAATCCATCCTCCTCCTCCTCCTCCTCCTCCTCCTCCAACCAGCTCCTCCTCCTCCTCCTCCTCCTCCTCCTCCTCCTCCTCCTCACCCTGCCGCGAGCGTGCTGCTAGTGCGCTCAGCCAGGGTGCCGAGACCAGGGGCACCCACGTGCATGCCTGAGCACGCGAGTTTAAAACTCCTCCTCCTCCTCCTCCTCCTCCACTCCTCCCTCCTCCTCATCACTCCTTCCTCCAGTCTCGCTCCCTCTTCCGACTCCTACCCTCCCTTCCATCCCCCCTCCTTGCCCCCTCCTCCTCCCGCAACCCTCCCCGCGCGCGGCGCCGCGCGCGGGGCAGGGGCCCCGCCGCCCTGCGAGGGCGAAACGCCCGCAGGCCGGGGCGCCGGCCCCCTTCGCCGTGGCCGGGGCGACGGGGGCAGGCTTCGGTCGGGCAGTGTCCTCCCACAGTGCGGGCGCGGCCGCAGGAAACCCTCGCAAGAAGCCCAAGCCTGAGAGCCCGTGCGCGAGGTTCCCCCCGAGGGGAAACCCGGAGCACCCTGAGCGCAGCAGGGCTGCGGGGAGTCACCGCGCAGCGCGAGGAGCGAAGAAACCCAGGATACCTCGACGAAAAGCATCCGGCTTTTTGATGCGCGCCCCCACTGTGCAGGCGGATTTTGAGCGAAAATTGAAAAATAATAAAAAACGTAATCACAAATAAATACAGTCAACCAGTATAGGAAGGATGCGCAATGAGGATTCAAGGGCCTTGGACGCCCATGTCGAAGCTTCTCGAGCGGGGCGCGGCCAGCGAAAGCGGCGAAGGATGGACCGAGGAAGCAAGGATGCAAGGGTTCTCTTGGGAAGGTTGCCCATCCTTACTGTGCGGGCTGACTGTAAAAACCGTAGAAGCTCGTCCCCAGAGTATTTTTCTGTTTTTTTTGGGGGACATGCCCGACTTAAGTGAAGCGGCCCCAGGACACACAACTAAATACACACAAATAAAAATATTCCCCATATGTTCCAATCTTTTCGGAGCCTTTGTCTTCCCCCCCACTTCCCATATTTTCGTATGCTTTCTGGGGAATCGACGATTCATTGTGTCTGTGTGTTTTTCCCCTCCCGAGACTTAAGGACAGGCCAGGGGAGCGCCCATTGAGACAGCAGCGGCGGCTCGCCCTGGCGGCGCGCACACGGGGGTACGGCCCGGACACCCTCGGGTCGTGAAGGAAGCATGATGGGAGGCTTTTCCCTATTTTCGGCCTCTGGAGGCCCTCACCGGGCCTCGGGACCCTCAAGAAACAACCCTCGGGATGAGAAACCAGTCCCGGGGAATGGGTCCAGACCTCTGGGGGTCGACGTCACGAACAAACCATGACATCGGGGGTCTGGGAGCCGAGCTCTCTTTGCCGGCGCACACGATGACACGGCTGGAGGGCGGCCTTTTTCTGAAACCGGGGCTCTGGCGTGGAGCTGCTTCGAACGTGTGCGCCACGAGTCTACTGCTGCGCAGAGGCTGCACAGATCGAGGGCGTCTCCATCTCAAGATGGGGCTGTGGCGTTGGACTTGTGAGATTTTCTGACCAGAAGTCAAGTCCAGCCGGGCGTAGGACAGAAAAACACCCTCCAAGAGCATGAGACCCTCCGCCGGCCAAACTGAGGTGCATTCGAGGTTACCCTCCCCTAGGATACACCAGAGCATCCAACGATCACGAAGAACACAAGGGTACCGTCCCTGGACCGACCTCGATCTTACACCTCGGTCCGACTGCAGGGGGAGGGGGGGAGGCATCTGAGAAGGAGGCTGCTTCTCAGATGGCGTCGGCCCAACATCTACAGACGACGCCTTCGGAGCAAGGGGTGCGTCTAAGAAGCCTTCCCCCATCCCCCTTCTCCTCGATCGATGGGGGGGGCAGGGGGCTAGGGTCTGGACTTCGCCACGCGTTCGGCGAAACTTCCGAACCCCACCCCCGCCGCCCATCGAGCTGCCCGGCACTAGATCAACAACAAACGGCATAAACAGGCACGCCGGTCGGAAGAAGTGGGTAGAAACATGAGGTAGGACGGCGTTACAAGTAGATTGGATTTCGGCCAGCCCCCTGAAGAGGAGAAAAGAAGGAAAACCGCTCGACTCTTGAAGTAGGAAGGCGCCTAAAGCAGATTAGGATTTGGGCATCCCAAAACACCTACTTTCAACGACTGGCGTGTAAACTTTGGCGCTCCGCGCGGATTTCTTGGATCTGCGCTGGACCCCCTTCCCTGGCGCGCGGAGCGCGCGAGGGGCGGCGCCTCCGGCGCAGCCGGGGGGGGCCCAGCGCGGATCCAGGAGATCCGCGCGGAGCGCCAAAAGTCGCGAGGAAGACAAGACACCACTGACATGCAGTGGAGGCCAGTTCACAAGAAACCTTCCACAAGACACCTAACCCTGAGACCCCAAGACGTCCATGGACTTTTGGTGTGGGCACGTCACGCTTCCCATCGCAACCCCCTCGAAACCCAAGAAACTCAGGGCACCCTGGAGGCGAGCAGGGTGATTCTTGGCATGGGCCCCCACTGTATGGCGATTTTTATTCCTCGAAACTCGTTGATTGGCGAGGGCAGGGTTTGGACTCCCCCACCGAGGGACCACGGCGGCTCTCCCGCTCGGCCCGAACCCGTCCATCTCCTGCGGCAACTCGCGGGAGCCTCCCACGACTACCACCTTGTGGGGTCTTGCGCATCGACGCTAAATCGACGCCACATCGGTGCTCTCTCATGGACTCCCAGGAAGTGAATGGACGCTCATCGACGCGAAAGACGGAATTACCCACCGGTCGGAAGAAGTAGGTGAAATCCGCCAGCCCCCTTGTGGGGGCATCTGGCTGCGAGGCGTAGGTTGCAGTACCCTGCGCCAGTTGCAGTTTCCAGTCTCCAGTGTTACAGTCCTGTTTTCTGCTTCCGACTGTAAACTGTTGAAGTCCACGCGAGGGGGGGGAGCCGAAAAGCG
>CAUYUJ010018255.1:198875-209806 GCA_963575745.1 Prorocentrum cordatum | reverse complement strand
GGGGGCAGGGGGAAGGAGGGAATGGAGAGGGAAAAAAGAAGGGACGAGAGGGGACGGGGGATCGACGAGGGGGGGAAACGAGGAAGGGATAAGTGCCATTTTCGCGATGGCCGCCATCGCGAAATTGGCGCCTATCGCCAGCCCAGATGTTTCGATTTCCCCGTTCAGGGGGGGGGAACCCTACGAGCATAACGATTTTTGGAGCCATCGATTTTTGGAGCCATCGGTTTTCGGAACCATCGATTTTGGAGCCATCGATTTCCCCGCTCAGGGGAGGGAATCCTACAGGCAGAACGAATATCTCTGCCAGCACACAGACATTTCCGAACACGTAACGAGCAGAACGAAAATCTCTGCCAGCATACCGCCATTTCCGAAGATGTGACGGGCAGAACGAGCACGCAGACATTTCCAAAGATCACTTGTGGCTCCAAAACCGGATGGTTCCAAACACCGATGTCCTCCGACGGAAGAAGGGGGGGCGGGGGGGGGGGGGGGGGGGGGGGCGGGGGGGGGGGGGGGCGGGGGGGGGGGGGGGGGAGGGTGGGGGGGGGGGGGGAGAGGGTCTCCTCTCATTATATTTCCTTCTTCCTCCTCCTTCCATCCCCGTCCCCCCTCCTCCGATCCCCTTCCTCCTATGTTCCCTCCTCCCCTCCTCCGTTCCCTACCCCCTTCCGTTCCCTCCCCCCGCCCTCTCCCCGCCTTCCCCGCCCTCCGCCTCCTACCTCACCCGCCTTCCCTCCGCCGCATCCTCCTACTTCCTCCGCCTCCTACCCCATCAGCCTTCCTTCAGCCTCCCCTCCTACCTCATTTTGAATTGACAGCCGTCGGGGTGGCACGGGCAGCTGCCCGCGAAGTTCTGCAGCGGCGTGAGCCACTCGGCGAACCAGCTCACGAAATCCAGCTCCCGCCATGACCACGTAGGTGAAGCAATTGCAGACACGACAGCGGAAAACATCGTGACATCCCTCATGTCGCGGACCTAGGCGGGGTCGAACACATTCGCAAACGTGCGGATGATGCCAGATACACGATACGTGCATGCGTGAAGCGTGGACCACTTCCAATGAGCGAACGACGGTAACGTCGACGCCGTAATGACAGCGGCGGCATTGCCCAAACCACGCGATTTCAGAGATGTGATCAAAGTGCCCATCAAATTCTTACCCCGAAAAAACCTCACACGAACCTTCAACTTCGTCAGGAAATCTGCGAAGAAATCAAGCGCGCACAAACCCGCCATTATCACCAGATCGAAAGTGCGCCGCCAACCGCTCGAACGAAGCACGCGTGGCATGAGCATCCCACTCTGGCGAGCATCTGGAGGTGGCGGCACTCTGGTGAACCAGTAGTAATCGCGCAAGAAGTTCGACATCGTGTGGATCTTCCGCTCCGTACCGTTGTCGGTCAATATGCCTCGGACGCGCCGCAGGATCCGCAGCAGCATGCTCGCGCCGACAACGAGGGTCAATTGCCACAAGAGAGACACCGTCTTGCCGATTGCATCCAGCTGCTGCCTGCCAATGGACACGACGGGCAATAAACGACGGAAATATTCGATGCCCCCATCAGCGTGGATGAACAATTCCACGCTCGTGGCGAACAACTCCTTGCCGCGATGTTGCGGGCCCCCATCAACAAACAAGAATATGTCGGCTGACTCCATATTCAGCTGGGCGAAAAAGGCCCTCCAAACGTGCATGGCGAGAACGTCGAACCGCACTCGGGCTTCACGGATGACCTCTCTATTGATTTTTTGCCGCCGTCAACCAGGCCACTCGCGCCCACTCCAAAATCAAGGGCCAACGCACTTGCAGCTGTCATGGTCGACGTGCCCAACCCGTGAGCGTGAGCCGCGTTCATGCTGCGACGCAGAAGCCTCAGTGTTCGTTCCAACGCGGTGTCGGGCATCACCAGGCTGCCAGGCGCGCTGTGCTCAACCCGAAATTGCTTCAACGCTGATTTGGGGGGCCGCTTGCATGGGAGACGATCGCAGCGAGGCAGCCGCGCCGCGATCGTGGCGACGCGGGCAGCAACCGCCCCGCCACGAACCAAGATACGGGCAAACGTAGGACCACACCTCCACCAGCACGAGTCGGCCACTGTGACGTGACGGTCAGACATCCAATCTTCCAGTCCCCAGTCGGCCCCCAGCGGGCCCCGCCCAACATCACGAAGCAAGCCGTTGATGACATCGAACGGCGTGCCATCAAATGGCCGAGGGCTTCGCAGAGCAAACGCATCAACCAACTCATAAATCAAGAAGCCGAGGAGGTCGGAGTAGCGAACCGTGGGTTCACATTGCTGCAGCATGTGAGCGAAAACCGCGACATCTGCGATCGGCGCGGGCGCTCTCGGCACCAGGCGCCATTCGACGAGAGCGAATCCAACAGCGGCGCCCTCCAGTGGGAGCTCGGCGCCCTGCAGTGCGAGCTCCAGTTGCAGCTGCAACCACGCCCCGAGCTGAGCAGCTTGGATGATCAGCAGGCACAGGCGTCTTGACGCTGCACTCCTGCGGCGGCGCGGCCTTCCTGCGGCGGCGCCGCCGCCCACGAACTCTGAGTCCGAGCCGCCGCCACCGCCGCCGCGAGGGGGCGGGCGGTCGGCGGCCGCCCCGCCAACAAACTCACCATCCGACATCTCGTTGCCGAGCGGCCCAAACGAGCCCGAGATCACGCATTTGAATAAAAATGGTTACGGACGGTGGTGCTGATGGGTGGTGGTGATGGTGACGGCGGTGAGGATGGCGATGATGGTGATGGTGGGGATGGCGATGATGATGATGGTGATGGTGACTGCGGTGAGGATGGTGGTGATGGCGATTGCGGTGGTGATGATGGGGATGACGATGAGGGCGATGGTGGGTGACGATGATGGTGATGGTGGCTACGGGGATGATGGCGGCGATGGTATTGAGGGGTGGCATCGTTTCAAAATCTGGCTTTCGCCAACCCCCTGATCCTGGATCAGGGGCTGGGCATTGGAATCGCGCATGTGATAGCCGAGCGCAGTGACCATCACCATCATCACCACCGTCATCATCACCCCCATAATCATCACCAAGACGGCCTCTCAAGGCGGCCCGAAGCCCTCCTCGAGACGATCCGCGCCCGAGGCGCCCACTCAAGACGACCCAACACGCCTTCACAACGATCCAACCGAAGAGTCCGCAGGATGGCCCCATTCGATGATGGTGAGATTGGTGATGGCGGCGGTGATGATGCTCGTGGTGTTGGTCAATGAGATGATGACGGCGATGATGTTGTTGACGGTGTTGACGGTTATGATGAAGGGTGTGATGATGAAGATGGCGGCGGTGATGGTGGTTGTAATGATGGTGATGGTGGTTACGATGGCACTGCGGATGGTGATGATGGTGACCATGGAAATGATGTTAATGATGGTGATGACGGTGATGACGATGCTGGTGATGATGATGGCGGTAATGATGGTGATGACGGTGATGATGATGGCGGTAATGATGGCGATGCTGGTGATGATGATGATGGCAGGGGAGTAGTGGATAAAAGCCGATACGATCGGCCTTGATATAGCCAAAGTTCGAGCGCCCCCCCCCAAAAAAAAAAAAAAAAAAAAAAACTCCACGGAGGGGTTGTCGACTACTCCGTGCTCGCGAGCGCGGGGTAGTCGACTACTCCGTGCTCACGCGCGCGGAGTAGTCGACTACCCCGCGGGGGCGAGCAAGGACCCCCCCACTACACAAGGGGTTCGCCACAGCAAAACCAATGCCTTACCAGTCTGCCCCCTCCCAAGTCAATCCCTAGATATCCTGCTCGGATGCGCGGTCTGACTTCGAAGCCCTCTCGACGAAGTCGCTCAAAAATATACTGCGCGACCGAAAGACGCGCGCACGACGTTGCGTTTTCCGGCGAAACGGCGAGGCGATCTCTCGCGAGCGCCCGACACGCGCCCAACAACCCACTGGTTAAGGACTGCCGCAGAGCTCTCCGAGAACCATGCACTCGCCGGGGCAAGTCGTCGATCCAAATGCAAGCGCCCATGCTGGCATGGGCTGTGTGTCCTCGAAAACATGCAATGAATGAGGCACCTCGCAAACCTCGCGCCCCCGCGGAAGCCCTGGACGATAGGGCGCGCCGGGTAGACTGGCTTAGAAAAAACCCTCTTGCCCCAGCGACCTCGGCATGATGCACTGCAACAAGTCTAGGACAAGAGTTACAGGCGAGCATCTCAAACGCATGGCCGTCGGCCTGTGTAAAAACCACCCCGCAGCGTCGTACAACCCCTGGGCAGACAGGAGCCCATGCCCCGGCGATAGATTTAGCGCGCTCGAGACCTCCTCCACCGACATCCTCAAAAAGGCCGCACGTAAAGCAGGATTTCCCGTGATAGCGGCACCCCGCGTGGGCTCGGACTCAGCAGCCCAAGTCTCAACATGTGGTTATCTGGCAAGACTCCGAATGCGCGCAGCCATCGGGAGAAGCCCGATCATGCTATCACCAGACACCTTTTGGAGCAGTAGTCGCCCGGTAGCAAGCCCCAACTGCGCAGGACACACTAAGGTGTCCTCGATGACCGCGTGCAACTGCGAAAGTTCGGCAATAGCGATATCAGGCAACCGCTCGATGCCTGTCGGACTTAAAACACCAGCTCCTTGACCAGCTCCCGCCTTCATGGTGTGAGAAGCCTGCCTAAATCTCGTGCGCTGTCAGAGGCATCCAATGGGTCAGCTCTCGCTGCTTCCCGAGCCACGCTGAAAGCTTCCCAATTCCAATATTCCCGGGCACTCTTCGGCTTGGCCCAGAGATCCCGAAATGGTTTCGCTCGATGGTCGACAAGGTCCCGAGGATGAAACAGCACCGTGGTTCCCTGGAGTATTGCATCAGGCGGCGTCGGGCCCCGTCTCATGGCTATGCGCAACACACCCGCAGCATCCGGGGTGGCAATCCACTCTTTGAAATCTCCCAGAGACGCGCGCAAAGCTCTGCCTCGGCATCTCGATGCAGTCTTCTTGGCAGATTCAACAAAACATTTCAACTTGAGTTGCCCCACCTACATGGCACTAGAGAGTAACAACCCTCTCCAAACTTCCCGCGCTGGATCAGATCCCACTCGGAGCCCACGGTGCCCTTGATCTGGTGACTGCCCCAAGTTACTTGCAGGCCAGTTCGAGCTGCCGCTGCTGGATGATCCCGTTTGCGCGAACTCGATGGTTGTGCGACCTCCGAAAAACTGTGATTACATTTCTCCCACCAAGATGTGAGCCAGTCGCGGCATGGCACCGCTCGGCTCTTTGCGGGTTACCGGACCTCCTGCACATCAAATTGGCACCCGCGAGCTCGCCCTCGCCCCAATGATGGAGGCTCTGCCACTCCACGATGCTCACTTATCGCCCGTTCCAGCGCTGCGACCCACGACGCATAGAGCCACACCCGAGCCCAGCAGCTACGGACGTAGCTAAGGCAGCAGGAGGAGGGCAATCACGGCGGGAGAAAAGACCCATTTCGGAGCGCTCGTGGCTGGGAGGTTGTGCTGGGAGGTTGTGATGGTTTTTTCTTTGGGGGGCTGTGCTAGGAGGTTGTGCTAGGGAGCATTGCAGGCAGGGTTATGCAGCGGGGTTGTGCTGGGGGTTATGCCGGGGTGTTGTGCTGGAGGGCTGTGTGCTGCGGGGGGGGTGCATCAGGCTGGGGGGTTGTGCTGGGGGGTTGTGCTCGGGTGCGTGCTGGGGGGTGTGCTGGGGGCTGTGCTGGGGGGTTGTGCTGGAGGGTGGTCTGGGGGGTTTGTCCTGGGAGGTCGTGCTGGGCGATTGTGCAGGGGAAGCTCTCCGGGGGGGTTGTGCTGGAAGGTTGTGCTGTGGGGTTGTGCTGAGAGGTTATGCGGGGGGGTTGTGCTCGGGGGTTTTGCTGGGGGGTTGTGCTGGAAGTTATGCAGTGGGGTTGTGCTGGGGGGCTGTGCTGGGGGGGGGTGCTGGGGGGTTTCGGGGGGGGGGGGCGAGGGGGTTGTCCAGGGGGTTGTGCAGGGGGTTGTGCAGGGAGGTTGTGCTGGGGGGTCGTGCTGGGTGGGACCGTGCTGGGTGGGTCGGAGGTTGGGAAGTGAGATCGCAGTGGAACGGAGACCCCCAACCGGGAAACCGTTTCGTTTCGTTCGTGTCGTGCGTGCGGGCGAGGCGAAGCTGCGTGGGCGCGCGAGAGGAATGAACCCGCCGTTGCTTGGGCGAGATCAAAACAAATGATTCTCCCCCGTCCGTCCGTCCGTCCGGCGATGGCCACCGCGGTGTCCCATGGTGTCCCGCGGTGTCCCGTGGTGTCCCGTGGTGTCCCGCCGTTGCTAGGGCAAAGTCAAGACAAATGATTATCCCCCTCCTGCCCGTCCGGCGGTGGCTCGTTGTTTCCCGCGGTGTCCCGTGGTGTCCCGCGGTGTCCCGTGGTGTCCCGTGGTGTCCCGTGGTGTCCCCTTGAGTGAGATCGATAGTGAGGTCGATAGTGAGGTCGATACTGAGATCGATGTGGTGCCCCGAGGTGTCCCGTGGTGTCCCGTGGTGTCCCAAAAAGTGAGATCGATAGTGAGATCGACAGGTGTCCCGTGGTGTCCCGTGGTGTCCCGTGGTGTCCCGTTGAGTGAGATCGACAGTGAGATCGATAGTGAGACCGATAGTGAGATCGATAGTAAGATCGATGTGGTGTCCCGAGGTGTCCCGTGGTGTCCCGTGGTGTCCTATGGTGTCCCGTTGAGTGAGATCGATAGTGCGATCGATAGTGAGACCGATAGTGAGATCCAGAAGTGTCCCGTGGTGTCCCGTGGTGTCCCGTGGTGTCCCGTGGTGTACCGTTGAGTGAGATCGATAGTGAGATCGATAGTGAGATAGGCAAGTATCCCGTGGTGTCCCGTGGTGTCCCGTTGAGTGAGATCGATAGTGGGATCGATTGAGTCAGATGTTGGTTCCCCGCCTTCCCCCCCCCACACAACCTCCTTATCATCCGAAGGGTGGTCGTACAGGTATGCTGGGGGGTTATGCTGGGGGGTTGTGCTAGGGGGTTGCGCTGAGGGTTGTGCTGGGGGGTTGTGCTCGGGGGGGTGCTCTGGTAGGGGGGGGATGGGGTGCTCTGCAGGTTGTGCTGGGGGGGGGTGCTTGTAGTTCGTGCTAGGGGATTGTGGAGGGGGGTTCTGCCAGGGGGTTGAGCTGACTGCCAGGGGGTTGTGCTGAGGGGTTGTGCTGAGGGGTTGTGCTGTAGCGAATTGTGCAAGGGGGTTGTGCTGGGGGGTTGTACTGGGGGTTGTGCTGGAAGTGCTGGGGTTGTGGGGGGGGTTGTGATGGGGGGTTTGATGGGGGGTTGTATGGTGGGATGGTGGGGGGGGTCTGGAGGGTTGTGTTGGGGGTGTGTGCTTGGGGTTTGTGGGGTTGTGCTGGGGGGTTGTGCTGGGGGGTTGTGCTGGGGGTTGTGTGAGGGGTTGTGCTGGGGGGTTGTGCTGAGGGGTTGTGCTGGAGGTGTTGTGCTGGGGGGTTGTGCTTGTGCTGGGGGGTTGTGCTGGGTTGTGCTGGGGGGTTGTGCTTTGTGCTGGGGGTTGTGCTGGGGGTTGTGCTGATGTGGAGGGGTTGTGCTTGTGCGGGGGGTTTGTGCTGGGAGGTTGTGCTTAGGGGTTGTGCTGGGGGGGGTGTACGGAGGGGTGTACTGGGGGGTTGTGCTGGCGTGTTGCGCTGGGAGGTTTTGCTGGAGCTCGTGCTGGGGGGCTGTACAATGGCTTGTACTGGGGGGTTGTGCGGTGGGGTTGTGCTGGGGGGGGGTGCTGGGTGGTTATGCAGGGGGTTGTGCTGGGGTTGTGCTGGGGGGTTGTGCTGGGGGGTTGTGCCGGGGGTTAGTGCTGGGGGGTTGTGCTGGGGGGTTGTGCTGGGGGGGTGCAGGGGGGTTGATGGGGGGTTGTGTGGTGGGATTGCGCTTGGAGGTTTGTTCTCGGGGATTGTGCTGGCGGGGGGTGCTGGGGGGTTGTTGGCGGGTGATGCGGTGGGCGTCCAAAAACCCGATAGCCCGACAGTCCAAAGCGCGTGAAACGACTGTGGCAAACGCTTACTGGGTTTGGGAGGGGCGCTGCGGGGTTGTGCTCGGAGGTTGTGCTGGGAGGTTGTGCTGCGAGGTTGTGCTAGGTTTTTCTTTGGAGGGTTGTGCTGGGAGGTTGTGCTGGGGGGCACTGCAGGCGGGGTTATGCCGCGGGGTTGTGCTGGGGGATTGTGCTGGGGTGTTGTGCTGGGGGGTTATGCTGGGGGGTTGTGCTGGGGGGTTTTGCTGGGGGTTGTGCTGGGGGGTTGTGCTGGGGGGTTATGCTGGGATTCCACTCCGCCTGTGTCCGCAGCGCACAACGCCTGCAGGGTGTCCTGGGCGGCGCGCGCAGCAGCCGGAGTTTCCCGCCGCTGCGCGTGCAGAAGGCTTCCGAGCCGCCAGGGCCGCAGCAGCAGTGCCACGTCGGCAGCGGTGTCTGCCGGCGTCACCGCCCCCGCCCCAAGGCCTCGGGGCGTTCCGCCGTCCGGGCCAGCCGCTGCATGGGGCCGCGACGCCAGGCCAGGCTGACAATCTCGCTGCTGCCCCCTCGCGAGTGCGAGTGCTGCTGTCGACCGCCTATGGGCGGATCCAGCTTCTCCATGCTGCGTGAGCTGGCCCAGCCCGGCGCGGCCGCGACGCCAAAAAATTGCCCAGCCCCGGAAAGAGATACCTGCGAGGGAGAAGGGAGGATGGAGGAAGCAAGAGCGGCAGCATGAGCGGGATGGTATTTTCCGCACGGTCCTTGGCAACAGCGTCTGCTCAAAAATTAGCCCGCGTGGGCCCCAAGCAGTGAGTTATTGCACCGTGGAGGCGAAAGGTATGAGGTGTAAGCTATGCGGTGTGATCTGTGTTGTGCAAGCTATTATGTATGAGCATGTAGGACATGCGGTATGGTCTGTGTGGTGTGAGCCACGTGGTGCAACTCATGTCATGTAGGCCACGAGGTGTGAGCTACGCTGTGCGAGCCGGGCGTTGTGAGCCATGCAGCGCGAGCTCTGCTGTGTGAGCTACACTGCCCACCCACCGTGCGGGGCGCCCACGAGGCGCCCACGACGCGGCGCGGGCGCGAGCGCGGCGAGACCTCGCCAGACCCACCGAGGCGCGGGGCGCCCGCGAGGCGCCCACGACGCGGCACGGGCGCGAGCGCGGCGAAGCCGCGGTGGACCCGGAGCCACCCCAGGGGCACGGAGCGCCTGCGAGCGCCCCCGAGGCAGCACGGGTGCGAGCGCGGCGAAGCCTCGGCGGGCGCACCCGAGGCACGGGGCGCCCACGAGGCGGCCCAGGGGCGCGAAAGAAGAGATCTTCGGCGGACGCACGTGATTACTCCAGATTTCGTAATAAAAGGGAGGGGGTCTGGACCCTCCAAGACAAGCCATTTCAGACTCCCCCCGTGGGAGAACCCTCCAAAACATCGTCCCCAGACCCCCCCAGGCCCTCCAAGATAGCCTGGAAGAGACCCCCCCCGAAATGAGACCCCCCTCCCTTTATTACGAAATCTGGAGTACTGAAGCAGGACACTTGCGCCGCCACCGCTCGGACGTCCACTCCCCGTGCATGTTTCGGTTTCGCGCGTGCCTGTGTCGCAAGGTGATCCAGGATGCTCCTCGATGGTCCCCACCGAGAAAGCATGCACACGCCCGAGAGGTTGCAAGGACAGGTGAGCAACCCGAAGTGCGAGCACTGTCTGGGCAGACAGCTGGGCCAGGGGGGCAGGCGCCGCCTCGAGTCTGTCTGAGTCGAAGGCTGTTCAAACATATCCGCGCAGATCCGCCGCCGACCCATTCGGGGCCACCCGCGCGCGAGAGGGAGAGAGAGGTGCGTGCCCCTGCCCCAACTAGAAGACAAAGAACAGCATAAGCATAAACTGTTGGAACTCCGCGCGGATTTCTTGGATCTGCGCTGGGCCCCCCCCCCCCCAGCGGCGCCTCCGGCGCCGCCTCTGGCGCGCTCCGCGCCGATCCAAGAAATCCGCGCGGAGCTCCAAAAGTTTATGTTTATGCCGTTGTTTGTTATTCGACCAACCGATGCCCAAGAGGACTTGATTCCACAATTCGGGAAAGGTGGGCTCTGCGAGAGGCTATGAACATCCCTGGCACGACCTCCTGGCAATCTGGTCAAAGAACCTGCCGTGACGACGCCAGCCCTGGCCTCCCTCCCAGCCCTGAACGATCTCTGCTCCCGGGGGAGGTCCCCTGAGGCTCTCGGCCCCACCTTTCGTGCTGAGACGAAGACAAAATGAGGACAAACTCGGATGAGGATACATCCGTGTTGGGACAATGCTCCCACACCCTTTTGCAAGCACGTTGTCAAAAATCAATTTGGCTCAGAAGAGTCCCGCTAGGGACGAACCCTTAGCCCGATACCGAATAACAAATGCATCGACGTGCTTTCATCGTCCAAAGTGGTTGTCTTCGCCTAATCGGAATCCGTGAGAGCTGGCGGGTCTGGATGACGCATCTGACGCCGCCGCGGCCGTTCCAAAGCGCTCCAGCATGCTCCGAGGGCGTTCCGGAACGCTCTGGAGCGGCGTTTGTATCTCATCCTAAGGCTGCCTGAGAGGGGCGGGATCCCCAGGCATGGTGCAGCCGTCGTGCTGCCATGGGGAACGTCCAACGAGGAACGAACTGGGCTTTTCTGGCCACCGCGAGCCTAGGTTTAGGGAGACCACGAAGGACGTAAGCGCCCACTCACGTACATAAACACGGTCCGCATGATATGATACGAACGTTCGCGCATGGCGCACTCTCGAAAACAACATGGCTTCATGTACGTGTACGCCCTTTGGGGGGGAAGGCGAAAACCCACCCCCGCCCCCTGTCCCGACCCCATCCCCCAGCCCGGGATCCAGGGGGTCGGGACTGGAAGTGGGGGTAGCTATTCGGCGTCCAAGGATAAACAAAACCCCCCACTCCCAGTCCC
>CAUYUJ010018255.1:151375-193875 GCA_963575745.1 Prorocentrum cordatum | reverse complement strand
CATCCTCATCATAGCCGTCATGATCATCATCAGCATCAGCATCAGCATGATCATTATCATCGTCCTGATCACCATTATCCTCATCTTCCTCATCATCCTCATCATCATCCTCATCATAGTCGTCATGATCATCATCATCCTCATCATCAACAGCATCATCATTACCATCATCATCAATTACCATTCCTAAATCATCAGCATCCGCAGCAGCAGCAGCGTCCTTATCACCATCATCACCATCAGTAGCAGCATCCCTACCACCACTATCAGCATCGTCATCTGTATCATCATCCTCGTCGTCATCATAATCATCAGAATCGTCGTCATCATCAGCAACAACATCAGCATCATCATCATCATGATCGTCATCATCAACATCATAATCACCATCATCATCAGCATCATCATCAACATCATCATCATTATCATCGTCGTCGTCGTGGTCGTCGTCGTCATTGTTATTATTCTCTCCTCCCCCTCGCCGATCACTGCGAGTCCAGGAGCTACCCAACCGGCTGGCCCGTGACCTGCGGCGTGCCGGCAAGGGCCTGCTGCGTGGCGGGCTGCACTTCCACCGGCTGTCCGGTCACCTGCGGCATGCCGCCAGGATTGGTGCGCATCTCGCTCGCCGCCGGGCCGCCCACGGACTGGAGGTTGCAGCAGCACTCGACCTTGACGCCCATGGCGGCGTCGAGCTCCCTCGCCTCCTGCGCGATGGCGCAGCACAAGCAGCACGAGTACAGGAGGAAGTCCATCCAGATCTGGGAGGGCGCAAACGGTACACCTACACCGATCCTGGCAAGGCACATCGTGGGCCCAGGACGAGTGTCGTCCGCCATGGCGTACAACACGCGACCTACCAGGGCCAGCATGGGCACGGCCAGGGTCCAAGCAGGTGCACAGTTGGCGCACTCCGAGGACCGGCTGGGCGTTCTCGTTCCCGCCGAGCCGCGTCCTCAGCTGGCGGCGGTACCCGTGGAAGATTCCACCCATGCATACGGCCGAGATCGTCGAGCTGAGGTTCTGCGCCTGGGCAGGGTCACTGGTAACGGCCTTAGCGACGATGTTGCCGACGAGGTTGCAGAGGAAGAAAAGACCTGGGAGGAGAAGGAGGAGGAGGAGGAGGAGGAGGAGGAGGAGGAGGGGTAGAGGATACGGCACTATGGATCGGAAGCGCGGGAGACCCAACACATGTGGCCTGGGACCGCTTGAGGCCTAACGATCCCCACCTGCGGTTAAGCCGCAGCAGGCACGGTGGCCTGCGACAGGAAAGGGCGGCCCCGTTGGACCACCCTCACCCTCTAAGCTTCATTAAAAAGCTCTGAGGCAGGGCCGACCCAAACCAGCAGGACATCCTAGAGAGACGGACAGAGGCGGACGCTCCCATACGGGCCAGGGCGCGGTCCCTCTAGGAGTGGACGGGCAGCGCCGTGGCGCCGAGCATGCTCGGTAACTCTTCGAGTCATGATCTTCGGAGGATGTTCCGCATTTCTGCCAATAAATCGTAAAATCTATCGGTCCTTCCGTCTTCGGGATCTGGGAGGGGCATATCACCATCAGACCCGGGGCGGATGACAGCCACAGCGCGAGCGAGGGCAGCACTACCACCCGAGCAATCGGCCGCGGTAGGAGTAAGGGACACTCGAGGACTGACACGAGGACGACGACGACGACGACGACGAAGACGACGACGCCCCGCCCCGACACGCAGGGTCGGAGGAGCGAACGCGCACGAAGGTCGGCGAGATCCTGGGTCGGACGGCGCGGGCCTCCAGAGGCCCAAGCTCACGACTAGCCTCAGGGGTACGCTCCACCCCCAGCCCCCCTGGACCAGGAGGCATCGCAAGGAGGTCCCCTGAGTCCGGGGAGGAGGGCAAAATCCATCCATCAGCCTCGGTGCCTGGCGAGGCGGAGGGATCTCTTCTGCGAGGGTCCTACACGGAGAAACTCCGGGCGAACCCGAACCACCAGAGGAAACACGGGCAGGGCCCACCACGAGCGGTAACGGACACACGGGTCAGACAAGCAACCTCTTTTACCTTCCATCCCTGACTTTCTCGCTCTTGATTCCTTCTTCTGCTGAAGGCACAGCACCAATACGTGGTTGAGCCAGCGAGCTGAAGAAATGCCGCGGCTCCTCGGGAAGAACCTCAACTTCTACTAGGCGAGCCCTAACCCTGAGCTCGCGGGGGTGGCGAAAAACGAGAGAGCGCGTTTCACGGGCGCTTGCCCTGGGAACATCCGGCGGCGCGTTTCGAACCGGAGGGTGGCCCCCCCCCGACATACGCTGGCTGCATGGACGCGGCTCTCCTCGAGCCGGACGATGCTCTCTTTCGAGAGGGGGTGCGAGGAGAGCTCTCGCTCTGCCATCCACTGCTGCTTGAGACCGATGATGCGGGATCGAAACCTCTGCTCGGATGACACGGTCTGCATTTTTTGGCCCCGCATGGATTCGCGCATGAACATGCCGGATATTCCCATGTCTTTCTGTACCGATACTGCTTTGTCTGAGAGGAATGATGCTACTGTTGCTGCCAAGGAGGACGCTGGTGCTGCTGCTTCGATCTGCTGGGTCTTCTAGAACAATCTCGATATTCAAACATGTTTGCTGGCTGCTTCTCGCTTCTCGTCTCTGTAGGCACTGTGGTGGCTATTCAACAAGTGAGCTGCCGTGGCCACTCGGATCAGAGTGCGCGCTCGACTGCGCCCTGCGCGCCCCCTTCTGTGCCACGGTGGTTCGATGCCTCTGGCTCTCGCAAGAGCCGTGGCTGAGTCTGAATCTGATCACGGTCGGCCCAATGCGCGCGTCTGGGGGCGCGCGTGGAGAGAAGGGCCGGCGCGTCTGGCAGCTGCCCTCGCTCGAGCTCGCCGCTACCTGGTAGCAGCGCCCGAAGCCTGAGCCGGGGCGGCGGCTTGACAAAAAAAAGGAGTGGAGGGAGGAGGGAGGAGGGGGGAAGGAGGAGGGAGGGAGGAGGACCAGGAGGAGGAGGAGGAGGAGGGAGGGAGGAGCAGGAGGAGGAGGAGGAGGAGGAGGAGGAGGAGTAGGCGGAGGAGGGGGAGGAGGAGGAGGAGGAGCTCGTCCTCTTCGCTCGTTTGCCGCGACCGTTGCCCCCCGCCCTCCACCCCCAGGGAAGAACAGGTTCTGCGGCAAGAGGTGCACCTCTCAGGTGGAGTCTCGACTGTGCAAATGGCCTCCAGCATGAGTTCCGAGAGCCACGGTCAGGGAGCCCATTGCACAAACACCAGGCGCCACAAAGTAGAACCCTCTGCATCCGAGCTGGGCTCTCGAATACATGATGATGCGCCTGGTGCGCACGCGGCCGGCACATAGCAGGCCTCGCCGTTTGCAGTTTCCAAGAAAGGGCACCAGCACAGTAATATCTTCCCTTTGGCGTGTAATTGTGACTGAGGTTGTCTTCATAAACCAAAACAAATCCATCTTTACAAAACCTGCAATAGCCCCAGACTCGAAAATCCATGAGGGGGCACAACGCCTCGGAAATTCGAAGAGGCCCAGCGCCCCGAACATTCGAAAACATTCGAAGGAGCACAGCGCCCGGAATTCATGGGGCCACAACACCTCGGGAATTCGAACGGGCACAGGTCCTCGGGAATTCAAGGGGGGAACAGCTCCTCGAACTGGCACCGTAGAGTTAGCGCGCTGGCAGAAACTGGCCCGTGGCTGCCAGAGCGACGCCATGTCGCGGAGTCGGCGCGGAGGACCGCGAACTCTTTGGAGGATGAGCTGCCATCCCTCGAATCAGATGTCCCGGCTCACTCGCCCGAACGGCCGCGCTCATTAACGGTGGCCGAGGGTTGCGTGCGCCGCGCAGTGGGCCCTGATATAGCGGGGAAGTCGGGAGCGCGCCAAGAGAACCTCTCCACAGGGGGCAGTTGTTGGCCGAGGGCTCGATCCGCGGGCCAAGCACCTCACCTCTGCGGCGCAGTGACTGGCTCGAGGTCCCCAGGGTTGAGGGATGAATAAACCCCCCTACCCTGGGTTACGAGTGCGTAGTCAGTAAACCTCCTGGGAGCTCCCACAGGCCAGAGAGCCGCCAGGACGCCGCGCGGCACGCGCGAGGCGCAGGGTTTACCCTGTCAGCCCACAGGAGGTTCAGCGCACAACGCCTCAGAAATCAGGGTAGGGGCGCTTTCTACGCCCTTGACAGGGGGCCCTCGCCCCTAGCGGAATCACTCCGAGCTCCCCCCTCGCGCGGCGCATCGGGCGGACGCGGCGCGGGGGCGCGCGCGCGCGCTGCGGGTGGCGCGGGAAGCAAGAAGCAAGGCACGCGGCAGCCTCACCGCACATTTGCCCCCACGCACACTCGGTTCGCCAGCGCCTGGCGATAAGGCAGGGGCGAGGGCGCGCCCGCGTGCAGCTGCATTCCCATGCCTGCTCGGGGCCCGCCGCCGCCCCTCCCCCATCTGAACAACACGGGTGGCCGACTCGGGTTGGGGAACGACGTTCTCCCTCCGAGGTCGGGGCCGCGACGGCGCTCGCCTCCGACGGCGTCTTCGCGGCCGGGGAGGCGCGGGCGCTGCCTCGCGGGCGCTCGCGAAGATAACCTCCCCAAAGAGGGCAGTTGCTGGCCGAGGACCTGATCTGGAGGACCCGATCCGATGGCCAACGGCCTGGCCGCTGCGGCGCTACGATTGGCGCGAGACCCACGGGGAGGCCCTCGTCCGCAGCGGAACCACCCTGAGATCCCCCTCCCGCGACGCCTCGGGCGGACGCGACGCGGGGGCGCGCGAGCGCGCGCGCGCGAGCCCTGCCGGGCGGCACGGGGAAACGAGACAGTCTGCGAGCCCGCGGCGCCCGACGAGACAGCTGCAGCCTGCGCGAGAAGACAGGATGCCACGCCAGCCGCGCCCCTCTGCGCCCAGGGAGCGAGATGGGGAGCCCCATGGGGCTCCCCACTTCCTCAGCCAACCCCCGCGCCCAATCGAATCGCCCCCCCCCCACCGGGCAGAAAAAGTTAGACGCAGCGGAATGGCGCTGTTGCGCGGCCAACCCCTGCAGGCAAAGCAAACACAGTAAAATAAGGGCGCGCACGAGGATGCCCTGCCGCATGCACCGCATCCGCCATCGTGCCTCCGGGCGCGGAGTGGGCGCGCCCCCAGGTCCCGTGCCCAATCCCCCGAGCACCAGTCCTCGATCCCAAGGGTTTTCGAGGGGGAATTCGAGGGGGGTCCCTCGCGGCCCCCCGCGCGACCTGCTCGGGCTCAGGAGGGCCCAAGAACGGGCCCAGCCGGCCGACGGCCCAAGAGGTCCACGTGCACGGGTCGCCGAAAGAGAACTCCCCCCAAGACGCCCAAGCTGGCCCCCTGACGGCCCGAGAAGCCTCCAAGACGCCCCAAGAGGCCCCCAAGAAGTCTCTCAAGAATGTCACAAGAAGCAAAATTCACTGCCGTTTTTTAGGCCGTCTGAAATTGCCCGGTGACGTACCCGACCCCTCCACGCATCTGGCGAATCGATTTGAGTCCGCTCAATACAAAATAACATGTTGACATGAGCTGGACCTGCCAGGAACCCACAAAAATGGCGACAATTGCGCGGTTCACAGCCCCGCAAGGAGTCAAGGAGCCGCGAGGTCTCGGCTGGACCTCCCAGGAACCCACAAAAAATGGCGACGGTTGCGCGGTTCGCAACTCTCGGCAAATCCGCGAGGACCCCCGTGGACCACGTGGACCTCCAAGTCCGCTGGACCCCCAGGACCCCACGAAGAAGGCGATAGTTGCGCCGTTCGCAGCCCCGCAGGGCCCGCGAAGTCTCGACAAGGGAGAAGACGAATAAACACGAAAGAGAGGGGGGCGGGGCGTGGACGAAGGGGAGGCGGAGGGAGGAGGGAGGAGGAAAGAGGAGGTTGGGCAGACAGTGATCTAATTCGAAACGAAAACCCAACTCAAGGAAGGTTAAAGTCTCGGCAAATCCGCGTGGACCTCCATTCCGCTGGGCCTGCCAGGAACCCGCGAAAATGGCGACGGCTGCGCGGTTCGCAGCCCCGCAAATGGCCGCGAGGTCTCGGCAGGTCCGCGTGGACCCCCACTCTGCTGGACCTCCCAAACACCAACGAGAATAGCGACAATTGCGCGGCTCGCAGCGACGCAGGGAACCGCGAAGTCTCGGCAGATCCGCGTGCACCCCCACTCCGCTGGACCTCTCAAGAGCCCACGAAAATGGCGACAATCGCGCGGCTCGCAACACCGCAGGAAGCCGCGAAATCTCGGCAGATCCGCGTGGGCCCCCACCCCGCTGGACCTCCCAAGAATCACAAAAATGGCGACACTTGCGCGGCTCGCAGCGCCGCAAGGAGGCGCGAAGTCTCGGCAGATCCACGTGGACCTCCGCCCCGCTGGACCTCCACCCCGCTGGACCCCCCAAGAGCTCACGAAAATGGCGACAATTACGCGGATCGCAGCCCCGCAGGGAGCCGCGACGTCTCCGCAGATCCGCGTGGACCCCCACCCCGCTGGACCTCCCAGGAGCCCACGAAAATGGCGACAGTTATTCGAATCGCAGCCCCGCAGGGAACCGCGTGGCTCCGACGAGGGAGAGGACGACCAAACAGGAACGAGAAGGGAGCGGGGAGTGGACGGATGGGGGGCGGGGAGGAGGAAGGAGGAAGGAGGTGGAGCAGACAGCGCTCTAGTCAAAGCGAGAACCCAACCAATGGAAGGCTAGGAAAAATGCAACGCCCTCGCCCAGTCGGCTCTCCGACACCGAAGGGGCGCCCAAGATGGCCCCGAGGCGACCCAGGACGCCTCCAATGGGGCCTCACAACGGCCCGAAAGGACCCCAAGACGGCTCGCGCGGCGTCTAAGACGACCCGAAAGGCCCCCCACACGGCTCCAAGAGGGAGCCCAGACAAGGGGGCCCGCACAACCAGTCCCAGCCCTCAGCCCCGAGACGCCCCCAGGAGGCCCCAAGAGGCCCCCGAGAGGCCCTCAGAGGCACCCGAGAGGCCCCCAGGAAGCCCAGGGAGGCCCACTTCAAAGAAGCCCCCCATTGACAAAACGGCCCCCATGAGACCCCCGAGAGCGCCCCGAAGACACCCCAAGAAGCACCTCTCAAGACTCCGACCCACAATCCAGGCACGGTGGCGGGATGAGCAGCAGGCCATCTAGATACTCACACAAAAACAACTGGCACCCCAAAAACCAGAGCGAATCATTTGACGCGATGCGCCGCGAACGGACCCCACCTGCACCAACAACTGGCCCCCGAGGAAACTGGTTGGCAGCGCCACGTGGCTCTGAAATATCTAGTGGCGGGGATCTCGGCCCGTCGGCAATCGGGCCCTTCGAGCCTCCGATGGGGGTTATCTCCCGCGCCCTGAGAGGAGCCCCCGGACACCGAGAGGGCCCCTCGCCGAGGCAGCCCCGCACGCGGCCCCAAGAGCCCCCCTTGGAATGCTCGGCGCCGCTAGTGAAACTCGATGTCCCCGCGGTCGTTTCAACTGCGGAACTTCGGCACTTTCTTGAGCCCAGCCCTTCGGCGGACGATTTCTGACCGAGCAGCGAGCGAGGACCTCGACCATCCCTTGACAGATTCAACGCGAACTGCGCCTAGCCGACAACGCTCTTCGCGCCCAACTGCTCCGCCGCGGACGCCCCCGAAGAACTGCCGCGGGCTGCGCCGCGCCACGCGCGAGGTGCGGAACGCCATCGGCGACGCATGGCGGCGCGCGCTGCCAAGGGCGCCCGCCCCGCCCACGCCCCCATTAAAAACCTGGCGGCCGGTCTCGCGCGCACGCGCGAGACGAAGATCGCGAACTTGGTCGGTCGGCGGGCGCGAGAAAAGTCAGGCGCCGGCTCGAGCGACGGGGGGCCCCCCCGCCAGCAAGCCGGGAACTACAAGAGAACGGGCAGCGAGGAGCGGGCGGAAAAGAGCGAGGCGCGCTCAGAACGCGCACGCGATCTCGCGAGCGCAAGGTGCACGGAGACGACGGAACATATCCACGAGAAGCAAGTAGACGCGCGAGATGAGAACGGAAAGATCGTGAACGCGCGGCCGAACTGCACAAGTAAGTTCGAGCGTCGCGCCCCAGCCGGGCGCCGCCGCGACGACGCGCGCGCCCCGCGGACGCACGTGCACTCGCGGCGCGGGCCTTCTGGCCGGTCGCAGCCATCCGCAGCAAGCGGGAATTCTGCCCCCCCCCCCCCCCCCCCCCCCGCAGAGTCGAAACACCCGCTCGAACGCGCCGCCGCGAAGTCGCGCTGATGAAGGGGCGTCGGGGCGTCACGCGCGATCAGGAAGTTCGATTGGTCCACTATCATCATGCTGAGCTCGATAACTTGTCGACGCGAGCGCCGCGCTCACAGTCTCGGGCCGGCGGCAGATGCCACCAAGCGGCGCCGACGTGCGGGGGGGGCTCCAGCGCGAGAGGCCGCCTCCATCACTGAGGCGAGCACGCCTCTTACTAGCCAACAGTCCAAGGCCGCAACGCGCGCCATCCGCAGGGCGGCAGCACTGGCACTGAAACAATCGCATCGCGGTTGGGCGAACGCCCGTCTCTTGCAATAGCAAAACGGGCGCCTTAGTAGAAGCTCGGGCAAGCACCGAGCGTAGAAATCGCCTAGGCGCCGGCGCCGCCAAGCATGAGGCCTCGCCCATCAGTGCGAGGACGCAACGAAGAGACCACCCCGAACACCAAATCCAAACAGAATCGGCAACAGCGCATCCTGGCACGATAGCATGGGACAGAGCAGAGGCAGACAACGCCACCAATCCAATATTGGCACGGATGAAGAGATCGACTCCTGCAGACGGCTGGCCAGCTTCGCCGATGATGGCGTCCGTGAGGAATTCCATCGGACCTCGCTTGGAGCACCACCCCTCAGCGCGGTAGCGCCCATGACCAACCAAGTGCAGCTCTTGAGCCGAGACGATTGAAATGTTCAGCTTGCCGCGCAGGACATCCCGCAGCTGCGGCCATCTGGGACTACCGAACGCAACCATGGCCACGGCCTAGGCTTTGCCCATGCCGCGACAGGGGCGGCGAGGGCGCCGAATAATCAACATCAACAGCTGCGCCACGTGAACTATCACTCCTGTTGACACCAGGAGTATATGCCGACCGTTCTTTCGCCTCTTAGCGATGCTGCCAAATGGAAATGGAGGAGCCGTAGGCGGACCCGTACTACTCATTGACCTACCGATTCCTGAATTGCTTGCGTTCTGGCTACTGCTTCGGAGAAACTCGGCTAAACGCGGACGACGAGTGCCCCTGGCCAAGCTGATATTTTGCATACCTGGAAAAAACGCCGAGCTTCTTCACTGTATTCTGCACCCAACAACACTCCGAGGCGGGTGAGTGAAGGGCGGACTCAGAAGAGGAACTGCATCTAGCACTTCACGAAGTAGAACACACGGACGGCGATGCACCAGTTGAAAATGAAGCCCGTCGCATTGAGGAAAAAGGTGAAGAGGACCATCAGCTCGAACTCGCACTGGTACTTTCATGAGCCACGCCAGCCTCGAACAGGTCGACGAGCTCGCTGAAATCGAAATCTCCCGTGCACACCACCGCGCCATACGCCTCACGAAGATCCGTTGAGGCTTGCATCCAGGCCGCCCGAAACCTTGATTCCAGGCGCCTCCACTGGCGCACGGGAATGTGCTTGGACTTGAACTTGATGAAGGCAACGACAGCCTTCAGCTGACCACGGACGTCTGTCACCGACGTCGGAACCGAACTCGCAGACAAGGATGTCGTACTCGGAGCACGCGCACCAGGCGAGGGAATATGATCGTGCTTGTCCATGCTGTGAAAGTCCATGCCATCACCATCGTCAGGTAATGAATTGAGAAGTACTTCTTGCAGTAGGCCTCGTTCCTGACCGAGAAGTTCGTCTCCAACCTGTGAGTCCCCTTCACCTCCACTTTTCCACGGAAGCTCTGGTCCCCGCAGGTCACAAACATCACGATCATCAGCGGCAATGTTGAAGAAAAAGGGAGCGCCCACCGACAGGTCGCCAACCTTGCCGTCCTCCACGTGCTCGATCAGCTCGCCGCCGTCGTAACGCTCCTGGTTGTCAATGGGGTCGCCTACGCACACCTTGGCGGCAGAGGCGGAGTCGCCTTCGCCCTCTCCGTGTACATGTACTCCCCCTTGGGCACCATCGCCGCAGGCTGTGGCAGGTCCGCCGCCTTGGACATCTTCTGCGCGTGCTGGCCCACGTAGTTGCCCGTCTTGACGCTGCTCTTCCTGTCCTTCTTGTTCTTCTTGTCCTTCTTGTCCTTCACGTCCCGCGTACTGTGGCGCCTGCGACTCCTCCGCCCCGTGCTGCTGGGTTCCTCGGTCAAGGCCTTGGGATCCTGCAGCTGCAACGTGGCGTAGGTGTAGTACTGGCACCGCAGGTACTGGTACGAGAGAAACGTAGTTGGACCCAACAGAACTTTGCCCGAAGCATCCGTTGGGAGGCTCCATGCTGGAATTGAGATCGCAGCGGGGCTGCGTCAGGTTCCTAATATTTCGCAGTATATACATAGATACGCCCATCACCAGACATACGAAGCATGGCACATACGATTGGGATGTCACCGAGTCCACTTCTCTCGTGATGCCGTGGCTCCGCTGGCCAGCACCTGAAGGTTTTAGGACTGGTAAAAGCAGCGGCGGGGCGGGCCTTGCAGGCGCTGCTAAAGTAGCCGCACGATGCTGTGCAAGCGCGGTGTGAAGATCTCGCACATGAATCGATAGCGAAATGAGCCAGCTGCCTTCGTTGCCAACTGGTACCGAGAGAGCAGCGTAAACAACCTACCTGTTTCCAGCCTGCCCCTCGTCGTCAACGTGGGTCTCGGCCCCAGTGGTTTGCATGCATGTGGCCATGAAGGCCGAGCGTGCCGTCGCCACTTCGCAGTGATCAGCGCCAGGTCCGCCGCAGCCTGTCGCAGCTCAGAGCTCTTGATCGCATAGTCGAAACTGAAAAAACCCACCTGCTCCAGCACACTGACCATGTCCATTGACGTGCCCGATTGCCTACCCGAGTCTCTGCGCAGCAAGACATCGGGCGTGCGTTGTGCCCTCTCGAAAGCCTCACCGTCGGACAGATCCTTCTTTGCGGCCAGTTTCACAGTTCTGGGGTCGTCAAGACTAAGGCATCGCAATGCACCAAACGGTTTGCGGGCACGTGCGACAACCTCTGAGGCGAAGCCTTCCCAACACCATCACAAACTTCAATTCCTTGGCCAGCACGAACCTTTCGAAGCTTAGATGATGAGGGCCAGCGCGTGATCGGGCCAAGTACCCTCTCTTGTCCCTGCCGCACATGCAACACCGGTCGATAAAAACCAGACATTACACTCTCCTTTTTCCGGGAAGAACAAGCTGCCTGTTAGCAATACAAGCCGACCGTGGTTCCTGGTTCGCCGCATCCTTTCCACGTTGTTTTCGCCCACTCATGGACATCTGTGATCCTTAGTGGTGACGTAGTGAAAGACGGCTGGCCTCCAAGCTCAAGATATACATCACCTGGCTCCTCCGCCTTCTCAGACGTCTGTTCCACGCAGGGGGCGGTGATCTGTATCTGATACCCGTCATGCACACCCACTCCACGCAACCGCACGCGGAGGCAGGTGGAGATGAGGAAGGCGTCAACGCGCCCGAACTCCGCACCAACAGGCGCAAGACGCAGCAGCCCATCGCAAGACAACTGCTGGGGGAGGGTACAACACTCGGAACTCGGAACTCGGATGTCCTCGAAAGTCCGCTGCCGGGGGTGCAGGACGCGAAACCGCCTGCAGACCAAGAGAGCCCGAAGCTCGGACATCAAAACAACGGCAAAGCCGTCTCCATGCATCGACACACAAAGTCGAAACGAGAGCCGAGCGACCAGAGGCTCGGAAGGTACAGAGGGGAAAGGAGAGGTGGGAGAAGGATCCCCGTGGTCGAAGGGCTCCAGCCCCTCCCCTCGTCGTTCCCCACGGTGGCCCCCGTGTGTCATCCTCGCGTCCTCCCCTTCTCCCACGTCTCCCACGCTCTCCTCGCGTCCTCCTCGCGTCCTCCTCGCGTCCTCCTCGCCTCCTCCTACCCCGTGCACCCTCCTCGCGTCCTCCTCGCGTCCTCCTACGTCTCCATTCTCCTCCGGGCGCGCGCTGGCATGGATTCGAGATCCGTGGACTTGGCGCGTGGGCGCCAGATCCGCTGAGAAGGGCTAGACATTGAGCCAGCGCCGCCTGATTTGGCGACGGAGCGCGCGACTTCGAGTGGAGACGGGACCCGTCGCTAATCCACACGCCTTCGTCCATGTTTGCATTTACTCGACTCCTGCATGCTCTTCCTGCCAAAGTGCTCACTGCGATGCTCCCCCCAGGCGCCATTCGGCAACTGGGAAGGGGCTCCCCCCCTAACAGACGAGACAAGACCGCCCCTCCCGAGAAACAGAAAACTGCATAAGCGGAAACTTTCGAAGATCCGCGCGAACTTCTTGGCTCTGCGCTGAAACTCCCTCCCTGGCGCGCGGAGCGCGCCAGGGGCAGCGCCGGAGGCGCCGCCAGGGGGGCCCAGCGCCGATCCAAGAAATCCTCACGGAGATCCAAAAATGGGCTTCAGGTGCTAAGGAGGCCTGGTGGTTTGGCTTCAGTCGTTTTCAACGTTCCTCCTTTTCCTCCTGCGCGAAACTTTCCTCCTCCTCTTCCTCCTCCTCCTCCTCCTCATCATCATCATCCTCCTCCTCCCCCCCCTCCCCCCTTCCAAGGAAAAGCCATAACTTCAAGAAAACCCTACAGAAAGAAACTGAAGTGCTGGAGGCTGAAACTTTGGAAAACACGTTGGGGGGAAGGAGAAAAAAAAAGATAACAAAAAAATCCCAGGGAACACCCGTCCGAGGGGACCACCTCCTCCTCCGCCTCCTCCTCCTCCCCCTCCCCCTTCCAGCGGAAGGCCATAACTCTTAGGAGAACCCTGAGAAAAACAACAAAAAAAACAAAGAAACTAAAGTGCCTGAGGCGGAAACTTTGGAGAAAAAAACATTGAACAAAAAAATAACCAAAAAAAAGTGTCCAGGAAATGCCGCCCGCCCATGTAACCTCCCCTTTGGGGCGGACGGGTTTTCCGTTATGCATTTGTGTTTTGTTGGTGTTGGGTTTGTGCCCCATGGTTGTTCTAAGGTTTCCGCCTCCAGCACTTCAGTTTCTTTGGTGTGTTTGGTTTTTCTCCGGGTTTTCCTAAGAGTGATGGCCTTCCGCTGGGAGGGGGAGGAGGAGGAAGAAGAGGAGGCTTTCAATAGGAATCGTTTTGTATCGATTTTCAACAGGAACCCTTCTGCATTGGTTTTCAATTGGCGTCCGTTTGTAGATCAATGGGAATCCTTTCGTAAAAGCGTTCAATAGGAATGTTTATGTAGATGACTTCAATAGGAATCCTTGTGTAAACGCTTGCAATCGGAATCCTTTTGCAGCAGCTTTCAATAGGAATCCTTTGTAGTGGTTTTCAATCGGAATCCTTCTGCATTGGTTTTCAAAAGAAATCCTTGTGCATTGGCGTTCAATGGGAATCCTTTTGTAGATGCTTTCAATGGGAATCCTTGTGGTTTGGCTTTCAATAGAAAGTTCTGCACTGGCTTTCCATAGGAATCCTTGTGCAAAGGCTTGCAATGAGAATCATTTTTAGCGGCTTTCAATAGGAATCCTTTTGCAGTGGTTTTCAATGGGAATCCTTTTGTAGATGCTCTCAATAGGAATCCTTGTGTAGAGGCTTTCAGTGGGAATCCTTGTGTAGAGGCTTTCAATGAGAATCCTTTTCTAGAGGCGTTTAATAGGAATCCTTCAGTACAAACTTTCAATAGGAATCCTTATGTAGAGGATTTCAATGAGAATCCTTTTGTAAAAACTTTCAATCGGAATCCTTCCGTACAGGATTTCAATCGGAACTCTTGTTGTATTGACTTTCGAAAATGAATTCTTTTGCATCGGCGTTCAACCAGAATCCTTGTGTGTTGGCTTTGAAAAAAATATTTTGCATCGGCGTTCAACAGGAATCCTTTTGTAAGGGATTTCAATAGGAATACTTTTGTAGAGGCTTTCAATATGCATCCTTTTGCATTGGCTTTCAAAACGAATCGTTTTGAAGAAGCTTTCAATAAGAATCATTGTGTAGAGGCTTTCACTGGGAATCCTTGTGTACAGGTTTTCCATGGGAATCCTTCTGTAGAGGATTTCAGTAAGAATTATTTTGTAAAGGCTTTCAATACGAGCCCTTATGCAGAAGCTTTCAATAGGAATCGTTTTGCAGAGGCTTCCAATAGGAATCCTTTTGTATTAGCTTTCAATAGAAATAATTTTGTAGAGGCTTTCAACAGGAATCCGTTTGTGTTAGCTTTCAATAAAAATCTGTTCGTAGAGGATTTCAATAGGAATGCTTGTGTCAAGGTTTTCAATAGGAATCCTTTTGCAGAGGCTTTCAATAGGAATCCCTCTTTCAAAGGCGGAGGCTTTCAAGAAGAAGACAGAGAGGGAGAAAGAGAGAGAGAGAGAGGGAGAGAGCGGGAGGCGCAGGGATAGTTTCGCATCGGTTTCCTTATTAAAAGGAACACACAAAAGGCGCCAGGCCTCCTTTGCACCTGGAACGCAAAAATGTATTTCTATACTGTTTTTGGCTCCTCGACCCTGAGCATCGAGGCATCGAGGCATCGGCGAGGAGGAACGGACCGATCACGGTCCAGAACTGCTGGAGGCCGGCCGTCTGGAAGGTGTCCCCCGCGCGGCACGCGCCGCAGAAGGTCGCGTGGCAGCAGGTTGGCGTGTCGTCGAAGCAGCTGAACGGGCCCGACCTGAACTCATTATCACCATCTTCATCACCACCACCACCACCATCGGCATCATCATCGTCATCATCGACATCGCCATGTGCACCATTCGAATCACGATGATAATCTGCACATCACCGGACATCGCCACCATCATCGACATCAACATCATCATCGCCAAGAACAACACAAACCGCAACATCATCATCATCATCATCATCATCATCATCATCATCATCATCATCATCAACAACATCATCATCACCACCACCACCACCACCACTACCATCACCATCACTATCATCATAATCATCATCATCATCGTTATCATCATCCTCATCGTCGTCGTCACCATCACCAGCGTCGTCCTTCTGGCCGGTTTGCAAGCGTTACCGTTACTGGGGTACGGGGGGTGTAACACGCTACCCCCGGGAGGATTAAAGACACGATCTCCATCAGCACCAGCAGCATCATCTCACACGTCTCATCATCATCATCATCATCATCATCAACAGCGAAATCATCCACATCATCAGCACGACCATCATCCGGATAATCATCACCATCACCACCACCATCACCACCACCACCACAATCCTCATCATCATCTGTATCGTTAACATCGTCATAGCATCGTCCTCATCGCCATCGCCATCGCCATCACCATCATTGGAATCACCATCGCCACCATCACTGCCACCACCATCGCCATCATCGCCGTCACCCTCATCAGCATCGTCGCAGCCGTCACCATGATCACCACCAGCACCGTCACCAACAGCCAACCGTCGCGAGCGCGCCGTCGGGCCGGCCCGAGCGCCCCACCGGAAGTCGCCGCCGGCGAGCTGCCCGGCCTCGCCCGGGAGCGGCGGCCTCCTCACGAGGGCGGAAGAGAGCTGGCCGGGCCGAAGACGTGGGTAACGTTAAGTCGGGCGTGTCCCCCTACAGGGGGATTTTCGACGAAGAATGCAAAATACCCTAAAAATACACCAAAAAGGTCAAAAAATATTTTAAAAATAGTCCCCTGACTATTTTCGAATTATTGTTTGACTAGTTTTGGGGTATTTTTTATGTTTCGTCGAAAATCCCCCTGTAGGGGGACAGATGAGCGTCGTCTAACCGATCCCTATCCCCACCGGTGTTTCCCGGGGCCCACTGGCCGACTTGCCCCCTGGACGGGGATATGGGCTGCTCCCTGCCGGCTTCGAGGGGTATGTCCCCCCATTTGGGTGGGGTGGTGGGGCTCGGGATGGGGATGGGGATGGGGATGGGGGTGGTGCTCGGTGAAAAGGTCGGGGCAGAAGCATGAAGTACAGTCGAGGCCAATCCATCAGAAACCAATCGAAAGAAACACAAACGTAAAAACTCGCCGAAGATTCGTGGGGTCAGGGCCCGGTTTCTCGCTCAGCGGCTGCCAGGGAAGAAACTCGGGATACCCTGGGCCAGGCGATTGACTTGTGGCTCGCGCAGAGCATCTCAGCGTCAAGACCAGCTGAGGGATCTTCGCGACACTTGAAAGCCCTCAATGCGGACACAAACCAACGAAACCCACGGTAAATAGATTGGGCTTCAGCCCGCCACCTGAAGAGGAGAAACGAGGAAAAACCGCTCGGCTCGTGAGATAGGAAGATGACGGAAATAGATCGGGATCTGGAAATCCCACAACACGTAACGTTCAACTGCGTACCGATGGTACCCTCAGAACAAACACACTTTACCTCGGCGGCCTCGCGCCTCGCGTCGCGGCGGTCACAATCAGGGCGTTGTTCCTCACCTTCGGCCCCTGGGGCTCGCGATCAGGCCCAAGGGAAACTCAGAAATGGGCCCCATGGGAAGGGGTTAGGATTGTGTTGCTCCCATCGTACTTAAGGACCACATCCCAGAAATAATGTCGAGCACCTAGAGAAGTATCGAAACAGTGTCGAACGAGTACCGCCTCCCAGGGCCCGACACGCGAAAACCCTCCAGTTTCGGTAATTAATTCTTCGGTGCTCGAAATGATTTCTGGTGGTCCAGGCTAAAGTAGGTTCATAAGGTTAGGATTTCTGGGGCCGCGCACTGACAAAAGCAGATCGGCATTGGAGCCCATTTGGCAGTGGCGCCCCATGTCCACCGAGGACCTGGGGGCCATTTGGCAGCGGGGCCGAATGTCAAACGGAGACGTGAGCCCCCCGCCCCATCTCTTCCACCTGGTCTCCCAAGGGACACGGGTGGGCGGTCCCCCCATGTGGCAAGGAGGAACTCATGACTCCACCACCAGTCCCCCCCCGATGTAGACGAGGGACAGGAGAAGCCCCCCCCGGGTTCCCCCCTGACGACAGGAGGACAACCACCACCACCACCACCACCACCCCCACCACCCACACACCTGCAGGATTCCCCCCTCCAGAAGCAACCTCCTCACTCCCATCTGCTGTTACGCGGCGCTGCGAAGTGTCCAACATCCCTACAAGAGGCCCCAGACCCGCTCCAAGGCGGCTCCCAGAGCGTTGACGTCCTCCTCGTCGCCGTCGCCGCCGCCATCGTTTTCGCCCCCCCCCCAAGGTCGGCGGCACTGGCCGTGAGGCTTTCGCAATACTCAACCTAGAAACAACAACTTGCCGTCCACCACCACCCCAAAGAGGAGACAAACAAAACAGCTACAACGGACAAATACTCTGGCGAAGAACCCAACCCGTTGTACACGCGTCGATCATTGAGCAAGAACTCGTCGAGGGTTCCGCAGTGTCACTGAAAACTTCGCCGAAGAACGTCGCATCAGGTTCGGCTCGCATCCACGCGATTCAAATCACACACTGGAAGGCGATGTATGCGGAACGGAGCACGAGGGCAGTAGCAGAGGAAGCAGGGGGAAGGAGAACTCGAGGAATGATAAATAGCTCCAGCGCAGCGCGCGGGAATCCAGGCAGGAGGCGGCGCGACTGCGCAGCGAGCTCATGATTCCCTGGGCGGCTCAGGTTCCGCAGCGCGGAGGAACTCCTCGAAGCCTAGCTTTGCGACTCCTAGCTCCAAGCTTCGACCATGCGGACCCTGCCACCAGAGCCTTCGGCGGAGCTCCGCATGGGGCCATGAAACGTGTAAAGAGTGCGCCAAAATGGACCCGAGTAACCATCCGGACCCCGCCACTGAAGCCTCGGGTGGAACTCCCACTGGATCCACGAAACGTGTAAGGGGTGTGCCAGAATGAAATCGAGTAGCCATGCAGACCCTGCCACGGGAGCCTTCGGTGGAGCTCCCCACGGGGCCACGCAAACTGTAAGGGGTGCGCCAGAATGGACCCGAGTGACCATGCGGACCCTGCCACTGAGGCCTTCAGCGGAGCTTCCTGTGGGTCCTCGAAACGAGTGAGGGGTGTGCCAAAATAGAATCGAGTAGCCATGCGCACCCTGCCACTGGGGCCCTCGGTGGAGCTCCACACGAGGCCACGAAACGTGTGAGGGGTGTGCCGGAATGAACTCGAATACACATGCGAACCCTGCCACTGGAGCCCTCGCCAGAGCTCCCTGTGGGTCCACGAAAACGTGAGAGGTGTGCCAGCATAGAATCGAGGAGCCATGCGGACCCTGCCACAAAGGCATTCGGTGGAGCCCCCCCCCATACGAGGCCATGAAACGTGTAAGGAGTGCGACAGAATGGACCCGAGTAACCATGCGGACCCTGCCATTGGGGCCTTCGGCGGAGCAACCTATGAGGCCGCGAAGTGCGAACCCTGCTACCGAAGCCTTCGGTGGAGCTCCCTATGGTGCCACGAGACGTGTAAGGGGTGTGCGGAAATAATGGTGATGATGGTGGTGATGATGAAGGTAGTGGGGTGATGGGAACAGGGAAGAATAGGACGAGGAAGTGGAGGGAGGAGTGCGGCGGAAGAGCACAGGAGGAGAGGGGAGGAGGTGAGATGGAGCGCGGCGCTAAGAATTCAAAACAAATGACCCAACACACAGGAGGGTTGGGAACAAAGAGTCCGAGATGCCCCCAAACGATCCCCGAAGGGGAAAAGACTACACGAGAGGGGGGCAATGACAGGCCAGTTCAATAATCGCCCAGGACTGTGTAGCAAGCTTTCCCTCCCCTGGTTCCTGTCGACCACCTTCGTCTTGTACTGGCACGCGAAGATGAGGCCGACCCCACAGGAGAGACAGCCGAAGACCACGATGATCACCAGCGAGGCCGTGAGCGTCGCGATGACTGCGTCCTCGGTCCCTCAGGAGGAAGAGATCGACAAGGAAAGACGAAAGACCTGCACACGACAATACAGGCGGACCTGGGCCAGAAGAACATCCCTCTCAAGAGTACGAGACCCTCCCTCGGCCAAAACAGACAGAGCCTCCGAGGGTGCCCTCCCCAGGATGCACAAGAACAGCCGACAGATGCGATGCATACTGGGGCACCCTCCCCGAACCGACCTCGATCTTATGCCTCGGTCCGACTGTAACTGTCGGCGGCGAGCCCAGGGGGGAAAAAGATTCTCACAAGGCCCGGCCTTCTGAGAGGCCTTCTCAACTTCTCAGAAGGTGCGAGGGCCTCCGAGAAGCCCCGCCGCCTTCTGAGCGAGAAGGCCTCCTCCTTCTCACTCCCCCCCCGGGCGCGTCGCCGAAACTGGTGTAGGCCCGCGCGGATTCCTCGGATCGGCGCTGGACCCCCCCCCGCCCTGGACGCGCGCAGCGCGCCTCTGGCACCGCCGCGGGGGGGGGGGATCCAGCGCAGCTCCGAGACGTCCGCGCGGACTTCCGCCGAGAGTCTGCGCCCGTGCAGCTCTCTTCCCCGGGGTGCCGCTGCTCGTCCTGGGTGGCCCCCGTCGCCACGGCTGGACACGCCTGGAGACCCTGGTCAGAATCGGCATCCCCCCTGGAGATCAAAAAGCAGGTTTCTCCCGCGACGAGGCGGCGCCCCGGGGCGCCAACATGTCAATCTGCGCCTCGAAATGGGGGCGCAAAAACACCAATCTGACCCCGCGGGCCGCATTTCGCGCGTCAACCAGCATTAAAAACTTGCGTTTGGCTTCGAGGAGGGATGTACCCCAGCAGGCCGTGCGATCCGACGTGGCGAGAAGAATTCAGCATCTCGCAAGAAATCACCCTAGACCCCATCTCTCTGCGCTATGTTTCGACTCTGATCGGCCTGTGCGGGCCCCAGGGCCCGAAACCGAGCGAAAACGCCCGGCTCGAACAGATGGAGACGCCAGGATCTCAGGGGAGGGCCAGGGAGCAGCGACGTCGGCATCTGTTGGCCCCGCCCCCCCCCGCTACCGCCGCCGCCGCCGTTGTACGGGCCGTACGGGTCGTCGTACGGGCTGCTCGAGTAGAGCTGGTCGTGCTCGAAGGAGGGCACGCGCCCGCTGGAGGGGGGGGGGGGGGCAGAACCCCCCGTAGCAGGACGCGTCGACCCGCATCATAAGGACGCAAGATAAGGATGCAAGGGCATTGGAAGGCTGTTTCGAAAGCTTTTCGAGCGGGGCGCGGCCAACGAAAGTGGCCAAGGATTGAGTACGCCTGGGGCGCCAGGTCTAGAGGGCCGGGGCGCAGTGCGCTCGGGAGGCGCACGGTTTTCTTTTCAAGTCTGCATTATCTGAAAAAGGTGCTGTTCAGACTCTGGGGCGCCCCCAGACTCTGGGGGTTGGGGGTTGCTCCGACTGTGTCTCTCGTTGTCCGACTGTGTCTCCTCGCTCCTACCCCCTGCCTCCTTCTCCTGGTCCTCCTCCCTGTTTCTCTTCCTACTACTCCCTCTTCGCCTGCTTTTCCCAGTCCTTTTCTTCCTCTTCCTCCTCCTCCTCCTCCTCAACCTCCTCCAACTCCTCCTCCTCGCCCCCAGTGCGCCCAGGCGGCTTCCAAGATGGCCCCATGACGGCCCAGGAGGCCCCAAAGACGGCCCCAAGAGGCCTCTAGGACGCCCAAGATGGCCTCCAAGACGGCCCTGAAGCGCCTCAAAAGGACCCCACATCGGTTCAGAGAGGCCCCCAAGACGGCTTCCGACGGCGTCAGACCCGTCAGACAGGAACGCTTTAAGACGGCCAAGGAGAGGCCCCCAAGACGCCCCCAAGGCCCCCAAGAGGCCGAAGGAGGCCCCCAAGAGGCTTCCAAGAGGCCCCCGGAAAGCCCCCAGGAGGCCCCACAAGAGTGCCCCAAGAGGCCCCCAAGAGGCCGAAGGAGGCCTCCAAGAGGCTTCCAAGAGACCCCCGGAAAGCCCCCAGGAGGCCCCAGAAGAGTGCCCCAAGAGGCCCCCAAGAGGCCTCCTCCTCCTCCTCCTCCTCCTCCTCCTCCTCCTCCTCCTCCTCCTCCTCCTCCTTCTCCTCCTCCTCCCTCTCCTGATCCTCCCCCTCAGCCTCCCCCAAGTGTTCCCCGAAGAGTTTCCGGAGCGGCTGGGGGAATCCATAATCAGATAGCTTGGCCAAGCTGGGGCCCAACGTTTGGCCACATAGGCGCTTCTCAAAAAGGCTGGGGGCGGCGGTGATTCGCCGTAGGCGTCTTGGATCCGCCGCCCCCTGTGCTTGCCACAGGGGTGGACGGCGTGCCAGACATTTTGCTGCTCTTGTTATTTTCAAACCCTTCCCAGTGGCCTTCGGCCCGGACCGCCTGCCCCTCGGAAGGACCAGAAGGTGTGGCCCACATCGCCACCAAGACGGCCCAAATGGCCCAAGATGGCCACCAAGATGCCTCCAAGGCGGCTAGGATTGCCCCAAAAGATGCCAAGACGGCCCCAATATTTCTCCAAGACGGCCCAAGATGCACCCGAGGCGTTCCAAGATGGCCCCAAGATGGCCCAGGACGGCCTCAAAGGCCCCCAAGAGGCTTCCAATGCAGTCCAAGAAGCCTCCAAGGGGACCTGCAGGAAGGCCCGAAGAGGCAAAGACAGCTGATTTCCCGTGGGCTCTTGACGGATTTTGACGTTTTCAGCCTGCCGACGGCCCAATGCCGCCCAAGAGACCCCCAAGATGGCCCCAAGAGCGCCCAAGAGGCCTCCAAGACGGCCAAAGACTGTCCAAAAGGCCCCCAAGGCGCCTCCAAGACGGCCCACGAGAACTCCAAGGCGCCCACGATGGCCTTCAAGACGGCTCTTAAACGTCCAAGATGGCAACGATACGATTCGACATAGCCCCAGGATGGCCCAAGACAGCCCCAGAGGGCCCCAAGGGGATCCAAGGGGCCTCCTAGACAGCCTAGGAAGTCTTCAAGAGGACCTCCAGGAGAGCCCGAAATGCCCAAATGGTTGTATTCCCTTCAATTGTTGAATGATTTGGGCGCGTTTTCTTTCGGCTGTCCGACGGCCCAAGATGTCCACAAGATGGTCCCAAGACGGCCCAAGCTGACTTCAAGATGGCCCCAAAAGGGCCCCAGAGGGCGAGGAAACAACCCAAGAGGAAGAGCAAGAAGAAAGGACGGAATCAGAGGCCCGAAGCGGCTCCGAGAAGCCTGCAGCTCAGCGCGGGTTCGTCTGCGGACGCCCTTGCCCCCCCCAGGAGAAAACAATCACCCCGAGGCCTGGTGATTTTTTGTGGGGCCGCCTTCTCAAGGCCCCACGGCCAGCTTTTGGGTCGAGGATGAGGAGGGGCAGGAGGACGAGGAGGTGATCAAGCCGAACCAAAGGAGCAGGAGGAGCAGGAGGACGACGAAGTTGAGCAAGGGGTCAAGGACGGAATGAAAGGCCCGAAGCGGCTCCGAGACCAGACCGCGCTGAGCTGCAGGGTTTTCGGAGCCGCTTAAGGCCTCTCATTTCGTCCTGGTCCCCCTGCTCAACCTCCTCGTCCTCCTGCTCCTCCTTCTCCTCGTTTTCGTCTTGATCAACGTCCTCGTCCTCCTGCTCCTCTTCTTCCTCGACCCAAGAGCCGGCCGTGGGGCCTTGAAAGGGCGGGCCGAAAAAAGTCACCAGGGGCCTCGGGCTGATTTTTTGTCTGGGGGGGGGGCAGAGGCGTCCGCAGACGAACCCGCGCTGAGCTGCAGGCTTCTCGGAGCCGCTGCGGTCAAAAAAAGCTGCCCTGCAGGCTGTCTCGGAGCCGCTGCGGCCAAAAGAAGGACACTTTGTTGGTGTAACTGTTGGGTCGCTTTGTCGGCTGATTTCGGGCGCGTCGTCGTCGTCGTGGTCGTCGTTGTCGTCGTCGTCGTTGTCGTCGTGGTCGTCGTCGTCGTCGCCACCATCGTCGTGGTCATCGTCGTCGTTGTCGTCGTCGTCGTCGTCGTCATCGTCGTCGTCGCCGTCCATAAGATGGCCCCAAGAGGGCCCTGAGAGGGCCCCAAGAGGGCCCCAAGAGGGCTCCAAGAGGCTCCAAGAAGGCCCCAGGAGTTACGTACCAACCCAGCGGCCGCTGGTACATAACTCATGGGGCCCTCTGGGGGCCTCTGAGGGCCCTCTTGGAGCCCTCTTGGGCCCCTGGTTGGCCCATGAGATGGCTCCAAGAGAGCCCCAAGAGGGCCCCAAGAGGGCCCCAAGAGGGCCCCAAGAGGGCTCCAAGAGGGCCCCAAGAAGGCCCCGGGAATTATGTACCAACCCAGCGGCCGCTGGTACATAACTCCTGAACCTCTTGGGGCCCTCTGAGGGCCCTCTGGGAGCCCTCTGGCCGCTGGTTGGCCCTAAGAGGGCCCCAAGAGGGCCCCAAGAGGGCTCCAAGAGAGCCCCAAGAAGGCCCCAGGAATTATGTACCAACCCAGCGGCCGCTGGTACATAACTCCTGGGGCCCTCCTCCCCCTCCTCGGCGACGACGACGACGACGACGAGGTGCAAACGCACCCTTACCCAGCCCCTACAGGACCAGGCAGCGACACTTGGACCAAATTTCCCAGCCACTGTTTTGACCCCAGAGCTCTCGACCCCGTCCAGAAGTTTCCGACCCCAACCCGGAGCTTTCGGACCCGTCCCGGAGCTCTCGACCCGCAGACGACGGCGACGACGGCGACGACGACGACGACGACGACGCCTCGACCTGGAGTGGTAAGTTTTGCTACTGCTTTTTCCCAAGGTTTTGGAGCCCTCGGGGCCCGGGGGGGCCCCAAAACGGATCCGAAGCCTCAAGTATTCCGGCCCACGACCGACGACCGGCGACGACGACGACGACGGGCATGAGTTACTTGGCGCCCCCCCTTGGGAACATCGAATAACTGGGGGGTGCGCTTCACACCCCCCACTTACTCGGTGTCCCCGGGAGACATCGGGCAACTCGACCTTGCAGGAGGGGGTGTTGGGCACGGGTGACCCGGTGGCGAGGGGGAGGCATCGGGTAACTCGACCTTGCACGGAGGGGTGTCGGGTAAGTCGACTTTGCAAGGGGCGCATTCGGCATTATTCGGTAAGCCGGTGGACCCCCATGGGACATCGGAGTCACCCGGTGGTCCCCGTGGAACATCGGCCCGTGGGACATCGGAGTTACCCGGTGTCCCCCGGGGGACATCGGGTAACTCGACCTTGCAGGGGGGGGGTCTGGGAATGGTTACCCGGTGGCCCCCCGTGGGACATCGGAGTTACCCGGTGTCCCCCCGTGGGACATCGGAGTTACCCGGTGGTCCCCGTGGGACATCGGCCCGTAGGACATCGGCCCGTGGGACATCGGAGTTACCCGGTGTCCCCCGCGGGACATCGGAGTTATCCGGTGGTCCCCGTGGGACATCGGCCCGTGGGACATCGGAGTTACCCGGTGTCCCCCGGGGGACATCGGGTAACTCGACCGTGCAGGGGGGGGTCTGGCCATGGTTACCCAGTGGCCCCCCGTGGGACATCGGAATAGCCGGTGTCCCCCGCGGGACATCGGAGTTACCGGGTGGTCCCCGTGGGACATCGGCCCGTGGGACATCGGAGTTACCCGGTGTCCCCCGTGAGACATCGGAGTTACCGGGTGTCCCCCAGGGGACATCGGCCCGTGGGACATGGGAGTTACCCGGTGTCCCCCGTGGGACATCGGAGTTACCCGGTGGTCCCCGTGGGACGTCGGCCCGTGGGACATCGGAGTTACCCGGTGTCCCACGTGGGACATCGGAAGTACCCAGTGGTCCCCGTGAGACATCGGCCTGGCCCCTTTTGGGGGCCCTCTTAGGGCGCTCTTGGAACAAGATGGCTCCAAGAGGGCCCTAAGAGGGCCCCAAGAGGGCTCCAAGCGGGCTTCAAGAGAGCCCCAGGAATTATGTACCAACCCAGCGGCCGCTGGTACATAACTCTTGAACCCTCTTGGGGCCCTCTTGGGGCCTTCTTGGGCCCCTTGTTGGCCCATATGATGGATCCAAGAGGGCCCTAAGAGCCCTAAGAGGGCCCCAAGACGGGCCCAAGAGGGGCCCAAGAGAGGCCTCAGAAACCGCTAATAGGTATCATCGAACGGCGCGTCTGGATGAGACCTCTCAGTGGTCTCTGGGGCGCGTCTTGGAGCCCTCTTGGGGCCCTCTGGAGCCCCCTCGGTGCGGGGAGGTGGAGGGGGGGCGGAAGGGGAGTGGAGGGGGAGTGGAGGGGGACCGGAGGGGGAGGTGGAGGGGGGGCCGGAGGGGGGTGGAGAGGGGGGGGGGGGGGGGGGGGGGGGGGTTGGTGGAGGGGGGAGGGAGAGGGAAGGGTTTGATTTGGAAACTGGAAGAGGTTTGACGACCACGACGACGACGACGACGGACGACGACCGACGAACGACGACGACGTCGACGAGACGAACCACGATGAAAACGAGTGGGCGCATGGAGGGCATCGTGGGCCGTCTTGGAGGCGCCTTGGGGGCCTCTTGGACCGTCTGGAGGCCGTCATGGGGCCGTCTTGGAGGCCTCTTGGGCGCTCTTGGGGCCATCTTGGGGGTCTCTTCGGCGGCATTGGGCCGTCGGCAGGCCGAAAACGTCAAAATCCGTCAAGAGCCCACGGGAAATCAGCTGTCTTTGCCTCTTCGGGCCTTCCTGCAGGTCCTCTTGGAGGCTTCTTGGACTGCATTAAAAACCTCTTGGGGGCCTTTGGGGCCATCTTGGGGCCATCTTGGGGCCATCTTGGAACGCCTCGGGTGCATCTTGGGCCGTCTTGGAGACGTATTGGGGCCGTCTTGGGCTCTCTTGGGGCAATCCTAGCCGCCTTGGAGGCATCTTGGTGGCCATCTTGGGCCATTTGGGCCGTCTTGGTGGCGATGTGGGCCACACCTTCTGGTCCTTCCGAGGGGCAGGCGGTCTGGGCCGAAGGCCACTGGGAAGGGTTTGAAAATAACAAGAGCAGCAAAATGTTTGGAACGCCGTCCACCCATGGCAAGCACAGGGGGCGGCGAATCCAAGACGCCTACGGCGAATCACCGCCGCCCCCAGCCTTCTTGAGAAGCGCCTTTGTGGCCAAACGTTGGGCCCCAGCTTGGCCAAGCTATCTGATTATGGATTCCCCCAGCCGCTCCGGAAACTCTTCGGGGAACACTTGGGGGAGGCTGAGAGGGAGGATCAGGAGAGGGAGGAGGAGGAGGAGGAGGAGGCCTCTTGGGAGCCTCTTGGGGCTCTCTTGTGGGGCCTCCTGGGGGCTTCCCGGGGGCCTCTTGGAAGCCTCTTGGGGGCCTCATTAGGTCTCTTGGGGGCCGTGGGGGCGTCTAGGGGGCCTCTCCTTGGCCGTCTTAAAGCGTTCCTGGCCCGTCTGACGGGTCTGACGCCGTCGGAAGCCGTCTTGGGGGCCTCTCTGAACCGATGTGTGGTCCTCTTGAGGCGCTTCAGGGCCATCTTGGAGGCCATCTTGGGCGTCTTAGAGACCTCTTGGGGAGGAGGAGGAGGAGGAGGAGGAGGAGGAGGAGGAGGAGGAGGTTGAGGAGGAGGAGGAAGAGGAGGAAGAGGAAGAAAAGGACTGGGAAAAGCAGGCGAAGAGGGAGTAGGAAGAGAAACAGGGAGGAGACCAGGAGAAGGAGGCAGGAGGTAGGAGCGAGGAGACACAGTCGGACAACGAGAGACAAAGTCGGAGCAACCCCCAACCCACAGAGTCTGGGGGTGCCCCAGAGTCTGAACAGCATTTTTCTCAGATACTGTCAGCCTGGAATCAACTGGCTGGCCGCCATGGGCGTCGCGCCGACACCTCCAAAGTTGCACCGACGACCAGGAAAAAAAGTTGTCAGGTTCCTGCGCGCAGCTCTATAGAAAGGCAGGGGAACTGGCCCAGGAACATACTCAACCAGGGATGGAACGAGGAGACAAGGATGCAAGAGTACCCTTGGGAAAATTGCCCGTCCTTACTATGCGGGTTGACTGTGGCACAAGCGACCCAGGGGCGGAGGCTGCTGGCGCAGCGTACCCTCTGTCGGCGGCAGCGAGCGAGGCAGTGGGGCTTCTCAGAATCTACATCCCTCCTCTTCTGATCTCGAGGGGGGATGTCGATTCTGACCAGGATCTCCAGGCGTGTCCAGCCGTGGCGACGGGGGCCACCCAGGACGAGCAGCGGCATCCCGGGGAAGAGAGTTGCACGGGCGCAGACTTTCGACGGAAGTCCGCGCGGACGTCTCGGAGCTGCGCTGGATCCCCCCCCGCGGCGGTGCCAGAGGCGCGCCGCGCGCGTCCAGGGCGAGGGGGGGCCAACGCCGATCCGAGGAATCCGCGCGGGCCTACACCAGCTTCGGCGACGCGCCCGGGGGGGAGTGAGAAGGAGGAGGCCTTCTCGCTCAGAAGGCGGCGGGGCTTCCCGGAAGCCCTCGCACCTTCTGAGAAGTTTTCTGTGCCTTCGGGTAAGGCTCAGAAGACTTCTGGGCCTTCTGAGAAGGCCCGCCTCTTCTCGCTTTCCCCCTCTGGGCTCGCCGCCGACATCGACCTCCGACCCTGGAGTGGAGGAAACCATGAACCATGACCAGGACTAAGCGCGGAAACGTCGTAGCAATCTTGGTCACCGTCCAGCTCGGTCAGCGTCAGTTTGCGGGTCACCCTCGCGAGTCGGCGACGGTCAGCATGAACCATGACCAAGCTCGGCGTCGGCAAGGTCCCGCGGCAGATTGGTCGTGGTCGGTGAGCCTTCTCCCTCCAGCTCCCTGGACCGCTCCCGGAGTGAGGAGGAGGAGGAGGAGGAGGAGGAGCAGGAGGAGGAGGAGGAGGAGGAGGAGGAAGATGGTGAGGAGGGGGAGGAGGAGGAGGAGGAGGAGGAGGAGGAGGAGGAGGAGGAGGAGGAGGAGGAGGAGGAGGAGGAGGCCAGTCCTGGCCAGGATCTCGAGGAGAGCCCCGCCGTGGCGACGAAGGCACTCCAGGACGAGCAGCGGCGTCGGTACCTGCTTCGTTCCAGAGAGACGCCAGGGGAACCAGCTAACAAGACATCCGACGACGGGAGTTGGGACGCAGAAGGACATCCTAGTACTGTGTGTCCTCCTCGGAGGCGTGCGTTCGACCCGAACATACAGTATACCCATATTGTAGTATATCGTTTCCCGAGCAGTGTGGCCAGAAGGCGCCCGCCACGACGCATACACCAGAAAATTTCTCGGTGCGCGCGTCGCCCCTAGGGGGCGACGCACACCTAGTAGTTTTATGCTGGGGTGACGCCGAGGACTTGTTCCGTCCGCGGTCAGAGCTCCCGACCGATCTCCCCCGGGGTGGCAGCGGTTCGCCTCGGGTCCGTCTTCGATGGCCCCGGGGCCCGATGACGGAGCCCTGGGGGGCCCGAAATCGCGGGAAAACGCCCAGGCTGAAAGAGCGCGTCCGTGGCACACTTCTCACGAAGAGGGGGGCCCAGCTAAGAAGCTCCCCCCCCCTTGGAAATGGGGGGGCGTCCGAAGCTACCCCCCCTCCCTTCGTTCTGCAGGCAGGCACTTCGGAGGAAAAGCGCCCAGACTGACAAAAAACCTACCGTCGGAGATATGGGGGTTCTATCAACCTCCGACCCGCTCTCGTTGGTGTTCGTGCTGCGCAGGAGCTTCTCCAGCCTCTCCTCTGAGGGGAAGCGATGGGGGGGGGGGCGGCTGAGGGGGGAAACATCGGGCTGGAATCGGCGATGCGTCGCCGACAGATCGGCGATGTGCCCCCGACAGCGAATCCGCATGGGACTGGGCGGTAAGTGGGCGGCAAGTGGGCGGTTCAGGGTCGATGCATCCCCCCCCAGAACTACGGAGAATCGGACTCTGTACGCCGACGCTTCCTCCGGCCCGGCATCACAAGTTGCACCGGAGAGCGGACCCTGGTGTATACGTGTTTCGTTGTTTCCCCGGCACATCGGGGAAAAAATATGCACCACACCACCCCAGCGTCGTCCTCGACCCTCAGGAAATCCTGGGACTGAAAGACAGCCCGCCACTGGTAATGTATATGTTCCGGTTTCCGAAGAACCTATCCACGTCCCTGGTAGTTTTCGGGCCATGGGTCTGCTTTTCGAGCCACAGCTCGGGCCTCTGGCGGCCGTTCGGGACGATCCACGCACACCCCGAGCGCTCTCGGCGAGGCGCAGCTGCCGGAGAGCCTCCTGAGGCCGGCAAACCGCTCTCGGACGACGACGCCCGAAGACCTCCAGCCTCGATCGTTCCCCCCCGGGGCCTGCCCCTGGGGAAACCACAAGGTACCGATACCGCTACTCCCCGGACCTCTCCTGGGGCGCGTTCTGACCAGGACGTCGAGGCGAAGCCAGCGGTGGCGACGAGGGCCTCCTGGGAGGCCCCCCAAAACAGGAGGACGAGGCAAGAGTGGCGGCAGGGGTACCTTTTCCTTCTTGCTTGAGTCCCGCCCCCCCCCTTCGAACGTTGCCCTTGATCCTCGAGCGACCCTTCGGCCGGCGCCTCCAGCCGCCGCGAGGCCGCAGCCTCGGGTGCCCAGCTGGAGGGCACCAGCGACAGCGGAGCGGCCAGCGGCCACGGCACTGCGATCTCGAGGCTCACCAGCGCCAGAGGCACCAGGAGCACCTCGCCCAGTCCCAAAGATCCGACGCTCCAACAGAGATCGGAGCGGTCGGCTCTTGGCTGCCTTCGGCCTCTGGGGGGGCCTCGCAAGGCCCTGGGACCGTCAGAAAACGACTCAGGACGAAAAAACGGTCCATGTCCAGACCTCCCGGGCCGACGCATCGGAAAACTTGGAGCAGCTGGATGCGCTGCATCAGCAAGGTTCCGTGTCATGCATTTCGGGCCATTCCATCTGGCACAGGGAGATAGACATGTCACAGTGCTGTTTCTGTCTTGACGCCTGGCTTTCAGACCCTCCTCATCCCAGCAGCAGGCATTCGGCTTCTGGGTGGCGCCTACCGCGCCCCAGGCACAGCAGTTTGGCATAGCGGCCAGACTGCTGCTCTCCAGCAGCTCTTGAGGGGCCCGAATCCTTAGGAAAAAACATGCTTGATATCGTTGAATATTTTCACAGAGGCCCATCAGCGCAAGTGGCATCATCATAACCTTGCCCAGGAGCGCATTTTCAAAGATTCGCGTTTCCCCCTCATAGCAGTGCGCTGAAGGGTCCCGATAGGAGTCAAAAAATAGAGTCCCTCGAGGGGGGACGGGAAGTCCGAGGACGTTTGCTCTGGCAGCCGGTGCGGCGGCCGTGTCGCCTGAGACTTCATACATGTGTTCAGGAATCGTGCTCTTGCCTCAATGCCGGCTACATTTTTGGTCCAGACGGCCACGATCCGATTGTAACAAAAACGCTACGGTGCACTGGCCGTGCTCTCACCCCCGTCTTACGCCCGCCATCCCTTGTTAAATCAAACTGCCGTGCACACAATCATGCTCTCCCACCTGTGGCACGGCCACGATCACTCATAAAACATACACTACGGCGCGCCTGGCCGTGCTCTCACCCGCGCCACACGGCCAAGGCCCCTTGCGAGAAGCACACCACGGTGCATATGGCCGTGCTCTCGTTCCCTGTCGCACGGCCACGGGTCTCTTGAAGCAAAATCCACTACAGCGCACATGGCCGAAGTATCGTTTCATCCTCGTCGCACGGCCACGATCCCTTGAACAAAAAAACAAAAACAAAAAACACACACACACACACACTATTGTGCGCACGGCCGTGCCCTCGCCCCTGTCACACGGCAATGGTCGCTCGCGAAACACGCAGGACCGCGCCCACGACCGCGCCCTCGCCCCTGTCACACGGCCACGAGCCCTCGCGAAAAATACCCCACGGTGCACATGGCCGTGCTCTCACCCCCGTCTTGCCCAGCAGTCCCCAGGAATGCACGTTCTCAGTAGCCGACCTCCTACTCCTCGACCCGCCTCTGCACCTGTGCTGCTGTTCGGGTACTTTGCCGGGTAATTTCTATTTCCCAGACATTGCTTCTACTCAGGGACTCTTGCTTGTGTCGCTAAGACATAGGATGGGCCCGCCGAGGTTTCGCCGCGTCGACGCCTGTGGCCGCCTCGTGGCCGCCTCGATGCCGCCCACTTGGGGGGTACGCCGAGGTTTCGCCGCGTCCCGCCCGTGGCCGCCTCGCGGCCGCCTCGTTGCCGCCCACCACGCTTGGGGGATCCGCAGAGGTTTCGCCACTTTCCCGCCCGTGGCCGCCTCGTGGCCGCCTCGTGCGCTGGATGGGTCCGGCGAGATTCCACCACGCTGCCGCCCATTGCCGCCTCGTGGCCGCCTCTAGCTTGCACCACGTATACTGCACCACATAGCTTGCACCACAGAACTTACACAACCTCAATGCAATTATAACTGTTTGGGGTCCACGCTGGCTCACACCTCTCTTTTGCGTCAGACGTACCCCCCTCCCCCCCTCTGGTAGCATCACGACCCGTGCCAGCGCCGTCTGGGAACGGTTGGGGGTAGCCATTCCCAGACGGCGCCGGCGCGAAACGACACGTTACGGGCCCCCGGCCCACCATGGGTCGGGTGGAGATATGGCCTTGTATGAGGAGGAGGAGGATGAGGAGGTCGTGGTGGTGGTGGTGGTCACTGCATAAGGGAAACAGAATCCCGAGCAGAGCAACACGCACCACGACCACGACGACGCCGACGACGACGACGACGGAGACGAGGCGCGCTTACGTTCCGCACCGAAGCACGGATTTGGGAAAGGGCCCACCCTGCAGGTTCGGTTAAACAGCACATCGTTGAGCGGTGCTGCAGCCTCCCCTGAGCACAGGCCCCCCCAGAGCATCAGCCAGACAAGTCGGGTTTGCACCCTCATGCCTTGCTGGACTCTTGGCGCGTTTCGGCACCCTCTCCCCCAACCTCGTCAGGGCCACCGACAAGCGAGAGGGCGGCGGTGGCCGACGCGTCCCCGAGCTAAGAAGCTCAAAGCGCCGCGGCTCAGAGAGCCGGGAAGACAGACAGACAGACGGACGGACCGACAGCCAGGCGGCGTGCAATGCCTGGCAAACCAAGTGGGTGGTCACTGGAGGATGAGGAGGAGGAAGAAGAGGAGGAAGAGAAGGAGGAAAAGTAGGGGGAAAAGGAGGAGAAGGATGATGATAATGACGAGGAGGAGGAGGAGCAAAACCCGTTGCCGCGAGGGGGGGGGAAAAAAACGGGCACACCCTCCGGTCTCGACACAAAAACGCGACAGGCGGTTGCGGTTGATGCTCGGCCTCTGGGGACTCTCGCCCCGCCCTGGGACCGTCGAGCAGCAGCTCGGGGAGTCCACACCACTGGGCGTCCACGTTGTGAAAAACAGTCAGGACGTTCGAGTTCTGGGTGGCGCGCACGAAATACGAATGGAAAGAACGGGAACGATGCCCGACAGCAAACATTGCCCAGAACCGACGGCGGCCGTTGCTGGGCTCGCGACGCCTACCCCAGGTGGACAGCGCCCGCGGCGCCACCGACTGCGAGCCCTGTTCAGAGGGGACTGGAGCTGATGTCCGTCCCTCCCCAGAACGAGAACCCTGGGGCTGTTATTTTTCAAAACGTGCACCCCTGAAGGACTGGACCCATCCCGAGGCCCGGTGAAGAACCCCTGAAGCCAAAAACTGGCGAAAACCGTCCGCCTCATCTTTCGCGGCGAGAAAGTGGGGGCCGTCTTCGTCCCTGCTCTCGGGGTCGTCCAACAGGAGGGCGACCACGAGGGGGGTCCGCAAATCATGGCCCCAGGCACGTGCGCGGCCCAGGGGGGACCAAAGGATGTACTGATATCATGGCCCCCGCCACGATGTCCACCCCACCCCCTATTTGAACGCCCGAAAGGGAAACTGAAAAAATGAAGACGACGCCCAAAAACAAATGTTGTCCAGAATCGACAGGGATCGCTGTCGGGCAGTCAGCCTTGTGTTTCAAATGGGAACCGTCCGCAGTGACACCGATAACGAGTCCTGTTTCAGATGAGCAGGAACTATCGTCCGCTTCCAGAGGGCAGCTTCGTGTCGTACTTGAACGATCGACCGTCAGCTCGTTCAACATCGACCGATTCTATGTCGCTGGCAATGTTCAACGTTGATCGCCGACGGCAGGGTCGCCGCAGGTCGGCACGACGCAAACCTACCGTGTCCACGCTTCCCGTACCCATCTCGATCGCACGGACCCTAGCCAACACCCCCTGTCTGGCCGCCCCCCGTGCTCTTCCCGTCCCGACTCCGCCCCCCCCCCCCGCGCACCAGAGGGAGCATCGCGCGACGCTGCGAGCGACAGCCCGCTGGCCGCCGAGAAGCGAGGGGAGGTCCGCCGCGGCGGCGCCGGTGTTGTTCTTGCTCCTGTGGCACAACGCGCGGCGGGCCGCGGCCGGGCACCCACGAGCCCAAGCTCGAGCCAGAGTGTTCGCGCGGTGCTTCGCCGTGCGCAGGTGCTCGTGGGTGACAGGGCTGCACTGAAGATGCGGCGCCCCCCGCGTCGCCTTGCTGCGAAACTCCCCCGCGGGTTCGTGAAGCTTGCCAGCATCGCGGCTGCATCAGAGGGCGCCCTGGATGGCAGCCAGGTGTCCGGAAACTTGCGATTGGGCGCCTGGGGGAGGGGGGGGAGCAAACCAACACGCCAGCCCAGTTCCTTAGAAAACAGCTGGGACCCCCGTAAGTGCGAGGCGCTGCTTGCAGGAAAATTGAAGACGACTCGCGGGGTGCGTTCTCCTCCTCCTCCTCCTCCTCCTCCTCCTCCTCCTCCTCCTCTTCCTCCTCCTCCGTTTTGGCTGCCTTTGCCTCCGCACGCTTCCGACCCTAGAATGTAGGACTGCGTTCGTGCACCCACAATCTCAGGGCCAGGAGTCGCGTTGGCGACTGCAGCTAGGAACTCGTGCTCTGCTGCCGCAGCTCCTCTCTTGAGCCATCGAGCCATTGGCTCGCACCTACTCTTGTATCGTCCTCCTCCTCCTCCTCCCCCACTCCCTCCCCCGGGCGCTCTGGATCTGCGTCCTGCCACTGCGATGAAGACGGCGCCCCCGGCGCGCCGTCCCCGCGAGCGCCGGCGTAGGCCCAGCACGGCGGCCAGAGCTCGGGCGGCCAGGACCACGAAGCGCAGCGAGGTCTGTCCCACGCTGCTTCCGCGGGCGCAGGGGGAGGTGGACAAGCATGAGGGCAAGAAAGGGGAGGGGAGGGGAGGGGGAGGGGAGGGGGAGGGGAGGGAGGGTGGAGGGGAGGGAGGGAGGGAGGGATTGGATTGGACACGTCTGCGAGAAAGTCCCAAGCATTCAAGCTAGGAGTTGGCACAAAGGTCCTCAGAATGACCCGAACATGCCCCGAGAAAGCTGGTGAGCATTTTTTTATTCTGGGTTCCGGCTTTAGGCGCATGGGGGGGAGGGGGGGGGGGTCCGGCTCTCGGCCCGTAGTCAATGCCTCCGATTGAATCATGTGGGGAATCCTTTGGGAGATGCCGATGAGGGAATCCTAGGGGGGACCCCCCATGGGGGAATCGCGCAGCGGCTGCGCGGGGCTGCGCCAAGGCTATGCGTGATTTGGCAAGCCTGTGCCAGAATTGCTAGGGATCACCTATTCATGATTCCACGAGGCCGTCGCTGGCATAACAGGGGAGGGCCCAGCCGGTGGCATGCTTTCTGGCGATCGGGTCTGGCGCCCCTGAGCCCTTTCGTTGTGGTTCCAGAAGAGTAGCACGATAAAATGCGCACAGTTGCACACATCAGCGATTCGAGTTTCTACCGGGGGAGGGGGGGGGGGCGCCGGCCCCTGTAGTTCGTCCGATCGATTGAAGCAGGTGCCAAAATCAGCCCGGAACTTCTCTACGGGGGGGGGGGAGGGGGGGGGGAGGGGCGTTCCGCCGAAAGCAAAAACAAATAATAAAAGAATGCTCACCTGCCAATAGGCTCCCCTACTGAAAGATCCGCGACGGCAGTACGGCTGACTTCAGGGCCTGATGCTAAAGGGCCTGGAAAACCTCGCAGGGACAAGCACCCATCTAGTTGAAAATTGGTGAAGCACGTGAAGCACGGGACGGAAGAGGAGAGCGAGGGGAGAAGTCACTAGGACCTCTGACCTCCGGCGAATCATTTCCCTCAGCGTGAGATGTGCGCTTCAGCTCGGCCATGCTAAAGGTGATTTCCTGCAGCTCCTGAAGCGAGAAGTGGCCCGTCAGTTCCACGGCGGTGAAGCCGCAGCCCCTCGTTTCCTCCAGAAAAAAACGGTCTTTCAGCTCGGCGATGCCGAAGGCGGTACCTTCCAGTTCTTGCAGCGTGAAGTGGTCTTTCAATTCCGCGGAGGTGGAGCCGCAGATCACCATCGCGTTCAGCGAGAACTGGTCCTTCAACTCAAATGTTCTGAAATCACAGCCGAGCACTTCCTTCAGCGCGAAGTGGTCCTTCAGCTCCTGCTGGGAGAAGTGGCCCCATAGCTGCGCAACGTTGAAGCCGCAGCCATTCCTCTCCTTCAGCGTGTAATGGCCCGTCAGCTCGACCACGTCCTGGAGCTCCGCAGCGTTGAAGCCGTAGAAGTGCCCCTCCTTCAACGTGAAAGAATTGTCAGGTCAGTGATGCCAAAAGCAACGCCGCCCTTCAACTCATGTAGCGTGAAGTGGTCCTCCTGCTCAGCCATGTGTATGCCGGCACTCTTCATCCCATTCAACGAGAAGTCGCAATTCGGTTCTGCGACGTCGCAGTCCGGAAGCATAAAGAATAAAAAAAGATAAAAAGAAAAAAAGAAAAAAAGAATAAAAATACGTAAAACAATTCAGAAGAAAAATAAGAAAAAAAGGATAATAAAGAGATATAAAGAGAAAAAACCATAATCAAAAAAAAAATAAAAGAACAAATAAAAGAGAAGGAAAGTAAACCGATAGAAAAGACAAAAAAAAAGCGTCGCAGTCGAATTCGACACATAACATAAACCTGGAAAACGGCCCTTCAGATCGGCGACGCTGAACTCACAGTTCTTCAAATCTGCGACATTGACACCGTAGTACTTCATTTCTTCCTTGTTGCTCTCATCCAAGGCCTCGTCGATGGCCTCCTGGAGTTTAGCGCCCGTGTGGGCAACGCCGTTCCTCACCTTCATGCTTGCCGAAGCGACTCGCCAAATCGGGCCGCCCCGCATCGCTAAGGCGAGCATTGGCCTGCGTCACCCGACCTGTCATATGTCCGCAAGGATGCACTGCACGCCGCCGAGGATCTCGACGGCTCGCGCGGGGCCACATGCTCGTCCACGTTCATCTCCTCTGGGGCGAACCGTCACATTGCACGCGACGCGCTGGATTGCGCCGCGTGCCGCCGCAGCGATCGCAGTAGCCATCTGCTTTGTGCCCCCAAACCTGCAGGCCATCGCATCCAGCGTTGGCCCGAAAGCCGCCTGGGCGACAGGCAAGCCGGCAAGCCGCAGTCAAAGGTCGGCCATGCTGCCGCCAAGATCGGCGCTCGCACGCAGTCCGCCGCGCCCTGCTCAGCGTCCGCTGAGCATTATCCAAACATGGTTATGGCGAGGAGGGGGGGACAGAAGAAGGGAGGAGGGGCAGGAAGGAGGGGAGGAAAGGAAGGGAGGGGAGAAAAGGAAGAAGGGAGGGGAGGAAAGGAAGGGGCGGAGAAAGAAAGGAAGGGAGGAAAGGAAGGGAGGGGAAGGGGGGGGAAAAGGGAAATGGGGGGAGAGGGAGGCCGGGAGGAGAAGGGAGAGGAGAGAGAGAGGGAGGGAAGGACGGGGACGGACGGGGGGGGGGAAGGGAGGGAGAGAAAAGCGAAGGGAGGGAAGGGAAGGGAAGGGGGGGGGACGGGAGGGACGGCATGCAGCAGCAAAGAGGGCGGGAGGGGTGCAGACCCGCGACCCCAGCGGCCATGGTCGCCCGAACATGTGCACCAGGCGCACGCAAAAAAAAAACAGCGGGCAACATCTCTGCGGCCGCGCCGCGCAGCCGCGCGGGCGATGGGCGCAGCCCCCGAGGCCCATCGCGCCCCCATGGAGCGGCAGTCTCCCCATCAGACTGTTCGCAACAGGCCCAAGCGCCCTCCTCTTCCCCTTCCTCTTCCTCCTCCTCCTCTTCCTCTTCCTCCTCTTCCTCCTCTTCCTCTTCCTCCTCGTCCGCCTCCTGTTCCTCCTCCTTCTTCTCCTCCTCCTCCTCACCACCACCACCACCAACAACAACACCACCACCACCACCACCATCAGCAGCAGCACCATCATCAGCAGCATCAGCATCACCGTCAGCATCACCATCAGCATCAACAGCATCATCATCCGCATCCGCACCAACATCATCACCATCATCACCATGAGCAGCAACGGCACCAGATGCATCAGCATTAGCAGAAACAGCAGCATCGACATTCTCACCATCGCGAACAACACCATCAGAACCAGCAGAATCATCATCAATCTAATATTCTGCACCAGCGTAACCATCATCACCACCACCAACACCATCAGCATCATCAGCAGCATCATCATCATCAGCATCATCATCATCATCATCACCACCACCACCACCACCACCACCATCATCATCATCATCATCATCCTCATCATCATCATCATCATCATCATCATCATCATCATCACTGCGGGCACCATCAGCATCGTCATCGGCATCACCATCAGCAGCGTCATCATCCTTATCATCATGACCATTGTTAGCATCAGCATGTTGATCATCATCAGTTGAAACACCAGTAGCATCAACGCCAACATCATCATCAGCAGCACCATCGTCATCATCAAAATCACCACCTGCATCATCACCATCATCATCAGGATCACCAGCATCGGCAGACACATGAACATCAACGTCAACATAATCATCGTCATCATCGCCATAATCGTCACCATCTGCGTCGTCATCGTCATCATCATCCTCACCACCATCGCCAGCAGCATCACAAATATCATCATCAGCATCATCATCAGCATCGCCATCATCCGCATCATCAACATCATGCAAAAGCGCATAATACCGTGGACAAGACGAATTGACAGGCAAGACAAACGATAATTAAGAACAGCCATCCTCTCGACATATTCCTGCGGCGGCACTCGGAGCAGCCAGGGTACAAAAGCAAGTGCGCCGAAGGACCCCTCGCGGGGTCGACTGAATTCCAGCAAACCTCCCGAGGCCCGAGGGGGCGCGAAAACTTGCTGGGGGGGTGGGCGGGGATCACAAGCTCTTGAGCTTAAACGGATACGGAATGCGGCCACTCGCTAATGCTCCGATGCATTGTTCTGTGAACAGATACCATGCGAAAGCGCATAAACCCGTGGTCAAGACGAACTGACAGACGAGACAGACGACGATGAGGACCAGTCATATTCTCAACATTTTCTGCGGCGGCACTCGGAGCAGCCAGGGTACAAGGGCAAGTGTGCCGAAGGACCCCATCGCGAGGTCGACCGAATTTCAGCTAACCTCCCGAGGCCCGAAGGGGCGCGAAAACATACCGCACTTGCCAAAATCGGCCATCTCAGGGCGGGGGGGCGGGATATACCTCCGGCAGCCCCCGGCTGCTATCATTCCAACCACACACGAGACATTCTACTCATATCGAGAGCAGCACGGGCATCCGAAAAAGCACGGGCCAAATAGAAGCATAACTCACGGGGTGGCTTCTCAGCCTTATTTGTCAGCCAGCCTCGAAGACCGTCAAACCCAAACAGAATAAGATGGGGGCAGCCCGCGCGCCGGCACACTCCCCCATCGCATGTCTCTCCACATTCGAGAGGTCGGCGCGGCATCCAAGGAAACGCATCGGCTTCTTCCAGTTGTTTCCACGCACGCAGAAACAGGCGTCGATCGCAGATGCCGACTGCCAGGACTGCACTCTAGACAGCCCAACTTCTCGAGGAAGAGGGGTTCTCCATGGTCGCAGGCTTCTGCCGGCGCTTCATTTGTTCCAGTAAACTGATGCTGAACCTCGCGAGCTCGCCCCCGATCCACGCAGACCGCCCGTCGTCTGGATGGCGCGAATCAGGGGGCCCGGCGCGCCCGCCACCACGGGCTCGTCGACCTGGCACGTCACGTTCGGCGCTGCGACCGGAAAGGAGGCATCAGCGACCAGTCCTGGCGGGGCCGCCCCGGCGCGGACGGGCTGGCAGCCCCCGCGCCTCCGCCTCCAAGAGCGCCCGGCGCCAGCTCGGGCGCCGCGCGCGCTGCCCACACTGGAGCAGCGGCGCCGGGGCCAGCTGGCCAGCGAACTCGGACAGCGGCCGAGGCTCGCCGGCGGCCCCTGCCCCCCTGGGCCGCCCCAGCGCCTTCTGGACGGCCGCCCGCCCGCGGGCGCCGCGGATCCGGGGCGCCGCCGCCGCGCGGGCGCTCGGGAGGCCGACGCCGCCGCGCGGGGCCACCTGCGACCAGCTCTCTGACCTCGGCAGCCACCTGCTGGCCGCCCCGACGTCGGCCGACGCCCCGGCCGCCCCGCTCGGGCCAGCGGCCGGCCAGCGTCGGCGTCGCAGGAGAAGCCGAGCCATATACCGATCGGGACGCGCCGCCTTGAGGGGGCGTCGGCAGGGCCCCACTCGGGCGGCAGCCAGCGGAGCGCCGGCGCGACCCGCCCAGCGAGGCACCAGGCCGCCCACTGCCAGGATACCCGCGCGAGGACGAGTGGCCTTTGGTTAGAGCCAAATAGGACGAGAGGTTGTCGGACAAGAAAAGGACCCTCTTCCAGAACGAAGTTGAGGTCGAAAAAAATAGGGAACGCTTCCAGAACGAGCGACAATATCTGAGAACGCGGCGCATAGTGCGAACGAGAACCCGACCTTCGAGAATTGCGACGCGCTTAGCTCGGAACCGTCCACCGCTCGACACGACTTGCTATGGACCGTCGATCACATCCCAGGGCACATCCTGGACCAGCGAGACCGTCTTGGGGCCCGACGAAGGAGCGCAATGCGCAAGAACGGGGCTCAGCATCCAGATCTACGCAGCCGCGAGGCCGCGCACCAAGCTCACTCGGCCCTGCAGTCCCGCGGAAACGCCAACGATCGTTCTCCCTGCCGAGCTCCCGCACCAAGTCGATCGGCACCTCGCGTTGGACCACTCCCCGGCCCTGTTCGCTCGCATCCGCCACGCGCACCCGCGACTCCCACTCGGCCCGGAGATCGGCCCACAAGACCGGCAACAGACCCACTGCCCATCGGAGCTCTCGTCGGACTCCGCCCGACAGAGGCCGAGCGACATCGCGATACCCAGTTGCGAAACGAAACACATAATCAAACACTGAGAGGAACTGCCTACGAGCCGGACCCGCGATAACGACACGACCCACGATCTTGCAGACCTGACCACCCGCGGCCACGCCCTGTTCAAGCCGAGCAAAAGTGCCCATCCTCAAACGCCAGAGCCTCGGAGACGCGGGCCGCGCGACCCCGCCCTCTCCCGCGAGGGCCCATCCGAGGCCCCCAAGACCTGGAAGCCTCGTCGGGCGCATGGATGGGGGGGGGGGGCAGCCGGCAAAAGCGACTACCGTCGCCCCTCGAGAGGAAACTCGCTGGCCCTCTTCTCGGAGGTGGAAAAAGCCCCCCCCCCCCCCCCCCCCCCCCAAACAACAACCACAAAAAAAAAACGCACTCGAGATGCACTCCCGGGGCCAACGGGGGGGGAACGCAGCGGCCCCTCGCCCCCTAGCCCCGCGCGCCAAAAAAAAATGCCGCGCGGGCGCGAGACCGCCCCACCGGCGGCGCGGCAAAGCGCGGCCCCACCCACTCGCGCGGCCCGATCGACCGCCCTCGAAGTTCAAAGATCCCGAGGCCCCCGGCCCGACCCTGACGCGCGGGAGCGGAAAAGAAGGAGCGGGGGGCCAGGAGGGCCCCACATCGTAGCATGCATCGCAGCCACCCACGCCCGAGACCCAGTGGCCCTCGCCCTCTGGCAGCTCCAAGCATGCAGGACTGGCACCCGACGCGAGTTCCACATGTTCAGCGCCATCCAGATGAAAGCTGATGGACCTACAGGCAACAGCGAGTCTCCGTCTGCCATCCTTTTTCCACACCTCTGCTCGCACCTCGACCAGGTCTGGGACCTGATCGAGCACCCCAGCTTCCAACATCCGACGAACAACGTACCCCCGACGCAATGGCTGCCGAAAGATGGGGTCGAGATAGGGCTCAGCGAAGCTCGCGCCAGCCCCCCGCCCCGCAGCAAGTCGACTAGGCAGAACCGCGCCGTCTAGAATAGAAACGAAAAGATTGGGGGTCCTAGTAGCCCCTCGAGAGGGCGCGGCCGCGCGCCCGCCAAGGGGGGCGAGACGAGGTCGAAACTTAAGGTGCCAGCGTCTGGGGCTCGTCGCCCCCATCAGCCGAGCTGACCTGCAACTCCCCGACGGCTGCGTCGGCCGTCAGATCAGGCGGAGGGCCACCAAACATCGCGCAACAGTCTGCGAGGCGAGACAGCGCCAACTCCTGCACGCGGCACGGGGCACCCAAGGGCCGGAAGCCTAAGTCATCCACGCCCGCATCCATCTGATCCAGGGACTCCATCAACTCTCGAAGCAGAACCGCCCGGCGACCCCGCCCAGCCGCCCGATCGCGCCCTCGGCGGCCCGACGCGCGACGACCAGCGTCCCTGCACCAGGCCGGCAGCGGCAGCTCGCCCGCCGTCTCCCCCCGCGGCGCCACGCCGCCTGGGCGGGGGCCCCGGCGGCTCGCGCGCCGCCGTGTCTCGGCGGGAGGAGCGCCACCCATCATAGCCAGGGCTGTCTGCTCCTCCCGCAGCTTCCTCGCAGCCTTCCCGATGCTGGCGATCGGCCCGAACTCCTTCGACGCCTCGTCGCACAGCTCTGGGCGCACTCTGCTTGGGGACCGACCCCCTGCCAAGAGGGCCTGCACCTCATCCAGGGGTAACTCGGCGCAGGTCGGCAACTGCTCCTGTCGGGGATCGCCCCAGTGGTACTCGATGAGCAGGAGCCCCCGATAGACGATCTCATCGCCCGCGACGGTGCACGCTTCCATCTGGCCCGTCGAACCCCGAGACTCGACGACCAAGCTCAGCGTCTCATGCCCCCACACGTCGACGTCTGCATCCTTCAGCTGATAGGCCACGCACCACTTGTCCGAGCGGCGCGGCTTCACACCTAAGCCAGCGGGCGCCTCCTCCTGGCAGTCCACGCTCGTCGACGACCAAAGACGCCCTCTCCCCACAGCGGTGTCGACCACCGTTAGGATGTGGGCGTCGCTCCCACGGTATTCCTTTTTCAGATGCGACACCTCGCCTTCGGCCACGAGCGCCACGAAGACCGAGTAGCCGCTCGCCAACGTCGCCCCGGGCCGCCGCCACGAGCCTCCAGCCAGGGTGGGGACTCCGTAGATGACGACGTCCAAGGCGCCGTCGCTGGCCACCCTGCCAGAGGAGGCCCTCGGCTGTCCTCCAGCTCCACCCGGGCGGCGGGGCACCAGGCGCGGGTACCCCCGCGAAGTACCCCGTCTGGGGTCGCCGGGGAGCGGGCGGGCTGCGCGGGAGCGGCGGCGGCCCTGGCGGCTGCGGGCGGCGGCGCGGCGGGCGCCGCTGGGGGAGCCCTCCAAAGAGCAGGTGGCGCAGGCCCCGCCACCGCCGGGGTGCCCGGCACGGCCGCGATGAGCAGCGGCGCGCTCACGACACATGGGGCCCCAA
>CAUYUJ010018255.1:136375-146375 GCA_963575745.1 Prorocentrum cordatum | reverse complement strand
CATCATCATCGTCATCGTCATCATCATCAGCATCATCAGCATCACCACCACCACCATCATCAGGATCATCAGATTCAACATCCGCCTCCACCTCCTGGTCCTCCCCCTCCTCCTCCTCCAAACTCCGCCAAGCCTCTCAGCGTCTGCACGCGTCAGCCGCATTCATCATAGTCATCAACAACAACATCACCATCATGATCATCATCAGCATCAGCATCATCATCATCGTCATCATCATCATCATCAGATTCGTCATCGGCATCAGCACCATCGGCACCGTCAACATCGTCATCAGCATCATCGTCGTCATTACTATCATCATCATCATCATCATCATCATCATCATCACCGCCACCACCACCACAATCATCATCATCATCATCATCATCATCATCATCATCATAATCATCATCATTCACCATCGCCATCATCATCATCATCATCATCAGCATCGTCAGCATCATCATCATCAGCATCAGCATCAACATCGTCATCGGCATCAGCATCAGCATCATCATCATGATCATAATCATCATCAGCATCAGCATCGTCATCGTCATCGTCATCATCAGCAGCAGCATCATCACTAGCATCATCATCACCATCAGATTCAGCATCCGCCTCCACCTCCTCGTCCTCCCCCTCCTCCTCCTCCTCCTCCTAACTCCGCCAAGGATCTCGGCGTCTGCACGCGTCAGCGCCATCATCAGCATCATCAGCATCATCATCATCATCATCATCATCATCATCATCAGCATCAGCATCAGCATCAGCATCATCATCATCATCTCCATCGTCAGCATCATCATCATCATCATCATCATCATCATCATCATCATCATCATCAGCATCAGCATCATCATCATCATCATCATCATCATCATCATCATCATCATCATCATCATCATCATCATCATCATCATCATCAATCCGCTAGGACTAGCGGCGCCTGCACGCGTCAGCCGCCAGCAACACAGCGCGCAGCTCGAATTCCCTCGGCAACGAGCAGCGACCCGCGCTCCACAGAGGCCACCCGCTGACAGGCGCCCCCAGGCGGAGCAGCAGTAGCGCCAGCAGCGCACACTGCTGCGGCGCAGGCGCCCTGGCCGGCCACCACAGCGCCGTCGGGCCTGTCGGGCGCGGCCTGACCAAGCCCTCCCGCGACGAGCCCCGTCCGTGACGGCACCCCCCTCGCCTCACACCTCGAGGCTGTCCCCATCGAGGCTCCTCCTCCTCGACGCTCTCCCCCATCTCCTCGGACAAGGAGGAGGAGGAGGAGGAGGAGGAGGAGGAGGAGGAGGCTCTCCCCTCGAGGCTCTCCCCTCAAGAAGCAGCCTCACCCATCGATCGGCGGCGAGTCCAACGGGGAAGTGAGAAGAGGCGGGCCTTCTCAAAGGCTCGGAAGTCCCCTGGCCTTCCGAGAAATGTTCGAAACCTTGCCCGAAGATGCAGAAAACTTATCAGAAGGCTGGAGCGCTTCTGAGAAGCCCCGCTGCCTCCTGAGAAGGCCTTCTCCTTCTCACTTACCCCCCGCTCGCCGCCGACCCCAAGCTCCCCCCTTCCCCGCCCGCCCGCCCGTGCCCCAGAGCGGGGCGAAGGGGGGGTCGTCACGGCAAGGGGCTCGTCGCTGCCGGGACCCGACCAGGCTGCCCGTGGCCACCGCCTCCATCTCCGTGTGGGGAGGTTAAGCCCCGCAGACAACGTCGCACACGACGACGAAGCGGACGACGACGACGACGACGACGACGACGACAACGACGACGACGACGACGACGACGACGACGACGACGACGACGCGGACGACGACGACGTCGCCGACGACGAAGACGACGACGACGACGACGACGACGCCACGGACAACGACAACGACGACGACGACGACGACGACGACGACGACGACGACGGCGAAGACGGCGGCGACGACGACGATGACGACCACGACGACCAGAACCACGCAAACGACGACGCAGAAGACGATGATGACGACGATGATGACGACGACGACGCAGACGACGACGCGAGTGACGACTGCGACGGCGAAGACGACGCGGACGACGAGGGACGACGACGACGTCGTAGACGACAGCGACGACGTCGCACAGGACGACGACGAAAACGACTACGACGACGATGACGACGACGGCGACAGCGACGACGACGACGACGACCACGACGACCAAGACCACGCAGACGACGACGCAGAAGACGAAGAAGACGACGACGACGACGACGACGACGACGCAGACGACGAAGACGCCGACGAAAACGACGACGACGACGACGACGCGGATGACTACGACGCCGCCGACGACGACGACGACGACGACGCTGGTGACGACTACGACGGCGAAGGCGACGCGGACCACGAGGGATCACGACAACGTCGCAGACGACAGCGACGACGACGACACAGCGGACGACGACGCCACGGACGACGACGACGACAACGACGCGGACGACGACGACGTCGCCGACGACAATGAAAACGACGACGACGACGATGCGGACGTCGACGACAACACGGACGGCGACGACGACGACGACGACGAAGACGACGACGACGACGGCGACGACGGCGGCGACGACTACGAAAACGACGACGACGACGACGCAGAAGACGATGATGACGACGATGGTGACGTCGACGACGCAGATGACGACGCGGGTGACCACTGCGACGGCAAAAACGACGCGGACGACGAGGGACGACGACGATGTCGCAGACGACAGCGACCACGACGACGACGCCGCACACGACGACGATGCGGACGACGACGACGACGATGACGACGTCCCCGACAACGAGGACGACGACGACGACGTCACGGACGACGACGACGACGACGACGACCACGACGACGACGACGACGACGACGACAACGACGGCGGCGGCGACGACGGCGGCGGCGACGACGACGACGACGACGACGACGACGACGACGACGACGACGACGACGACATGGACGACGCCGACGACGACGACGACGACGACGACGACCACGACGTCGACGACGACGACGTCGGCGACGACGGCGGCGACGACGACGACGACCACGACGGCCACGATGACGCAGACGACGACGCAGAAGACGATGAGGACGACGACAACGCAGAAGACGACATCGCCGACGAGAACGGCGACGACGACGACGACAACGACCACGACGACGACGCGGACGACGACGATGTCGCCGACGACGAAGACGACGGCGCACACGACGACGACGCGGACAAATACGACGACGACGGCGGCGACGACGACCACGACGACCACGACGTCCAGGACGACGCAGATGGCGACACAGAAGACGATGATGACACCGATGATGACGACGACAACGCAGACGACGTCGCGGACGAACCGGACGACGACGACGACGACGGGCGGCGACGACGACGACGACGCGGACGAAGCCGACGTCGCCGACGGCGACGACGACGACGATGCGGACGACGACGATGCCATGGACGACGACGATGCGGACGACGACGACGAAGACGACCACGACGACCACGACGACGCAGACGACGAAGCAAAAGACGATGGTGACGACGATAATGACGACGACAACGCAGATGACGACGTCGCCGACGACAACGACGACGACGACGCGGACGCCGACGACGACGAAGACGCAGACGACGACGACGACGACGACGACGACGACGCTGGCGACGACGACGCGGATTACGACTACGATGGCGAGGACGACGCGGACGACGAGGGACGACGACGACGTCGCAGACGACAGCGACGACGATGACGACGAACACGACGACGACGGCGACGACGACGACGATGACCCTCCCACAAGCCAGCACGTTTTGTCAGTCGAGGCACGGCGCCGGGATTTAACGCGCTGTAAACCTCATGCGCGGGCACGCACAGAGAAGGCGCGCCGAGAGACTGAAATCCACCGCAAAAACTCCGCCGAGGTGAGGGCTGGCATTAGGCGGGCTGGAAAAGCTTGAGGGGTAAGTGGCAGCAGCGGTCGTCAACATTACCATTGACATTCGCCTGACGCTCCCACAAGCCAGCAAGTTTTGTCAGTGGAGGCACGACGCTGGGATTCGACGCGTTGCAAGCCTCATGCGCGGGCACGCGAAGAGAAGGCGCGCCGAGAGACTGACACCCCATCACCACGCCATTCCAATGCTGTAAGCTGGCGAGCGAACAATCACAGAGCACTGGGCGTCGCCACAGCACGGCGATAGATCGAATGAGTGAGAACATCGCCGACAAATTCTGCGACCACTGAGGGATAGGGCTCCGAAACTTTGGAGATCCACTCCCCATTCATCTTACCGGCAATGTGAACATGCTTGCGGTTGTGATTTTTTTTATATATTACAAAAAAAAAAAAAAAAAAAAAAAAAAAAAAAAAAAAAAAAAAAAAAAAAAAAAAAAAAAACACGGCCATGACATCTGAGACGAGGCACCGACGGAGAACCACAATGCTCAAAAACGAGCTTCTTTCTTTTGCGCATGGGCATCCCAGCGGCACGAAAATCGGCGTCAACGGCGGCGCCTCGCGCCAACGCCTTGAGGCGAGAGGGCGAGCACCAAAATATGGACGTCTGCGGATTCTCCTCATCACCAGGAATGCCTAACCCCCATGCGAACTGCTGCAAACGGCCACCAGCATCAATTAGATCATTGGCCTCGCGGACCTGGGCTCGATGCCGCTCACCCAGCCCAGGCAGCCCGCGGCTGTGCTGCGTCGATCTGAGAGGCTGCAGCATACGGCCAGTCACATGCGCCCCGGCACGCGTCGCGGCGACGCACGCCGCGGCGAACCACATACCCCGAATCAGGCCCGCTCGCATCCAGCCAGCAATCGCGAAGATCACATCCTTTCGGCCCAAGTCGAACTGCGGCCCCTGAAGCATGTCAAACGACGGACAGCCGTAGCCCTTCTCGCGAAGGTAGCGAATCACAGGCGCCGTGCCAGCGAACAGGTCTAGAAGGACGCGGCGCTTCAGCATGTTGGCATGCGCGCGCCGCTCGCAAGCAAGCAGCACGCGGCGCCCCGGCGCGCCCTCGCGCTGGCGCGCCACCTCGCACTGCCTCAGCGTCGCCAGATGCATCAGGGTGCTGAGGCATGCGCGCTTCTCGCAGAGGCGCTCAGTCTGGGACGAGCGCCAGCCGCCCCTCTTCTGGACCACGAAGAGTGGACGGGAGAGGGACGCCTTGTCCTCTGACGCCCCCCCGCGCCTCAGCGAGCACGGCGCCCCCTGCCACTGCTGCAGGCTCAGGGCGGCCAGTTCCAGGCCAGGAGGAGGTCCACGCACGAGCAGCGGAAGAGCGGGCAGTTGCCCGACCGCGCCCGCTTCAGGCTGCGCAGGCCTGGCTCCAGCAGCACGATGCTGTCGTCAAACTCGCCTGTATTGCCACGCACGTCGAGCTCGCTCGCTCTGTCCAGCAGCGCCCGATACTGGCAAACGCCCATTTCGCCTGGCGCAGGCGGCATCAGCTGCAGGCCCAAAAGGTCGAGCCCCTCGCTCGGCCGCATGTGCGTCTCGAAGGTGAGCAGCAGGAACAGCGCGATGTCCTCCTGGCCTCGAGCGCACAGCCACAGCGCCATCAGCACGACGACGAGGCAAGGGGCGGGAGGCCGCAGCAGACTTCACCATTCGCATCCAGCTTGTCCCCGCGGCCGTCGCCAAAAGGGGCCCGCGTCTCGGCGGGCACGGCAGGTGGGGAGGGCCCTGGCTCACCGCCACCAGCGAGTTCGGAGCGTCTCCCTCTGGCAGTCCTCCGTCGCGCAGGAACGCCAAGTCCTGCTCCAGCGCCATGCCCCCGCATGCAGCCGACCGCGGAAGCGCCCTCGGCATCCGCCGACAGGCCAGCAGCCGGCGCAACGCCTGCAGGTAGTCCCGCTGCGTTGCCGGCGCGACAGCGGCGGCCGCCAGCGAGCTGGCGTAGTAGCCCAGCCGCTGCGCCGCCCGCCCGCCAGCCTCGGCCATGTTGAGCACCAAGCTGGGCCGCTGTCTGGCCCGCGAGCGTTTCGCTCGGCGGCCCGCCCCCGGCGAGCCGCGGCGCGGCCCCCGCGCGCGCCCCAGCAGCGGGCGCGCAGGACCCGCTGTGTCCTCGGCCAGCGTCGCAGGCAATGGCGGCGGCCGGCGCGTCAGCGCCCTGCCCGCGAGCGGCGAGGGTGGTCCGCGGCACGATTGCGGAGAGGACCTCCACGGGGCAGGCACAGCCACCTCCCGCCGCGGCGCCGCAGCTCGGCGGCCCTGGGCCCTCAGGACCAGGGAGGCCTGCAGCGAAGGGAGCTGCGAAGAGGCGTGACCTGGCCCGCCCCGCAGCAAGCTGTTCGCACAGTCCGTCCGCGGCAGCGGGCCCGTGCAATCTCGCCTCGGCGATCGTGACCGAGCGGAGCTGATCGCGGGTGCAAGGGCTGCCCGCGCGGCCCCTGAAGACCTTGAACGACGAGTGCTTGCCTGAGCTGTGCTTGCTCATCGTTGATGCCGCGTCGATATCGCTCAAGCTGATACTGCACCCCCTGCTGCTGTAGACCAAACTCGGGCTGCTGGTGTTGCTGGCGCTCAGGCTGTTACGGTTGCACAGGACGACGCAATTCAGGTTGCAGATGATGAATAGCTGCTTGCTGTAGATCATGCTCAGGCTGATACTGATGCTGAGATGTAGTAGTAGATGATGCGATACGCTCGTTGATCCCAGACTGACATGTGGAAAAACCGTCTGCTGCTTGTAAGTCACGGTGAATATGACGACCATGATGCGACGAGAACGGATCGCACCTTCTGCTGGGCTCATCGGCCGAAATCCACTCCGACGGAATCCAGCGAAAGACCATTCGTGCCCCGAGCGACAACGCCATGGCACAAAACTCGCGGCACCCGCGCAGCAGGCACCAAGCTGAACCCCGACCCACGCAGGAAGTGAGGACCCAGGCCATGGAGTCGGAGAGAAAGAGACGGCGCTGCAGCGCGCTCCCGCGAGCGCGAGCCAAGAACCTCACCTGCCAGACAACTGCCTCCGCCTCCAGCGCCAGGATCTTGCCCCGACGGCGCCAGCGGCGCGCAGCGACGACACGCCACTCGTCACCTTGCGCCAGGTCGACGGGGACCTCCTGAAGGCCGCCTGCAGTCCCAGCGCCTTCAGCTGAGCGCCCGAGGCCTCCGCGACGTCGGCCCTCTCCACGAGGTCTCGAGGGCGGCGGCTGGTGCGGAGGGCGCCTCTGTAGCGGCCGCGCTCCGACGCCCTCCCGACGGCCCCGACCTCGGCAGCTGCTCCGCCCCCCTTGTTGGTTATCGGCGACCCCCCCCCGGAAAATACCAAATAATGGCCCCTGAAGACGATGGTTTTCAGAGGGGGGACCTGGGGCACATTTGGCCTTTCAAGCTGTAGTGAGAGGGGGAGATGAACAACTGGTGGCCTGGGCGAATACAGCAATGACGAGGGAATGGCGAGGAGAAGCGCACTTCATTTCCAATCACGGCCCGCCCCAAGGGGCCACTCTGCGTTTTCGCGGGCGCGTAGCCCCGCGACAGGGCGAACAGCGACGGCTGTCCACGCGGCCGCTGCAAAAAGCTTCAAAAGCACGCAGCGGCCCCCTGACCCCGTCACCGACGACCATGCAATCCCCTGTTCAGCCCCTTAAACATCCACCCCAGCACGCTGTTGAACGCAAGGATGCCGAATCAAGGGTTCCTAGCTTCGCGCTTCGCGCTGCGCGAAGCGCGAATAACTATGCGCTTTCGCGCCCCCCCCTGGGCCCTGGGACAAGACGAGGGGCTCGCGAAGCGCGGGGCGCGAATATCTTCGAGCCTTTCGCGCTTCCCCCGGGGGACAAGACAAGGGCGCGGGGCGATGGAAGAGTCCGAGGCCCGCAAGGCATGCAGAGGATGAGGACTGAGATGGACGTGGGGACAGGACGACGAGGGAGGATTGCCGGCCCTCGAAGTTGGGAATGCTTTTCGTGCGGAGCCCAATGATTTCTGATAAGATTTTCGTAAAATTAGGAGAAGGCTTTCGAGCGGAGACCATCAAATTCGGAATAGGTTTCGCGCGGAGCCCCAGGAGTCTTGACATGGTTTTCGCAGGGCGCCCAGTTGGTTAGGATAAAGTTTTGGCACCAGACTTCCGATGAGATCTTCTCGCAGGCCCCAAGAAATTCGGACTGGGTTTTCGAGCGGCGCCCATGGAGTTCGGATATGGTTTTCGCACGGGGGCCAGTGAGTTAGGACAAGGATAGATCTTCGTCCGGGGGGGGGGGGCGAGAGTTAAATTAAATTTTCGGGCGGATCGCAAGGAAAACCGATTTGGATTTCGCGCGGAGCCCATGGAGTCCGGGCGCGGTTTTCACGGGGGGGGGGTCAGTGGGTTAGGATGAGGTTTTCGTGGGGGGGGGAGGGGGCTGGGATTTGAGATAAGCTTTTCGGGCGGGGCCCAAGGAATGCAGAATAGGGTTTCGCGCGGAGCCCATGGGGTTCGGATGTGGTTTTCGCATGGCGGCAAGTGGGTTATGATAAGGTTTTCGCAGGGGGGGGCGGGAGTCAGGATATGGCTTTCGCGCGGAGCCCAAAGAATTAGGATCAGGTTTTCGCGCGGAGCCCATGGAGTTCGGAAATGGTTTTCGCAGGAGGGCAATGAGATAGGAATTAGGATGAGGCTTTCGCGCGGAGCCCAAGGAAATAGGACATGGGATTAGGTTTTCGCGCGGAGCCCATGGAGTTCGGATATGATTTTCGCAGGGGGGGCAGTGGGCCAGTGGGTTAAGATTTGCGTGTGTGTGTGTGCGCGCGTGTGTGTGGGGGGGGTGGGGGGGCCGGGGGGGGGGCAAGGAATTTCGAATAGGTCTTCGCGCGGAGATCACGGAGTTCGGACATGGTTTTCGCGGGGCGGCCAGCTGGTTGGGATAAGGTTTTCGTTGGGGGGCCCGGAGTTGGCGCGGGGCCCAAGGAATCGGAATTCGGTTTAGGTTTTCGCGCGGAGCCTATGGAGTTCGGACATGGTTTTCGCAGGGGGGGGGGGGGCAGTGAGATACTATAAGGATTTCGTAGGGGCGCTGGGAATCAGGATAAGGTTTCCGGGCGGAGCCCAAGGAATTGGGATTAGGTTTTGGCGCGGGGCCCATGGAGTTCAGATATGGTTTTCGCAGGGGGCCCGCCCGATTGGATAAGGACTTCGTAGGGGGGGCTGGGAGTAGGATAAGGTTTCCGGGCGGAGCCCTTGGAATTCGGATTCGGTTCCGCGCGGGGCACATGGAATTCGCAAGCTTTCTGGCGGAGACCCGGGCGTTCCAGCTAGGTCTTCGCGCGGGGCCCATGCATTTCAAATGTGGTTTTCGTCGAGAGGGGGGGGGCAGTTAGGATAAGGTTTTCATGGGTGCGTGTGTGTGTGTGTGTGTGTGTGTGTGTGTGTGCGTGTGCGTGTGCGCGCGTGTGCGCGTGTGTGCGTGGGGGTGGGGGTGGGGGGCAGGAGTTAGGATGAGGTTTTCGGGCTGAGCCCAAGGAAGTCGGATTAGGTTTTCGCGCGGAGCCCATGGTGTTCGGACGTGGATTTTGCAGGAACCCAGTTGGTTAATATAAGGTTTTCGTTGGGGGGCCTGGAGTTGCACTGGAGTTAGGATAAGGTTTTCGGGCGGAGCCCAGGGAATTGGGATTCGGTTCTCGCGCGGAGCCCTGGAGTTCGGATCCGGTTTTCGCAGGGGGGGCCAGCGACCAGCGAGTTTGGATATGGTTTTCGTAGGGGGGCCGGGCGCTAGGATAGGGCATTCGGGAAAATGCCCAAGGAATTCGGAATATATTTTCGCGCGGAACCCATGGAATTCGGATGCGCGTTATCGTGTTGGGACCGATGAATTCGGATAAGGTTCCGTAGGAGTAGGGGGGGCCGGGAATTTGGATAAGGCTTTCGCGCGGGGCCCTCGGAATTCGGACTAGGTTTTCGCGCGGAGCGAATGCAGTTCGGATGTGTGTGTGTTTTTTGTTTGGGGGGGGGTCAATGAGTTAGGGCAGCGGTTTTCGTAGA
>CAUYUJ010018255.1:126375-131375 GCA_963575745.1 Prorocentrum cordatum | reverse complement strand
GCGGCAAGGCGCAGCAGGCGGCAGGCTGCCGCCTGCTGCGCCCTGGGGCCCCCGAGCCCTGGGCCCCCCCGATCCCCGACGCCCCGCCCCCCGGGCCTCAGAACGAGGCCGCGGCCGCGGGATGAGGGGGGGCCGGGAGACGGCAGCAGAGGCACCGGCAAGAGCAACAGAGACATGGTCGCGCAGCGGCATCGAAGACGGACGATAAGCAAGCGATGCTTCGACGCCCGGCCAGCCTTCAGAATGAGACTTGGCCCGCTCCGCCCCGACGCCCTTGAACCAAGCCTCGAACGAATCGATCTCCTTCTTCGCTGCGATGGCGAGCGCGGCCACCCCTTCGGTCAGCGGAAGGGCCTTGGAGATCACGGGGGAGCCATGGCCACGCGGGCATAGCGCGCGAGGAAGTGCATGCGGAAGGTTGTCTTCTCATCCACGACGACGTCGTCCAGCTTCTTGGCGTTGATCGCGACTTGCTCCTTCTTGCCAACGAGGGTGCCGACGGACATCTTGAAGGCCTCCAAGGTCGAAATACTTCCCGACGGCGGCCAGCCCGTCCGTCGCGACCAGAACGCAGCCCATCAAAGTCTCGAACGGCTCGGTGAAGGCGGTGACCAGGCTCTTGTTCATGAGCGGGCCTAAGCGATCCACCGCCCACTTCCTAAGCTCCTCGAGCTGCGCGACCTCGACGGCCGAATCGCCATTGAGGGTCACGATGGGCTCGAGGGCCGGAAATGCCTCGATCAAAGCCGAAATCCTCCGCATATCATGAAGCGGAGGCGTCTCCTTGCCATCGAGGACCGCCGCCAAAACCCCAGACGTCCCTAGCTCAATCCACGAACTCATATCCCTTGCAGCTCCAGCGAAGTCTTTCATGCTCGACTCGAAGGCCTGGACCTCCAACGCGCCCAGCAATTCCTCCGAGGGCCCGGCAGCGCGAAAACCCCAAGGCCCAATCAACGCCCGAAATGAAAACGAAACACTGAAGCCCAACGCACAGAAAAATGCAACCAGAAACCGATCGAAGCCGACATCGCGGTTATCTTCGCGCCCTCTCGCCCCGAGCCCCGGGGGCCCCCGCCCGCAAGGGCGCGGCTGCTCTGCCTCGGACCGTGATGCGCGAAGCACGATTATCTTTGCGCCCCAGGGGTGACCAAATTGAATGAGGAAAAGTCCTTCAAGATACCGCCAAGGGTCTCCTCCTCAGACGAAGGATCCTGAGCAGGGAATTGACCGAGCATCAAGGGTTCGCGCTGCTTGAGAAACTCTTTAACCGCGGCCTGCGCGGCCACCTTGGCGGCCGTCGCCCTGCGCTGCACGAAGAGATCGAGATCGGCCGGGAAGGAAACTCGGCCAGCCGCCATGGAGCCCGCCTCGGACGCGATCGCGTTGCTATCAGCCAGCATCTTGAGCTGCTGGGTCATCGGAACGTCCGGCGCGGCGTCGAGCTGGGCGGTCGACCGCTTCACGCTCTCGAACCACCCCACCAAGTCGTCGAACTCCTGGCGGCGCGGGCGGGCGCAGAGGAAGGGGGGGGGACGGAGATGGGGGAAGCGATGAAAAGAAAGGCCAGGCATCGGAAGAAGGGGCTGGAGAAGAAAGGGGGTGGAAGAAGATGGAGGAAGAACATCAACCGTCCATGGGGCTCCTCCTCCCACCTGGCCCCTCCCCTCCATCGTCCTTCCTGCCTCTCCTCCCCCTGCTGCCTCCACCCCTGCCTCCTCCCTCTTCGCTCTCTCCTGGAGCCGGGTGTCGAACGCGTCGACGAGGGGCTTCCCCTGCGCCGGGTACTGCATGAGCAAGTTCAAGAGCCTCGAAGTGTCCGCCATGTCCATCTTCGCCTGCTGGAGGCTCGCGCGGACCTTCTGATCGAAGGACTTCGCCGGCAATGTGAACGCCAATGACATGGAGCGCAATTCCTGCGAGAGGTCGTGGTCCAACTGGGGGGCGGGGGGCCCCGTCGGCAACGCGTCGAGGCACTCGATCACCTTGGAAATGACGTGCTTAACCTCCTCGAGCGGGGCTCTGGAGCGGAGCGCGGCGGCGATCAACTGCTTGATGTAAGTGGACTGCTTGTCCTTAACGTCGCAGAGTGACCCGAAAGACTCCTGCAGCGACCTCGCCGACAACTCAGTGGCCCAGACAGCGGGGGGCGTCGAGGACCACATGGGCGCCTGGGTCGGGCGAGCGCTGCAACGAGAAAGACGAGAAGACGAGGCCGCGAGAGGGGGGGGGGGGAGCGGGGGGCAGGGGGGGGGAGGCAGCGGGAGAGGAGATGGGGAGGTGCGAAGGCGAACGGGCGAGGACGGTTCGAAGTGGCCCTGCCCAGTGATGCCTTGAGAGTCAGACGCATGTCCCACAACAGCTCGCACGTGAAAGGCTGCGCTGGGTCGGCCCTGGCGAACTCCTGAAGGCTGCGGAAGCCCGAGTCCCACTCGGCGTACGACTTATCGGAAGAACCGCTCTCGATGCGCTTGCGGTGCAACTTGATGCCCTGCTCAATGATCATGAGGCGCTTGGTCGCCAACGAGTACTTAGTCTGATCGGCCTCAGCCTTTGCCGCCTTGCCCTTGGACTGGCAAATGGCGATCCAACGCTGGACGAGACGGCGAGCCACGTCGCTGTGCTTGTTGAACATGCGGGACGTCGCATCGCAGCCCATGAACTCTCGCCACATGTCCTTCTCCAGCACGAGCACGTCCTTCTTCGGGCGGCCGCGACCGCGACGCTGGCCGCCCTCACCTTCCTGACCCTCCTCGGCGCTCTCGTCGTCGCCCTCCGGCGGGTCGTCGCCGTCGCCGCCTCCGGTGCCTTCCTCGGCTCCTTCCTGGAGCTGACAGCCGCGCCTCTGGCCGCGACCGCCTCCCCTGGGCTGGCCTCCGCCGCCTCCGCCGCCGCCTCTGGACCTCGCCGCAGTTTTGATCCTCTTGCCTGGCGCCTGGGGCGAATCGAAAGGGACTGCAAGCGGGCGACCGAGGGGCGATAATGGGGGGGGGCCCGGGAAGGCTCCTGGAACATGAGCGGGCTAAACAACCTACCCAACCAAGGATACATGCACGCGCCACCGATGGCGCAATGGCAAAACGCCTGAACGAAATTCCGCTGCCTCGCCCAGAATCCAGGAGGAGGAGGAGGAGGAGGAGGAGGAGGAGGAGGAACCCAGGGGCGCGTCGCTGGGGCCCCAGGGTCGAGCGCGAGCGGAGGGCGCCAATGGGCCCACCGCGTAGCTCGTGCCAACTGCACTGCGCAGAGCCCAGAGGCCCAGAGCCCAGACATGGAGCGCTCCACGCATCTCCAGGAGGGGAGGCACAGTGGGGCGGGAATGGATACGATTGGACCCCAAAGCTCCTCAATGTCGCTATCCAAAGAGGCGTCGTCATCAGTGTCGGCCAGCCGGCCGAAGCTCCCTGCAGCCCCAGAAAGCCTCACTATCTTCCTCTCGCCCTGCTGCTTCTTCCCGGCACGGCGCTTCTTCTGCTGGGCGGCCTTCTTCTCGCGTTCCTTCTCCTTCGCGGCCTCCTCGGCGGTCAGCTCGCACTCAGCCAAGATGCTCGCCAGTGCGCCCTGGCATGCCACGCGCTGCGCCTCGGCGTCCGCCGTGGTCAAGTCCTCGAACTTCTGCTCCGCGAGCTCCTCGTCGCCGTCGGTGCTCCCGACGTCCTCGTCCTTCACGAGCTCGCGTCTCATGCCCTGGCGGTTCTCGATCTTCCACGGAATGTCCCCGCTGTCTGAAGGCACCTCTACTCCTTTCACCCCCTCTATGACGACGATGACGTGCCCCAACTTCTTGTTTTTCCTGGGGTCCCCAAACTTGGCCCTGCACCGCTTGATGGGCCAAAAATCGTCGTCGGGCCTCCTCAAGCAGGAATCCGCGCACCGCCTGCTCTGCACTGCGACCTTCTTGACCCCGCCTACGGGGGCGAGTCGGGCAGAGGCGACGGGGCGAGAGGAGCCGGCCGGGGAGGAAGATGGATAATAGAAAGGTGCGTCGGTTAAGAAAAGAGAAACCCAGGGAATAAAGGACGAAGAAATAAAGGAAGGGATAAGCGAATCTATTAAAAGAATACAGGAAAGGATAAAGGAAGGAAGAACGCAAGGGGGAATTACGACACATGACATGTTTGACAACTGACAACACGAGCGAGGCCAAAATGCCTGAGCGCTTTCCGCTGGAGCCAGTGCTGCGCTTGGTGAGGAGCCTCTTCTTGGCCCTGTCGATGACGATGTTCTTCTTCTCCTTGTGCGCGTCGAGCAAGCTGGTGTCCCTGCCCAAATCGCTGATGTATTTGCTGCGGTCGCGATCTGCCCGAGTGTGCGAGATGTCGTTTCTCCAAGCGGTGTCGCATGCCCAGCAGCCCAAGCCGTCGGCGCACGACACGGTGAAATCCCCTGGATCGTAGGCCCAGCGGACGCTAGGCCTATTGTCCGGGTCGACTGGGTCCATGCTAATCCCCTGCACCGCGCCGCACAGGAAGGCACACGGCTTCCCCTTGCGGCGAGCTGCAGGGGGGGGGGGCCAACAGCAGGACAGCAGGAGGAGGGCGAGGGAAGGAGCTAGGGGGCGGGGAGGAGTAGCGGATGGAGGCGACGGAGGCGAGGAGGACGAGGAAGAGGAGGAGGATGACACATTGGAATAGGAGCGCGACGAGAAGGCGGAGCAGCAGAACGAGGAAGAGGAGCGGAGAGGACGAGGGGCCGAGGGGGCAAGATGGGGGGGAGGAGGGGGTCCTTCTGGCACTGAGTCTGACTGTGCTCCACGAGCGTCTCCCCCTTGGACTCCCCCTTGGACTCCTCATTCCTACCGGCGTCCTTCGCCAGTCGCTCCTCAAGCTTGACCTCAGGAAGGTCGCTCTTCCTGTCCGCAGCGACCAACTGCCCCTCGGTGGCGGTGATCTGCTCGCTCTGCGCCTGCGTCTGCTTCGCGCCCGACTTCTTCCTGCCCTTCTTCGGCATGATGGCCGCAGCGCGGGTGGCGAACTAAGCCAAATTCGCACGCCCATGCA
>CAUYUJ010018255.1:117731-126275 GCA_963575745.1 Prorocentrum cordatum | reverse complement strand
CTCTCTCTCTCTCTCTCTCTCTCTCTCTCTCTCTCTCTCTCTCTCTCTCTCTCTCTCTCTCTCTCAATCTCTCCTACTGCCCCCTCTCCTCGCCCTCCCCCCCACCCTTGGCCGCCTTCGTGGCGGCCATCGCCGCCGCCGCCGCCGCCGCCATCGCGGCGCGGCGGCCCGGCCCCGGGGGCCCCCCGCCGGGGCCCGGGGCCCCGCCCCCCGTTGGGCCGCGGAGGGGGGGGGCGACGAGGAGGGGGAGGAAGAGGAGGAGGAGGAGGAGGAGGAGGAAGAGGAGGAGGAGCAGCAGGAGGAGGAGGAGGAGGAGCAGCAGGAGTCGAGGAGGAGGAGGAGGAGCAGCAGGAGGAGGAGGGAGGGGACGACGACGATGACGTCGACGACGACGACGACGAAAAGGAGGAGGGTGGAGGATCGGGAGGGCGGCGGCGGGCTCATCAGAATCACGAGTCTGCGGGTGGGCCGCGGGTTCTCCACCGGGAACGAATGCAAAAGATGCTCGCCGCAGGCGCCGAAAAAATTGGTTTGCACCCTGAACGCGGTCGCGGGTGGGCCGCGGTCTCTCCACCTAGAACGATTCAAAAGATGCCCGCCGCAGCCGCAGGCGCCGAAAAATGCGGTTTGCACCCTGAACGTGGTTTGGGTCGCGGGTTGGTCGCGAGTTGATCGCGGGGTGGGTCGCGGTCGCGGGCTTTCCATCTGGAAGGAATGCAAAAAAAGGCCGCCGCAGGCGCCGAAAATGTTGGTTTGTACCTTGAACGTGGTTTGGGTCGAAGGTGGGTCGCGGGTGGGTCGCGGGGTGAGTCGCGGGTGGGTCGCGGGTGGGTCGCGGGTGGGTCGCGAACGGGTCGCGGGTGGGTCGCGGGGTGGGCCGCGGGCGGGTCGCGGGGTGGGTCGCGGGTGGGTCGCGGGTGGGTCGCGGGGTGGGCCGCGGCGGGGTGGGTCGCGGGGTGGGTCGCGGGTGGGTCGCGAGTGGATCGCAGGGTGGGTCGCAGGGTGGGTCGCGGGGTGGGTCGCGGGGTGGGTCGTGGGGTGGGTCGCGGGTGGGTCGCGGGCGGGTCGCGGGTGGGTCGCGGGTGGGTCGCGGGGTGGGTCGCGGGTGGGTCGCGGGGCGGGTTGCTGGTGGGACGACGACAACCAACAACATCAACAACAACAACAACAACAACAACAACAAACAACAACAACACGAATCCGCACCGCGGAATCTCACTTCAGCCACGCACCCAGGGACAATGAAATTAATGTGAAAATCACGATGGGAAACAACGCGGAGGGCACACTGGTGTTCAAAATACTCGTTGGGAACACCCAACCCTCACGGAAAGCTTCAAAATCTTCGCGGGGAACACCCAAAACTCAAGGATAGCGAAATGGTTTTGAACATGTCCGACCACGCGACATGCTGGAAAACAGAAGGAGACCTGAGGCTTCACCAAGGTTGCGTGGTTGAAACAATATTTAGCGCGAATATTTGGTATTATTTGGCATTTATTGGTAGGGGGTCGCCGATAACCAACAAGGGGGGCGGAGCAGCTCGGCAGCATCCCAGTCCTTCTCGGTCACACCGAAGCCGTGAAGCGATGCTCCCACCGATGCCGCGGACGGTGACCACGGCAGGTTCACATCGACAAGGGCCAACGGCAGCAGCGCCCACGCAGCCCGCAGCTCCTTCCCCACAGAGGCCCAGACGCGGGCTGGCTGGGCGAAGAAGGGGCCGGTGAAGACTTAAACAGACGAGAAGACGGAGAGCATCTCGAGCCGCAGCAGCACGATTGCCGAGGCGTTGCCCACCACACGCGCGATCTGGCGCTCCGCACGGCGAGTCTTGCCCCAGCCCAAGGCGCGCAAGGCCAGAGCCACGCGCCAAAACTTGCGGGCCGAGGGGCGCCACCGCGTGCCCTCGCTGTCCAGCTCAAAGCCCAGCAGCGGCGAGCCCTGGGGCCCGGGCCCAGCCTCCGCTCCAGCAGCAGCCACGGCGGCCAGCATCTCCTCCAAGAGGCAGCCCGCCTCCTCCTGCGAGGTGGCGAGCGCGGCGAAGTTGTCGACGTAGATCAGGGAGACGCCAGAGCCAGGCTGCACAGGCGCGCGCGGCATGCACTCTGCGAGCAGGTAATCCGCTGGGACGACGTCGCCCAGAATGCGCTGCATGGCCTGCTGCACGAAGTAGACAGTCCAAGACCAGCCCATTCGGACCACGCGCAGCCGAAGCCGGACAAGCCCATCGGGCGGGGGAGCCCCCGCGGCGCGGCGGGCCACCGGCGGCAACGCTGCCGAGGGCACTGGCGGCAAGCCAAACGCCTCGCGCAGGTGCGGAGGCAGCACGAACTGGTAGAAGCAGCAGGCGACGTCGCCCTGAGCGACAAGAAGCCTCTCGCCGGCGGGACCTCCACCGAAGCCAGGGCCTGAGCAGCTGCAAGGGGAACATAGTCGGGATCCGAGAACATCGCGTTCGCGCCCCTGGTGTCGAAGATTAGCCCGAGGGCAAGGTCCTTCTCGTCGACAGAGAAGGGCGCCACCAGCGAGACAGACGCGCCAACTTCGAGCATGTCACGTTGAGCAGATCGGCCAACAACTTCCCGGAGGCGGCAGGGCTGCCCGCGAGCCTCCGGTCAAAGGCCAATTGCGCACCCGACGCGGAAGGAAGATGCAGTAGAGCCTCTCTCCAGGAAGTCCCCAGCCCCACCCATCAGCGAAGAGCGCGCGTCAGGGGCAGTGCGCCAGGGGGCGTCCCTGAGGCGACGCACGGGAGCGAGACCTCCCCGCGCTGGTAGGCGGCGCACTTCCCGACGGCAACGTCGTCGATAGCGTAGCCAAGATTGGAGCCGATGACGGCCAGGGCGGTCGCCTCGGCGGTCGGGTCCGGGCAGCTGGGCACGGCGTCGAAGGAGCTCTCGAGCCGCTCCAGCGCGTCGACGCGGCTGCCAGACGCTGGCCCAGCACGCCGAAGTGCACCGCGCCCCCCCCCATCTCATAGAGGGTCTGCACGCCCCCCTGCAGCCGCGCCTGAGCAGAGCAGCCATCAGCGCGGCGGCCCAGCGGCGGCGCAGCAGGCAGGCGCAGCAAGTCCCAGGGATCCCCCGCGGGACCTGGCGGCACAGTGGCGGCGCGAACGCTCGTCCACCTCCCCAAGTATACCAGCGGGCCTGGGGCGGGGGAAATCCGAGGTCGCTGCAGGGTAGCACGGGGCGTTGGGCAGTCGGGCCCGCCCCCCCTCGCCGCTGCCCGAGGCGCCAGCCTGGCCGTCCTTCTTCTTCCTGTGATTCTCATTGCTGCCTGTAGCCAGCGCTGGCGGCAAAGTGGCAGCCGCCGCCAACGCCATCTCCTCGCGGCCCTTCCTGCGCCCCATGAGCACCGCGGCCCCCTCGCCCACGCGCCTGGCCACCCAGCGCCCCCGCCCCCACGACACCAGAGCGCAGCCCCCGGCGGGCCACCCGCCCAGGAAGAATTGCCGCCCCGCCGCGGGGCCCGCCACGATGACTCCCTCGATCGTGGCGCGAATGCGCTCGGCGTGTCTCTCCACCCAGAGCTGGCAGCGCAGGGCCACCCCCTCGACGCGGGAAGGGCAGCAGATGCTGAGCTGGTCGCGCTGCAACTCCTGCCCAGCGCTGCCGAAAGGGACGGACGAGGCCTCGACCACCGCCGACTCACTGCGACGGAGGAAGCCCCCGATCTCCGCGGCGAACCAGCTCGCGCAGACCCCGATGCAGTGGCCGACCAGCGCCCCCACCGCGCAGTATTCGAGGTCGTCCTCAAGGCTCGCCTGCACGGCACCAGCAGGCGGCCCAGGTGGCGGGGGCAGCGCCACAAAACCGCTGTCGTCGGCGGCTGCAGGGGCGGCGACCAGGGCTGCCCTCTCGGCCTCCGCCCACCGGCAGGAGCCGCGGTCTCGGACGACGCGGCTCCACAGAAGGCACAGCGCAGCGCCATGTTGCCCGAGAGACAGAACGGCACGCCGCCAGCAACCCCACTCTCCAACATGCCAACATGGTCCCTTGACCGCCCCGCGTAGACGTCGCCATCGGAATTGACGAGGCAGTGCCCACCTGCCGAGTGCGGCAGCACCAAGCGTTCGTGCCAGACAGCTTCATCGAGATCGAAGAAAGCCCGAGGGCGGCGCCTGCGATCAAAAACTCGGAAGACCATCACTCACCTCCCTCCAACCTGCCGCGAGCCCCTGCGGGCAGCGTTAAGCACTTCGCGCCGGCAGCGCCTGCGCTGGATGCCCACCCTGCAGTGGCGGGCAACACCAGCGCGCCAGGAGGAAGCCCGTGGCGAGCTGGCCGAGCGCGACCGGCCTGGTGCGCCGAGGAGGAAGATCGCCGAGGTGGACCAGCCTGGTGCGCCGCAGTCGCACTGGCAGCCGCAGACAGGCGTGACTGGCGGGGCCGACCGCGCCAGGAGGCAGGACCCGATGGAGAACAGGCAGGCGACTGATGACGGGTCGACCGGCATCCTATGCTGGGCAGAAAGCTTGAGGGGTCAGTGGCAGCAGCGGTCGTCAAGATTACCATTGACATTCGCACGACGGCGACGGCGACGACGACGGCGACGGCGACGACGACGACGACGACGCAGACGACGGCGTCGACGGAGACGACGAGAACACGACGACGGCGACGACGACGACGACGCGGACGACGACGATGACGACACAGACGACGACGACGACGACGCAGAAGACGACGACGACGACGACGACGACGACGACGACGACGACGACGACGCAGACGACGACGACGACGACGCGAACGATGACGACGACGGCGGCGACGACGACGAAGCCGGCGACGACGACGACGCGGACGACGACGACGACAACGCAGACGACGACGACGACGCGGACGACGACGACGACGACGGCGTCGACGACGACGAAACTGGCGATGACGAGGACGACGCAGACGACGACAACGACGACGACGCAGACGACAATGACGCGGACGACAACGCGGACGACGAGGACAGCCGACGCCAGCGACGACGACGACGAAGACGACGACAACACTGATAACGACTACGCGGACGACGACGACGACGACGACGAAGACGACGACAGCGGCGACGACGACAACGACGCACACGACGACAACGACGACGACAACGGCGGCGACGACGCAAACGACAACGCAGACGACGACAACGACGACAACACGGACGACGACGACCACGACGACGACGACGACGACGACGACGACGACGACGACGACGACGACGACGGCGACGCAGACGACGACGACGACGCGGACGAAGACGACGACGACGACGACGACGCGGACGACGACGCAGACGACGACGACGACGCAGACGACGACGAAGACGACGACGACGACGACGACTACGACGCAAATGACGACGACCACGACGACCACGACGACGACGACGACGACGACGACGACGACGACGACAACGACTACGCGGACGACGACGAGGACGACGCCGACGACGACGACAACGACGCACACGACGCAGACGACGACGACAACGCTGACGACCACGACGACGACGACGACGACGCCGACGAAGACAACTACGACGACGACGATGACGATGACGACACGACGACGCAGACGACGACGCCGACGACGACGGGGATATCGACGACGACGACGACGACGCCGACGACGCGGATGACGACGACGACGGCGGCGACGACGACGACGACGACGACGACGACGACGTCGCCGAAGACGACGACGCAGACGACGCCGACGACGACGCAGACGACGACGACAACAACGATGGCGCCTTTGCGCGGACGACGACGACGACGACGCAGACGACGACGACGACAACGCCGACGACGACGATGACGCAGACGACGACGACGACGACGACGACGACGACGACGACGACGACACAGACGACGACGACGACACAGACGACGACGCGGACTGCGACGACACCGATGACGACGACGAAGCAGGCGACGAGGCCGACGACGACGACGACGACGCTCATGACGACGACGACGGCGACGACGACGACGACGACGACGCATACGCGGACGACGACGACGCAGGCGACGACGACGACGACGACGAGACAACGACCACGACGACGACACCTACGACGACAACGACGACGACGACGACGACGACGACGACGACGACGACGACGACGACGACGACGGTCGTTGACGACGAGGACGATGACGACGACGACGACGACGACGACGACGACGACGACGGCGACGACGGCGAGGACGCAGACAACGCCGACGACGACGGCGCAGCGGACGACGGCGACGACGACGACGACGAAGACGACGACAGCGGCGACGACGGCGACGCGGACGAAGACGACGACGCGGACGACGACGACGACCGCGACGACGACCACGACGAAGACGACGACGACGACGACGCGGACGACGACGACGACCAAGACGACAACGACGACTACTATGTAGACAACGACAGCGGCGACTACGGCGACGCGGACGACCACGAGGACGACGATGACGACGCAGACGACGACGCGGACGAACATGACGACGACGAAGCGGACGACGGCGGCGACGACAACGACGACGACGACGACGCGGACGCCGACAACGACGCTGACGACGACGACGACAACACTGATAACGACTACGACGCCGCGGACGACGACGACGACGACGACGACGACGACGACGACGACGACGACGACGACGTCGGCGGCGACGACGACGACGACGACGCGGACGACGACGACGACGACGAAGCAGACGACGCAGACGACGACAACGCGGACGACGATGACGTCGGCGCCGACGAAGACGACGACGACGCGGACGACGACGATGACGACACGACGACGCAGACGACGACGGTCGACGACGCATACGCCAATGACATCGACGAGGACGACGACGCGGACGACGACGACGACGACGACGACGTCGCAGACGACGACGGCGCCTTTGACAGGGACGACGACGACAACGACAACGACGATGACAACATCGCAGACAACATCGCAGACGACGGCGACGACAACGCGAGTGACGACGACGACGAGGGACGACGACGACGCAGACGACGACGCAAACGACGACAGGGACGACGACGAGGAAGACGACGACGACGACGACGACGACGACATCGCAGACAACGGCGACGACGACGACGACGATGACGACGACGCGGACGACGACGACGCAGACGAAGACGACGCAGACGACGACGACATCGCCGCAGACGACGACGACGCGGACGGAGATGACGACGACGACGACGACGACGACGTCGCAGACGACGACGACGACGAAGACAACGACGACGACGACGACGACGACGACGACGACGACGACGACATCGCGGACGACGACGACGACGACGACGACGACAACGGCGGCGGCGACGACGACGTGGACGAGGGCAGCAGCCCTACGGTAGCCTGGTCACATCTCCAAAGATACAAGACGAGGCCACAATTCAGTTCCTGCCTAATCCCCTTTGGGGCTCAAACTCCCTTTAGCCCACAGCCCTGACCCAGAGCGAGGGGAAAACAGACCTGCGCTTGTCGCTCCCGGCCGCCTTCGCGGTGCCAGGGCGGCGGGCACGCGTCGGGCCCGAATGCGGGAAAGAAACGCCAGGCACACCAGATGCAACCCAGACCAACCTGCAATAAACAAACTCATGAGGTGAACCGTGGCCTGGGAGAAAACGAGCGTGTGCAAGGTAACGAATTACCCCCCACCCCAAAGCATTCCACATAGCTAATGGCCCTGGCCAGGCCCCCAGGAAACCGCTGGAAGCCTGCACCGCCCTCGTCATGCCCAGCGTTACGATTACCGACATCATCGCTATCGCCACCATCGTCATCCACCATCGCGATCTAGACCACCCAGGTAAAATCAGCATCGCCATCACCATCAGAACACATCACCAACATCAGCAGCACCACGATCGCCATCATCACCAGTCATATACCTCACCATCAGCGTCATCATCATCAGTATCATCAGCATCAGCAGCAGCAGCATCATCATCACCATCACCATCACCATCAACATCACCACCACCACATCGCCGTCGTCATCATCATCATCATCATCATCATCATCATCATCATCATCATCATCATCATCATCATGATCATCATCATCATCATCATCATCATCATCATCAGCATCAGCATCATCATCATCATCATCATCATCATCATCATCATCATCATCATCATCATCATCATCATCGTCATTATCATTATCATCAGCATCAACATCAACATCATCTAGGAAAACGAACTCTATACACCGACGCTTTTTCCGACCCTGCGCTGAAATTCGCATAGGAACGCGGATCCTGGTGTATACGGGATCCTGGTGTATAGATGTTTCGTTGTTTCCATTGGAAAACGGGAGAAACGTATACAGCACACCACCCAGACGTCGTCCCCAACCCTCAAAAACTTCCTAGGATTGAAAAACCGCTCGCCACAGGTAATGTATATGCTCGAGTTTGCGATCATCATCATCGTCAACCTCAAAATCCCTATCAGCAACACCATCCCCATCACCACCGGCATGGTCATGATCCTATTCACCGC
>CAUYUJ010018255.1:102731-112731 GCA_963575745.1 Prorocentrum cordatum | reverse complement strand
CTCCCCTCCTACTCCTCTCCTCCTCCTCTCCTCATCATCATCTCATCATCATCATCATCATCATCATCATCATCAGCAGCAGCAGCCCAGCATCATCAGCAGCAATCGTTATATCATCATCATCAGCATCATCATCATCATCATCATCAATCATCATCATCATCATCATCATCATCATCATCATCATCATCATCATCATCATCATCATCCTCATCATCATCATCGTTATCATCATCATCATCATCATCATCATCATCATCATCATCATCATCATCATCATCATCATCATCATCGTCATCACCATCATCATCATCATCATCATCATCACCATCATCAGCAGCATCCTAATCCTCATCCTTATCCTCATCCTCATCTTCATCCTCCTCCTCCTGCTCCTTCTCGTGATCATCCTGCCTCCTCCTCCTCCGCCTCTCCCATCTTCTCCTCCTCCTCGTCCTCCCCCTCCTCTTCCTCCTCCTCCTCCTCCTCCTCCAGCCTCCTCCTCCTCCGCCTCATCCTCATCATCCTCCTCTATTCCTTCTCCTTGTGAATAGCTCATCCCTGTTGCACCCCAGGCCAGTCGAAAGGGCGGGCCAGGCGTTTCGTCCCAGAGAAACTGATAACAGCTTCACAGATGGAAGGCGGGTCGATTTCAGACTGTGGATCTGGCCTTAGCGCCGCGCACGTTCGTTTCAACAATTTGCAGGAGCTGCACGGATTGAGGACGGGCCGTGTTCGAAATTCGGTTCTCGCCTTAGAGCCGCGCACATTCGTTGTCAAAATTCGCAAGCGCTTCACGGATTGAGGGCGGTTTTTCAACATGTAGCTCTCGTCTGATCGCCACGCACACTCGTTTTCAAAACAATCACCAGAGATTCACTGAATATCATGGCTAACGTGTCTCTGGTGTGTTGCCACGTTTCAGGTGTTTCACACGGTTGTCCACCAGCGGGGGACCTCCCTAAGTGGAAATTAACACTTGCAGGGGCCTCTGAAGAGGGAGCGTGGAGGAGGGTGTGTTCCAATATCGTTGGTAAGTCCTTGGTTTACACATGTCCTCCTCCTCCTCCTCCGCCCCCCCTCCTCCTCGTCATCATCATCATCATCATCATCATCATCATCATCATCATCATCATCATCATCATCATCATCATCATCATCATCATCATCGTCCTCATCCTACTCTTCCTCCTTCTCCTCATCCTCCTCCTCCTCCTCCTCCTCCTCCTCCTCCTCCTCCTCCTCCTCATCCTCCTCCTCCCTCCATTCCTTCTCCTGTGAATAAAAGAGAGAGCGTGATCCACCGCCGCTTTACTGTGGAAAATTGCCAACCTTTTCCTCCGGAACCCGAAGTCTCCCCCCCAACTCCGAAAACCCCCCCCCTGGACCCCCCCCCCTCCCCCCCCCCCTTCCCCCGCTGCAAAACCCCCCCTCCCCTAACCCCTCCCCCCCCCCTCCCCCTCGAAAACCGGGGGGGGGTCACTACCGGTTCGAACCCTCCACCCCCCCCCCTCCGGATCCGGAAAACCGGGGGGGGTCACTACCGGTTGGAACCCCCCCCCCCCTCGAAAACCGGAGGGGGTCACTACCGGTTCGACCCCCCCCCCACGCACCGCCAGCAAACGACTCCCGGTCCCTACCACCGCTCGCATCACATCCCCCACTGTTGTTCCCAGCACCACTGTCCTCACCACCACTGTCCCCACTGGTTCCACCACCGTCCCTATTGTCCCCACCAGTGCCCCCACCACTGTCGCACTGTCCCCACTGTTCCCACCACTGTTCCCACCACGGTTCCACTCTCCCCACTGTCTCCACGGACCCAACCACTGCCTATCCCCACTGTCCCCACTGTCCCACTGACTCCTCCGCTGTCCCACTGAGCTGTCCCACTGTTCCCACCACTGTCCCCACTGTCCCCACCACTGTCCCCACTGTACCTCTGTCCCATTGTCCCACCGCCGTCCTCGCCACCGCCTTCACCACTGTCCCCACCACCATTGTACCCTCCACTGTCCCACTGTTTCCACCTCATTCCCACTGTCCCCACACCACTGTCCCCACCACCACCGTCCCCACCACTGTCCACTGTCCCCCCTGTTCCCACCATTGTCCCCACCACTGTCCCCACCACTACCGTCCCCACCACTGTCCCACTGTCCCACTGTCCCCACCACTGTCCCGCTGTCCCCTCACCACTGTCCCCACCAACACCGTCCCCACCACTGTCCGCACCCCCACTCGGTTTTCGAGGGGGGGGGGGTTCGAACCGGTAGTGACCCCCCCCCCTTTTCATGATGAACTGGGAGGGGGGGGGGGAGGGGTTCGAACCGGTAGTGACCCCCCCCGGTTTTCCGGAGGGGGGGGGGGGGAGGGGTTCGAACCGGTAGTGACCCCCCCCCCGGTTTTCCGCCAGCAGCGGTAGAACACGCTCTTTCGAATAACTCCTTCCTGTCGCACCCCGGGGCCAATCGGAAGGGCGGGCTGGGCGTTTCGCCTCAGATAAAAAACTGACAACAGCTTCCCAGATGGAGGGCGGGTCGGTTCCAGACTGGTGGATCTCGCCTCAGCACCACGCACATTCGCTTCAAAAGTTTGCACGAGCTTCACGAATTGCGGGCGGGTCGTTTTCAAAATTCGGCTCTGGCTTTCGCGCCGCGCACACTCGTTGCCACAACCATGCCAGCGTCTCACGGAGTCAGGGCGGTTCGTCTCCAAAATGTGGCTCTCGCCTTAGCGCCGCGCACATTCGTTGTCAAAACATGAAAACGCTTCACGCCGTGAGGGCGGTTCCTTTTCAAAATGTCGCTCTCGTCCCAGCGTCAAGTCGGGCCTGTCCCTCCACAGGAGGAATATTCCAAAATAGTAAAAGATAGCCTGTGGGGCTATGTCTCTATCATTTTTGACGAGTGTTGAAACATGTATGGTGTGTGTCATATTTTTCGTCCAAAGTCCGCCTGTAGGAGGGCATCCCCGACCTAACCCCAGCGCCGCGCGCTTTGTTTTTTCTATAAAATGACAATGGGCTCCGCTGATTTCCATGGTGAACGTACCAAACATGATGTGTTGCAACGATTCAGGACTGTCAGGGCGCAGCAGTTATGTTGATTCGCGGTGTTGGAGCCCCAAGGATGGTACTCAGGCACGTACCCACGTCGCCAAGACGCAACAATCAGGCTGAGTCGTGGCGTTCAAGCCGTGAGACTGGTGGTTTGGCACGCTTCAAGTTGTTCATACGGTTGCCCACCAGCGGGGCACTTCCCTCAGTGGAAACGAATCCTTGCATGGGGGGCTCTGAAGAGGGAGCTTGGCTCATCCTCCTCTTCCTATTCCTCCTCCTCCTCCTCATCATCATCATCACCATTCTCCATTCCTTCTCCTTGTGAATAATTCCCCTTGTCGCACCCCGAAGCCAGATCGGCTGGGCGTCACAAATGGAAGGCGGGTCGCATCCACAATGTGGATCTCGGCTTGGCGCCGCGCACGTTCGTTTCAACAACTTGCAGGAGCTTCACGGATTGCGGGCGGGTCGCATTCAAAATGTAATTTTCGCCGTGGCGCCGCGCACGTTCGTCTCAAAATTTTGCAGACGCGTCACGGATTGCGGGCGGGTCGTTTTCAAAATGTGCATCTCGCCTTAGCGCCGCGCAGTGCACACTCGTTGTCAAAAAATTGTGCAAGCGTCTCACGGATTGAAAGCGGCTCATGTTCAAACTGTAGCTCTCGCGTTCGCGCCGCGCACACTTTTCTTTAACCAAAAAGAGTTGCACTTATTCTCACGATCGAAGAACCAAACATGGTATGTTGGAACGATTCAGGATTGCCAGGGCGCAGCAGTTACTTTGATTCGCGGCATTGCATTCGCAAGAATTGTGCTCAGGCGCGACTCTGGATCGCCAAGACGCAAAAGTCAGGTTGACTCATGGCGTCGCAGTCCTGAGACTGGTTGTTTGGCGCGCTTCGGGATGTTCACACGGCTTGTCCACCTGCGGGGGACTTGACTCAGTGAAACTGAATCCTTGCAGGGGCCTCTGAAGAGGAAACTTGGAGGGAAGGTATATTCCAACACCGCTGCTGAATATTGGGCTTACACTTGTCCTCCTCCTCCTCCTCCTCTTCCTCCTCCTCCTCCGCATCGTCTTCTTCCTCCTCTCCATCATCATCATCATCATCATCAACAACAACAACAACAACAACAGCAGCAGCAGCAGCAGCAGCAACAACAACAACAGCAGCAGCAGCAGCAGCAGCAACAACAACAACAACAACATCATCATCATCAGCATCAGCATCGTCATCATCATCGTCAGCATCATCATCGTCAGCATCACCATCATTATCACCACCATCCTAACCCATTCCTTTTCCTGATACATAACTCCTCCATGTCCCCTTCGAAGCCAGCCGAAAGGGCAGGCTGGGCGCTTCGCGTCAAAAAAACTGACACCAGCTTCACATAATGAATGCGGGTCGCTTCCAAAATTCGGCTCTCGCCTTAGCACCACGCACCGTCGGTTCAACAGTTTGCAGAAACTTCATGAATTGAGGACGGGTCGTTTTTTCAAAATTCGGCTCTCGCCTTAGCACCACGCACCGTCGGTTCAACAGTTTGCAGAAGCTTCATGAATTGAGGACGGGTCGTTTTTCAAAATTCTGCTCTCGCCTTAGCGCCGCGCACACTCATGGTCAAGACGTGCTAGTGTCTCACGGCGTCAGCGAACATTCGTTTTTAGCAAAATTACCCCAGTGTCACTGAAATCTCATGGTTAACGTACCAAACATGGTGTTCTGCAACGTTTCAGGACTGTCAGGGCGCAGCGGTTACGTTGATTCGCGGTTGTTGTATTTCCAAGAATGTCGTCAAAACGCAACAGTCAAATTGACTCATGGCGCTGAAATCGTGGGAACGCTGTGTTTGAACACGATTCCGGAATTTCACACTGTTGTCCACCAGCGGGGCACTTCCATCAGTAAAAATGAATATTTGATGGGTCCTCTGGAGAGGGAGCTTGGATGGAGGGTGGATTCCAACATCGTTGATGAGTCTTGGGTTTATACTGGTACTCCTCATTCTCCTCCTCCTCGACGACGACTGGGGCGAAGAGTATCTCCGCGCCACATACCGCTTACGCCACCTCGGCACCGCACTGAGCAGGCACGAGGGCGGCGCCTCCGACCGCTCGATGACGAGCGGCAGCAAAGCCAGACGAGTTAGCCCGCAGACGCGATCGCGGCGGAGGAGGTGGCGGTGCCCGCAGACGACGTCTCCCCCGCGCGGATCGTATCCGCGGACAGAAGGCGCTGGCGCAACAGGTGCCAGCGCTTGTTCAGACTGAAGCGTGCGGGATCACGCGACAAGTTCTGAAGAACACGGAAGCCGTGCGATCCTGGGAGAGGGGCTCCCAGACAGGCACGCTGGAACTGCTGTGAGACCTTCCTGCCTCCCAGCCCACACACCAGGCAGGCGACGCACCACTCCCCGCCAGTGAGCTGAAACAGGTGACATACATGCTGGCGATCACCGGCAGCGGCGATGCGCACACATGCCGAGTCGGCCTGGGCGAGGGCTCGTGGCGTGCGGGTGGGAGGGGGAGGGAGGACCTCAAGCGGAGGAGGAACCTTCACCCTCTGAGCCCTCGCCCTGACCTGCACGTGCAACGAGTCGAGATCGCACAAACGTGGTCCGACACGCGCGCACCATCTGGCATAATGCCGCAGCACACGCGCTTTGGACTGCCTGGAAGAACGAAGATCGGCTGGCACTCTGGCACGCTCCCTGCTCCACTTGGCCCAATCGTCCGCCTCTCCGTTGCCGTCGCGACAAAATTGGGACACTCTACCCGCTTGCACAGCGGCACGCGTGGTGTGAGCAGGGACCTTGATCAGAGTGAAGGCCTGAACTCCACCCCAGTCGTCGATCCTGGCCCACACGAGCCTCCAAATCTCAGCCCAGGCGCTGCTGCTGCTGCAGCAGTGCCTGCGACCGCGGAAACAGACTCCCTCGAAAACGAAACTCGGATCGGTGTAAAAAATCGCCCCAGGGGTGGCATGCTGGAGTCCCCTGAGGGAAAGCAGTAAGCTCAGCCGCATCGATGTCTACGATCGTGCCAGGCAAAACTCCGACGAGCACAGAACGGACCTTGGCCGTGACAGCTTCGACGGCGACGACGGCCCACCCCGCGGCCTGGGCGTGGGCGGGCAGATCCTGGTCGTGCCAGGACCCGTCCAAGAAAATGTGCCCATCCATCTCTGTGGGGCCGCCGCCGAACCATCTCTCGGGAGGTTTGGTGGAGGCAGGCAGCACAGCAGCAGGCACAAGCAGCCTCTCAGCAAAGAGGTTGGCGAGAGGAGAGGTGGCGGCGGCACGCGACAGAGGGCCGAGGTAGGACGGGATATCCTCAGCCTCCATCACTTCCTCCTGCATTCCACAAGCCGTGTGCCTGTGCCTGAGCGCGCACGGGTTCTGACGGCAAGCCAAGCACACAGGCGAATCAGTCATTCCAGTGCTCCACTGTCGATGCTGTGGCCACTGCCCGCCTGAAACGACACTCTTGAGGTAACCTTTTTCAGCGGGCAAGAGCTCCTTACCTTTCATGAGCGACACCAAAGGCTGAAACAAGCATCCGTCTTGCAGCTCTGGCATCTTTTCTGTCAGCGCAACACGTGACCAAAGCCAAAAATCAATGACACGCACCAGCCAGAGCCCCACCGTGCGAGGCGAGACTTCTTGGACAGAGATGCGTCCAAGCACAGAGTGAGACCATTGGAACCCTTGGACCAGTATCTCAAGGCGGACCGCCGTGGCAGCACAAGCCGAGAAAGGGCCGCGAACGCTACCCCAGGCGTTGCCACTCTGCTGGGTTCGCTCATAGGCATCTGCGATGCCTTGCTCAAGCAGCTTGGTGGGGAGCCACGTGTCCCAAACAGCGCTGGCGAAAGCAAGCAGTGGGTCCATGTTGAGGCGATACACTGGATCACACCGCGGGGCCTCCGCAAGCATTAAAAGTAGCGCGATAGATCTACCTGCTAAACTGTTGACCTGCACATAGGCTTGCATCGCACGAGCGGTGCGCATCTGAGTGTTATTGCTGCCATGCACGTTGCCCCCATACTTGAGGGAGGCCAAGCAAGCAGCAGACACCATGTGATGCACACGTCGCTTCTTGATAACTTTGGCGAAACTGTGCAGCTTCCGCGCCCGAGCCATAGCTGGTCGCATCCTAGCCGCACGAGTCTCTTTGACCATAACTCTAGCACAGGCAAAGTCGATCCCCAAATTGCGCTCACTGGAGACCCCTTTAAACTTGACAGACTTCACCCGCTGCACAATCCGATCTCTCAACCCTTTGTCCGACGCAACGACACGACCCTTCCGACTGTGGACGACGAGACCAATCTTTCTGAGCTCGGTGCGCAGCAGGGTGGTGGCATTGGAAAGCTCGCGTTCTACATCGATGGCACGCCCTATCTTTTGCAAACCAAAATCGTCTACAACGATTCCCAAGTCCACGCGAGGGAAAGCGGCGCACACTCGATCCACGGGAAGCAAAAGCACAAGCTGCAGCATGACCGTTGCAAAATGACATCCTGGCAGCACTGCTTGGTTCGCGGCCAGTGGCTGCGAGACAGCGTCGTTGAGGGAAAGCACACGAGGAGACCTGTACAGCTCCACGAGGAGCTTCAGCTGTCGAATCGGGAATTTCGTGCGCAGCGCCGCAGAGAGGAGCTCTGCGTGCGAGACGTGCTCGAAAGCCTTCTGCAAATCTAGCAACACCAAGCCTGAGCTGAAGCCTTTGGTAGCAGCCCATTCAGCTCCAGCCGCTTGGATCCAGACTAGCTTGTCACTGCTGCGGCCGCTGGTGGACCACCAGTACGGCCGTGGATTGGCCTCTTGCCAGTCCTTGATCAGGGGGCGCCTGAGCCGTCCCTGGAGCCTGGCCAACATGTGAATCAACGCAATTGGCCTCAGGCCACCTTCCCGTTTGGCCAGGAAAACGACCTTGGTCCAGAACCTGGGCCACGAGGCAGCACGCTCAATCTCTTGCAACAGGTCCAGCAGCAACTCAAGGCCAGCATCGGAGAGGGCCAGGAGCTGCCTGGGCGTGACCTGGTCAAAGCCACAGCCAGAAGCACGTGGGAAGGTGCCCAGACATTCCTTCAAATCCTGGAGACTGGGGCGAGGGAAATCAGGCCCTAGGTCGCTCGGCCACGGGATGCTGGACTCCTCCGCCCCCACCCTCCACCAGTGCGACCACTCCTCCTCCAATAAATCGACTTCCTGCTGCATGGTTGCAGGCTGCGCAGGCACGCCAGCTCCGCTGGCGAAAGTGAAAGAGCTGGCGTGCCACGGCACAGGCGGTCTGGAGGTGGCGAAGAGCGCCGCTCCTCCATTGATGCTGTGACGCTGGACCCAGGACCGCCAACCATCGCGCTTGCTTTTCTCAGCTTGTCTGAACGCCTGTTCAGCTTTAACATTGGCTACCACAGCGAGCGCAGAGACTAAGTCGCACGGCAACACCTGAGCAAAAAAGAGGAGCACCTGCCAAGGCGCAGCAACATGCGCCTCTACCTTACTGTCTTGACGTTGAAGCAGAGAAGCAAGCCGTAGATCTGGCACTCGACGACAGGGTGGTTGCCAGGAACCCATGGAGTGGAAACACTGCGCCACCAGCCTCCACCAGAGAGCCTCAGGACTCAGCCTCGGGTAGGGCAGCCTGCCAGGGCTGGGCGCCTTGCGCGTGGCAAAAGAGGGCCCCTCAGCGCGCCCAGCATACTCAGGGTGTTCGTCCAGGCTGACGTCGTAGATGTCGGCCCAGTCCTTCTCGGCAGCACGAATCCACTCTTGCCACATGCCATCAATATTGCCCGCAGCCGACATGGAAACCTTCGCACCTGCCCAGTACTGATCGGGGTCATGACGGCGACAACCAATCGGCAACTCAGCTGGGAACCGCTTTGGCACCCGAGCCACTCTGTAACATAGCTGCTGCGCCACCTTGGGCAGAAGGGTGAGAAGCACAGGGCTGCGAGGCTTGGCGCCGACTCCATGCACAAGCTCTGCCGTGGCGCCGTACTGCAGTGTGGCGGAGACTATGAAAAAATCCAGCACGCGCCCTTTCGACTGAGCCGAATTGCTGCAGGTCGCCACTGACGGGGCAACGATAGCGCCATCGATGGCCTCAACCCAACCTGAACCATTTAGCTGATCAGGAGTCATCTGGAAATCACCATTGATAATGTACGGCATGTTGGCGATCTTGACAGCCTCACCAACTGCATTGAGGACGGCCCAGTTCCTCGGGCCCAGCTGCTCACCGTCATATAGATACACATTGATCCACAGGAAACCGCACGGCGTTAGACCTGAGGCATGCAGCGCCGAGGCCCTCCCGTTGGCAATGGCGACGGGAACATGCTCCACCTCCGCCATCCCCTGGTGCCCAGGGACAGCTTGAAGGAGACCGCCGCTGCTGCCTCCTCTCCCTGTGGCAAGAGCTGGCTCCATCCTGGCGCGCCAGCCCATGCCCTTCAACTTGGCCTCCCAAGAAGCACACTGCCCTTGCTCAACGTGGTGTTCTTGAACGGCCATCGCATCGCACCCCTGCGCCGCGGAGTGCCCAAGAAGAGCCTCCAGACCGAGGAGACCCGTGACGTTGCTCGTGGTCATCCTCCACCTCTGCTTGTCAAACCTGCTGAGCACCCCCTGACGCCAGGGGCGCGTCATCGGTCCGCAGCTTCTTGGAGGCCTGGGCACGCACCTGGCTGAAGATGTCGGCGACCAGGCTGTGCTTGACGCCGTGCTTCTCGCCCAGCTCGACCACCATGGCGCTGCCCTCGTCCTCGTTCTCGGCGAGATACTCGAGCAGCTCCTGGTGCGCAAGACTGGCGCGCTCCTGTGCTGCGTGGGCGTCAGCACTGGGGGGCTGTGCCCCAGCGGGCGGCACGGCATCGCCAGCCCCGCCAGCAGGACGAGCACCACCAGCTGGAGGAGCGGCGGGAG
>CAUYUJ010018255.1:80231-97731 GCA_963575745.1 Prorocentrum cordatum | reverse complement strand
AGTGCTGGGATTGGTGCCTGCTTTCAGCTGCTTTAAAGTCCCTGCTGCATGGCGATTACCAGGCCCCTTGGGACACACAGAGCTTAGGTTGCGCGATCTGCTCTCGCCGAGGGCCCCGCAACGCGAGCACCAGGCAACACGACCACCCATCAACCACACGCTATGTGTCCTGTGGCTGTACCTGGCAACCCTTGGAGGGCCACCGCAGGGAAACACTGAAACCGCGGCACGAGACTTTCCTTTCTCGCCGCAACGCAAACACCTAAAGGCTGACTTGCCGACCTTTTCGATGGCATGGCCCTTGGGATCGGGCACCAGCTCCAGGAGACACGGCTTGGCCCTTCTAGGCCGACGAAGCCGAGCCACATCAGGAAAGGACCGAGAACTGAACCCATCCATAACTGCGGCAATCAACCAGGCTGCTTGCCGCACTCTCGGCAGCTGCAAGTCATATAACTCCCTAGTGGACGTATTCGAAGGCTGGATTATGGCTCCTTTCTTGGCCAGCTCATCCGCCTTCTTATTCCCTCTCCATTTCCATTCCTCAATCCTACACACACGGGACTTATGGAGGGATAAGTGAGACTCTATTTTGCTAAGCGTCATTCTCTCGCGGCCTATGTCGCCCCCGAGGCGGAAGATGTTAACCCAAATCTCCGAGAAGGCGACTTTCTCTAGATCCTGCTTGGGCCCACCATTCCATACAGATATAACCATAGCACAGCCTGTCGCCACTTCCATGGGCTCTGGACCTGCAAGCTTGAGGCACATGTAGAAGGCATAGACTTCCCCACACCCAGCAACCTGCACCGCATGTGGGAGTGGTCCGTATGCGGACCCATGAACCCAACCTCCAAAACCAGCTGGACACACAGACACCACCGCCCATCCAGCCCTGGAAAACTGAAGTAACTCGGGGTCCAGTCCAGACCCGTCAATACAAACCCGAGGCCCGAGGACACCGCCAGGCGGCAGAACATCCCACCTGTGGCCAGCAACTGTCTACGGCGCTGGCCAATCCACTGGAGCCTTCAGGAGCCCTCGGGCAATGAGCAACTCTGTCGCCTCGCCTTCAGGTTCGGCCAGGAGATCATGTACATCACGGCCCCTCCGTAGAGGGGCAGAAAAATCGCAACGCTGGAAGCGGCGCCGGCAGCACCGCACGCCTGGCAAATCGGGCCGATCACCCGCCGATCGTCGAAGCGACGGAACTGAGTCGGATACCCTCCTGCCACAACTCCTGCTAACCCATTCGCTGCATTCTGCCTGTCCTGCTTACGTATCCTGGCAAGGACCTCCAAAATCGGCTCCAACAGAGGCTTCCCATGAAGTCCAGGAACGCGAACCCCGCCCCCGAGCTCGGTGAGAAGCATATCCCGTACACTCTGATGCAAGACCATCTTCAAATAACGATGGCCTAACTCTAATATATCGACATGAACTCCAGAGCGCGTGCGAAAAAGATGCCAGTCTATGATCGCCCAGCCAAGCCGCTCGATCGTGAGCACCACTGCTCCTGCAGGCCCACGAACGCCCTGCCACCCACGAGCAGCGCGGCTGTGAAACTCTCGAAAGCTGGACAACATAATCTTGTGCGGGATCCAGTTCTGACGGGCCGCTTGGCCCCACATCAAGATGGGCAAGGAGTGCGCGTCGCAATTGGGGTCACTCTTGGGGTCCACAGAGAGCAAGAACTCAAGGGCACGGCAACGACCTTTGGGCGTCCCAAACAGTGCTTGTCCCAGCGTACTGCGTAGTTGTGCAAGTCTAGCGGTCGCCATGCCCTGCACCCTGCATCCATACGTAGCAGACGCGAGACCTCCAGATCGGGCAACTCGAAACATACCCTTGCGTGACCTCCGAAGCCCTCGAACACGGCCAGCCCGAACCCGAAGCTTCCGAAGACGTTTAGATAAGGTCCTGGCTCCTCGAGAACCTTTCTGCGTAGTCTGATCCACACCCAGGTTCCTCCCATAATGCACCCCTTCAAAGTTCCATCGTCTCAGCATGCGCACAATGCAAACTCTGGTGGCCGAGTGACTGCTCATCACCAGGCCCTTCGACTGGGAGATCACTAAGTGAAGCTTCCCGAGAAGCGTGCACAGCGGAAGCACAGCGCGTGGCAACACAAAATCGACATGCCTGCTAGTACCTGCTGACTGCGCTGCGATGTCGTCTACCACGTTATACAGCGGCACGCTAGGATACAGCTCGCACACACGGTCCAATGGGGCTGTGAGCATCACGGCAAGCAACGACGTGGCGAACCCGCAGCCCGCTAGAATACCCTGCAATGCTACCACTGGCCGTCCTACCACTCCCATCACCTGCACTATCCTCCTCCCACGATACAAAGACAGCAACAGGCGCAGCAAAGTAAGGCTGAAGCTGTACTGGACCGCCGCCTTGGCTAATAAAAGATGGCAGACCTTCTCATAGGCCTTCGTCAGATCGATGAGCACCGACGCCGCACAGCCTCCTGCACTGAGATGCTGCTCGACCGCTATGCTCTGCTCCCACACCGCACGCTCGCAGCTACGAGCAGCCACTTCATAATGGCACGAGCGACGGCTCTCTCGCCCCCATTGCTTAACTTCGCGCCAAGCAAGCTTGGAGAACACCCGCGAGGGAGTGGGAAGCAGAGCAATGGGTCGAACACCCCCTCAGGCTCACCTAGCATCGCGAGAATCGTGGCCAAGAGGAGCGAGGGGCACGCACCAAGAACCTCCATCTTGTGCCAAAGAACCGCGAGAACCTCCAGGAGCCCGTCTGTGGCCTTATCGAGATCTCGGGGGCGAAAGGCGTCAATCCCAGGAGCCATGCGATTCCTGAGTTTCCGCACCGCCCCTCTGATGCCCTCCACCGTCCTGACCTTCATGCACATATCCTCCACCTGCATCCCTTTCTCCTCAGCCTGGGCTTTGATCTGATGGGTAAGGTACGCGATGGGGTCAGGGCACTTACCAGCGTCTTTCTGGGGCCCCCAAACACCAGCCCAGAAATCAGTCAGGGCATCGACCTGCCCTTGAGGGCCCAGCGGGGCCTAAACGCCAGATTGAAAACCAACCTCAGAAGGCACCCAACCAATCGGACACTGAGTGTACTTGCGGGCAGCCCCTCCCCCATTAGTCACCGCCTCAACCACCCAAGACCTCCACTGCTTACCACGGGTCGCGGTGTAGGCCCTCTCTGCCGTAGTCGCAGCCTTCTCAGCCTGCGCAAGGAGGTCCGCAAGCTGAGTAGCACTGGCAGCGTACAAATGACTGAAGCTGGGGACCCAGGCCTTCCAGTCGGGATCGTATCTGAGCTCCTTGGGGCATCTGGCCAGGCCGCGCAAGATGCCCATGCAACAAACATTGCCCCAAGCGGGGCCGTGGACAAGGTACAGCAGCTCCCCTAACCGCTTACATATCCTCCTCCAACCTCGACACTCTGAGCTGGCAAGCGGGCACGGACCACCAGAGAGACGAATCGCTGAAACAGTGACCTGCTGCGGGGGATAGCCACGGCCAAAGCGACTGCGCTCGTGCTGTATGCAGCCCGTGATACTCGGCCAGCTCAAGTTCCAACGCTTCAACAAAACGTTTGTAACAATCATCCAGCTCCTCCTTCCTCGCAATGCTATCCACCTCCTGCAACAACCCTCCATAGTCCCTGGGCTGGCACCTCGGGCCTACGACGAGCTCTGTCGGGAAAAGGCGCGGCAGGCGGAGGATGCTGATCTTCTCATCCAAGGGCCTGCCTTTAAACTTGACCACCACTGGCCAATGAGGTTTGACCGAGGCCTTCCTGCTGATCTCACAAGACAAGACGTTAGCAGCGATACCCGCTGACATGACGAAATAATCAATCGTGCGCCACTTCTTAGCAGTCGACTTACACGTGTACGAATCAGGACGGACGATGCGACCACGAAGTTTCGAAGGCCAGCCCATCTCCTGAAGTGCCTCTGGAGTAGCGTTCCAGTCCCCACCCAAGACGAACGGGAGCCCCAAGGGGTGCAAAACTTCTCCGACCCTTCCGAGAATTTCACTGCCAACAGCCCCCAATGGATCGTCATCAGGTAAGTAGATTGAACCGAGCACAAAACCTCCAGGGATATACGCATTTACCCATCTCAGATGGATGTGCTCAGGAAACGCCAACGCACGAGGTGTAGACGGCGGGGGGCTCATGCCAACATGCGACTTGCAGCAAACAGCTACACCTGCAGACAGCCCACCTGCCTCGGCAACAACTGATGCTCCGATGCTGACATTCCAAGCTCGTTTACGAAATAGATCCTCTGAAGCAACTCGCTCCTTCTCCTCCACAGCAACCTCCTGTAAAACCACAACGTGGCTCTCGCACTCCCCGTCGAGAAACCGTTTCGCGGACTCCCAGGACGTCGTGTTGCACGTTGTGATAGAAAAGTGTTTACAATTATCCTCTCCAGTCCCCAGACCTCCCCGCTCGGGCCGGCCGTCGTGGGCCTTCCACCTCGAGCGGGCACGCGTTAAAGTCGGGCTCACCTCAGGGGCTGGGGGGGCGGGTTTAGGGATCGGCAGCACAGGCGGGTCGGCAACCGGTGGGGGAGGGACGTCCCGAGGGCGAAGCCAGAACAGCCCAGGAGGCCCAGACACCGAAGCCCCCCCCCCCAGGGCCGAGCCCGAAAAGGGTCCCCAGTTGCCAGACTCAAGGGAAACCGCCTTACCCAGAGACCACCAAGCAACCTCCAGCTGCCTGGAAGCTTCGGTAACCCATTCACCCAACCCAGGTGAATAAAGCCCGCTGCTGCCAAGCCAAGGCTCACAAAAACGCCCAGAGTCAGGCTGACTCTGGTCCCTCAGGTCCAGACCCGCGACCCCTGTGGATGTCGAACCCAAACTTCTAGTCGTACTCGACTGCTCCCTCCAGCGATTCCCGCCGCCTGAGTTCCACAGGCATTGGGTCTCCACCATCTCAGGGAACAGCCAGGGCCATGCACTCGACCAGGTACCAGTGGTAGTCGATGAACCGACCACCCGCAGCGCCTCGAAGTCGAGGCCCTCGTTGATGCTAAAGTGCCGACCCTTTGCCCGCACCAGGACCCTTGCCACCAGCTTCTCCTTTGCCGTCAGACGCTCTCTCCTGGGCGATGGCCTCATCCAGGATGCGCTGGGCCTTCGCCTTGAAGTCCTCGGGGTCGATCTCGATGGTCCCATCAGGCACATCATCACCAGGAACTGGGGTGGCCTCGGCCATCTGCTCCCCTCCGCCAGGTACTCCAGCAGGTTGAGAGGCCGAGGCCACCCCGCGCGCTGAACCTTCATCATCAGGCCCTCGACGCCGCTTGGTCTTGAGCCTCTCTCGAAGCTCCTCCTGCTCCTTCCGAGCCAGCTCCGCCTTCGTCCTGAGCTCGCCGAACAGCGCCGTGGCGGTCTCGCGGAACCGCTCCTTGAGCTCCTGCTCGCGCCTCTTGGCCTGCTGGCGGTCCTCATCCGACACATCAACGAACTCCACCAGGCCGAACAGGTCCTCACCGCAAGTGAGCTCCCACTTGCTGGGGTCCCCAGCCACGATATCGGCCAAGTTGAACACCGTCTTCTGGGGCTTGACCACCTGATGCAACTCTGTGACTGCATCACGGTACTGCTGCTCCTGCACCGCGAGCTGCTGCATCGTCTGGCGCAGCATGTCTCACTTCGTGTCCAGGTCCTTCTGGATGGTGGTGATATCCTCCGTCTGGGTCTTGACCATGCCCTCCAGCGTCTTGCAAGCCTTGTAGGACTGGTCCGCCCGCTGCTGAGGAGTGGGGCGCGACTCCTTGAGCACCAGCAGCTGCTCGTAGTAGGCCACCATGGCAGGCGCATGTGACTTACGGGCCAACTGCAATCCCTGGCGCACCTCCTCGACCGACATGTCGGGTGCGGGGTCAGCTCCAGCGCCTGCCACAAGCCCAACAGGAAGAGGAGCACCTTGAGCCAGCCCAGGCGGACTGTCAGGGGCGCTCTGGTCGCGGCCCTTGCCCGCACGGTTCGCCTTGGGCGGGCTGCCTTGGCCACCGCTGTTGCCCCCGTGGTCGCCAGGAGGCGGGGGGCGATCATGCCAGTGGCCACGGCAATGCTTGCACCATGATTGGTCCCAGGGCGTCTTGCCACAACCGCAATGCATGCACTTCCAGAGTCGCGCCTTCGAGCCATTCACAGCCATGGAACGGGCGCAACACGAGAACTGCCGCGGGAAGCAGGAAAGAAAGGCCTCCTCACCCTGGGCAGGGCTGCTGATCGAGGAATTGGCCGCGGTTCCTCAACCACCTCGAGCCCCCACCCTGGGGGAGGCGAAGCCCCAGGCAATGGCCTTGAGCCAAATGGCTTGAGCCAAATGGCTACGGAACTCCTCCTCCTCCTCCTCCTCCTCCTCCTCCTCCTCCTCCTCCTCCTCCTCCTCCTCCTCCTCCTCCTCCTCTGATCCGTGGCGATCCTTGGCGGGCGTCTCGCCGCCGCCCTTTGCGTCCTGTCGCGGCGGGCTGGGCGTCGACAGCGCCCCCTGCAGCCTGCGGCACTTGGCCGGCGGCGGGGCGGCCGCGCCTGGCCCGGGCGCCTCGCTCGGGAGGGGCCGGCCCGGACCCCTTCGGGTCGAGGATAGGTCGAGGATCGAGGATCGGGGATCGGGGATCGGGGATCGAGGATCGAGGGTCGGGGATCGAGGATCGATCCTCGATGGGTCAGGGATCGAGGATCGGGGATCGAGGATCGGGGATCGAGGATCGAGGGTCGAGGATCGGGGATCGAGGATCGGGGATCGAGGATCGGAGATCGAAGATCGAGGATCGAGGATCAGGGATCAATGATCGAGGATCGGGGATCGAGGATCGGGGATCAAGGTCCTTGGGCGTAATGCCCCCTTGCCGTGGGCACGGCTGCATTCCCCTCGTAACTCTGGTCAGAACGCACCCCTGGAGAGGTCTGGCGGTTGAGCTTCGACCCCTGGACCCAGACCCCCTCGCGTCGTGAAAACATCGGCGGCGAGCCCAGAGAGGAAGTGAGAGGGGGCAGACCTTCTCAAAGGCGGCCGGGCCTCTCGGAAGCCATCGCGCCTTCTGAGAGGCCGTCTGTGGCTCCAGAGAGGGCTTACAAGGCTTCTCGGAGGCCGCGACATGATTCTGAGAAGCCCCGCCGCCTTCTCAGGTGGCATGCCCCCTCTCACTTCCCCCCTGGGCTCGCCGCCGGAAAAAAACGCTGGCAAGTTGTTTCGCTGTTTTTAGCCTCTGCGGCCCATGTCGGGTCTGAGGGCCGTCAGAAAACAACTCCGGATGAAACCAGGTCCCCGGGAAGGGGTCACGGACCTCTGGGAGTCCACGCTGCGGAAAAATAATGACGGCGGGGTCAGAGGGTCGCGCCGAATCGCCGATGCATCGGCAATGCATCGGCGACGCAGTGATGGAGAAGTCGAGCTCCGGATCGCGCAGGGACCCGGATGCAGCGCGATACTGCGACCCCCAAGCATTCGATGTCGCGATGTCTTCACAGCGCGCCTCGCCCGAAGGTCTGCCCCCCCTCCCAGGGATCGTCTCGGCGTCCTGAGCCGTTCTTTGACTGCCCCCTGCCCAACACAGAGCTTTTCGATGTCGTCTTGTTTTCGTCATCCATCGTTTTGCCTTCAATCCGCCTTTGCTGCAAAACAAAATCGAAATGAGAACGGCCCACCAAATCGCCAAAACACCTTTTAGATCCACCCCTGGTCCATAAGTTTCGAGAACAACTTGTGAGTTGCATGACGAGGGGTCATGGCCCTAGTTGCTCTAGAACACGCTGGGTGTGTGCTTGTGGCCAGTGCTCCATGTTATGCGATTGACCCGACCAAGGCAAGCGGTACTGTGCTATTCAAAACGAACTTTGAAAACACAGCGAAAACGCAAAGAAAACGAGCGAGTGGGCCACGGACCAATCCCCACGGGACAAAAACGCCCTCAGCGTTTCAATCGCATCTAAGGTCAGGGCCCTACTCCCCGACCTCTCCCAAACGATGCCGTCATCATCGCAGACGACGTCGTCGTCGTCGCCGTCGTCCGCAGTCGTCCCCGTCGTCGTCATCCGTCGTCGTCGTCGTCGTTGTCGTCCGTCGTCGATCGTCGTCGTCGTCTTCGCCGTCGTCCGTCGTCCGTCGTCCGTCGTAGGTCGTCTGTCACCGTCGTCGTCTGCGTCGACGTCCCTGTGGTCGTCGAAGTCCGTCGTCGTCGTTGTCGCCGTCGTGGTCGTCGTCGTCGTCGGTCGTCATCGCCCGTCGTCGTCCTGGTCATCGTCGTCGTCGTCGTGCGTCGTCGTCGTCCTCGTGAGCGTCGCCCTTCTTCGTCGTCTTCCGTCGTCCGACGTCGTCGTCCGTCGGCCGTCGTCGTCGTGGTCGTCGTCCGACGTCGTCGTCGTCGACGTCCGTCTTCGTCAACGTCGCCGTCGTCCGTCGTCGGTATCGACGTCATCGTCGTCGTCGTCGCCATCGTTGTCTTCGTCGTCGTCCGCCGTCGTCCGCCGTCTTCGTCGTCGTCTGCCCTCGTCGTCGTCGTCGTCGTCGTCGTGGTCCGTCGTCGGCGCCGTCGTCGTCCGTCGTCGCCGTCCGTCGTCGCCGTCGCCGTCGTCGTCGTCGTCCGTCGTCGTCCGTCGTCGTCGTCGTCGGCGTCTGGCGTCGTCGTCATCTTCGCAGTCGTGGTCGTCCGACGTCGTCGTCTTCGTCGTCGTCTGGCGTCGTCGTCGTCGTCGACGTCGTCCGTCGTCGCCGCCGTCATCCATCGTCGTCGTCGTCGTCCGTCGTCGTCCGTCGTCGTCGTCCGTCGTCGTCGTACTCGTCGTCGTCGTCGTCCGTCGAAGCCTTCGTCGTCGTCGTCCGTCGTCGTCGTCGTCGTCGTCGCCGTTCGTCGTCGTCGCCGTCGTCGTCGTCGTCGATGCGAAGTCGTCGACGTCGTGGCCGCCATCCCTCGTCGCCCGTCGTCGTCGTCGAACGTCGTCGTCGTCGCCATCGTCCGTCGCCGTCGTCGTCGTCGTCGCCGCCGTCCGTCGTCGTCGTCGTCGTGGTCGTCTGTCGTCCGTCGTCGTCCGTCGTCGCCGTCGTCGTTGCAAGCGTCGTTGTCGTCCGTCGTCGTCGTCGTCCGTCGTCGTCGGAATCGTCGTCGTCAACCGTCGTCGTCCGTCGTCGGCGACGTCGTTGTCGTCGGCGTCCGTCGTCCGTCGTCATCCGTCCATCGTCGTCATCGTCGTCGTCGTCCGTCGTCACTGTCGTCCACGTCGTCCGTCGTCGTCGGCATCGTCTTTCATCGTCGTCGCCGCCGACGTCGTCATCGTCGCCGTCGTCGTCCTCGTCCGTCGTCGTCTGCCGTCGCCAGTTTCGTCGTCGTCGTCGTCGTCCGTCGTCGCTATCGACGTCGGCGTAGTTGTCGTCCGTGGTCGTCGTCATCGCCGTTGTCGTCGTCGTCGGCGTCGACGTCGTTGTCGTCGTCCCCGTCGTCGTCATCGATCGTCGTCGTCGTCGACGCCCGTCGTCGTCGCAGTCGTCGTCCCTCGTCTGTCGTCGTCGGCGTCCGTCGTCGTCGTCGTCCGTCGTCGTCCGTCGAAGTCCTCTTCGTCGTCGTTCGTCGACGTCGTCGTCTGGCGTCGTCTTCGTCGTCGTCGTCCGAAACCCTCGTCGTCGTCGTCGATGTATTCGTCGTCGTCGTCCGTCGTCGTCCTCTTCGTCGTCGTCATTCGTCGCCGTCGTCGTCTGGCGTCGCCTCCGTTGTCGTCGTCCGACATCGTCGTCGTCATCGTTGGCCGTCCTCGTCGTCGTCCGTCGTCGTCGACGTCCGTCGTCGTCGTCGTCCGTCGTCCGTCGTCGTCGACGTCTGTTGTCGTAGACCGTCGTCGTCGTCGTCGCGTTGTCGTCCGTCGTCGCCGCCGTCGTCATCGCCGTCCGCCGTGGTCGTCGTCGCCGTGCCTCGTCGTCCGTCGCCGTCGTCGTCCGTCGTCGCCGTCATCGTCCTCGTCCGTCGTCGTAGTCGTTCATCGCCGTCAGCGCCGTCATCCGTCGTCGTCTCCTTCGCCGTCCGTCGTCGTCGACCGTCGTCGTCGTCGCATTGTCGTCCGTCGTCGCCGTCGTCGTCATCGCCGTCCGCAGTGGTTGTCGTCGACGTCAACGTCGCCGTGCCTCGTCGTCCGTCGCCGTCGTCGTCCGTAGTCGTCGTCGTCGGTCGTCGCGGTCGACCGTCGTCGTCGTCAGGCGTTTCCCTCCTCCGTCGTCGTCGCCCGTCGTCGTCGCCGTCGTCGTCGCCCTGTCGTCGTCGCCGTCGTCGTCAACGTCGTAGTCGTCCGTCGTCGCCCGTCGTCCGTCGTCGTCAGTCGTCGTCGTCGTCGTCTGTCGTCCGTGTCGTCCGTCGTCGTCATCGTTGTCGCCGTCGTCGTCCGTCGTCGTCTTAATCGCCGTCGTCGCCACTCGTCGTCAGCAAATATCATGAATCGTCGTCGTCCGCCGCCGCCGTCGTCTTCGTGATCCGTCGAAATCGTCGTCGTCTGTCGTCGTCGTCGTCGTCATCGACGTCGTCGTCGTCGTCATCGTCCGTCGTCGTCGTCCGCTGTCGTCGTCGTCATCAGCGTTGTCTTCGTCGGTAGTCATGCGTCGCCGTTGTCGCCCGTCGTGGTCAACAGTCGCCGTCGTCGTCGTCGTTGTCGTCAGTAGTCGCCGCCGTCGTCCGTCGTCGTCGTCGTTGTCGTCGTCAGTCATCGTCGTCGTCGCCGTCGTCCGTCGTCGTCGTCGTTTGTCGTCGTCGTCATCCGTCGTCGTCCTCGTAGTTGTCGTCGTCGTGGTTGATGCTTCGTCGTCATCCCCGGCGCCGTCGTTGTCGTCCACCGTCGTGGTCTGTCGTCGTCGTGGTCCATCGTCGTCGTCGTCCGTCGTTGCCGTCGTCCGTCGTCGTGGTCGCCGTGGTCATCGTCCTCGTCCACGTCGCCGTCCGTGATCGTCGCCGTCGTCCGTCCCAGTAGTCCATCGTCGTCGTCGTCGTCCGTCGTCGTTGGCGTCGTCATCGTCGTCCGTCGTCGTCGTCCATCGTAGTCGTCGTCGTGGTCCGTCGTCGGTCGTCGACGTCGTCGTCGTCCGTCGCCGTCATCATTACAGTCGTCGCCTGTCGTCCGTGGCGGCCGTCGTCGTCGCCGTCGTCGTCGTCGTCGTCACTCGTGGTCGTCCGTCAACGTCGTCCGTCGTCGTCGTCCATCGTCGTCGCCATCGTCGTCCGTCGTCGTCGTCCGTCGTCGTAGTCGTCGTCGTTGGTCGCCGTGGTCCGCCATCATCGTCGTCGTCGTCCGTCGTCGTCGTCCGCTGTCGTCGTCTTTAACTCCGTTGTCGTCGTCGTCCGTCGTCGCCGTCGTCCGTCCTCGTCCGCCGACGCCGTCACCGTTCGAATCCCGTTGTCGTCGCCGTCGTCGTCCGTCTCATCGTCGTCCTCGTCGTCCGTCGTCGCCGTGGTCGTCATCAGTCGTCGTCGTCGTCATCATGGTCGTCGTCGTCCGCCGTCGTCAATCGTCGTCGTCGTCGTCGCCGTCGTCCGCCGTCGTCGTCGTCGACGTCCGTCGTACGCCGCCGTCGTCAGTCGTCGTCGTCGCCTTCGTCCGCCATCGACCGTCGTTGTCGCAGTCGTGGTCCATTATGGTCATCGTCTTCGTCCTTCGTCCTTCGTCGGAGTCGTCTTCTTCCTACGTCGTTGTCAACCGTCATCGTCGCCTTCGTCGTCGTCCGTCGCCCGTCGTCCATCGTCGTCCGTCGCCCGTCGTCGACGGTATCCGTCGTCGTCATCCATCGTCGTCGTCGTCCGTCGTCGTCCGTCGTCGTCGTCGTCGTCCGTGGACGTCGTCGTAGTCGTCGTCCGTCGTCATGGTCGTCGTCGTCGTCCGTCCTCGTCGTCGTCGTGCGTCGTCGTCCGTCGTCGTCGTCGCCGTCGTCCGCCGTCGTCGTCGCCCGTCCTTGTCGTCGTCGTGGTCAGCGTCGTCTTCCGCGTCGCCGTCCGTCCCAGTCGTCCGTCGTCGTCGTCGTTCGTCGTCGTCGCCGTCATCGTCGACGTCGTCCGTGGTGCTCGTAGCCCGGGTCGTCCATCGTCGTCGTCGTCGTCGTCGCCCATCCGTCGCCGTCGTCGTCGTCGGCGTGAGTCGTCGACGTCCTTCGTCGTCGTCGTCGTCGTTGTCGTCGTCGTCGTTGCCGTCCTTCCTCGTCGTCGTTGTCCGTCGAGTCGTCGTCGCCCTCGTCGTCGTCCGTCGTCGTCGCCGTCGCCGTTATCGTCCGTAGTCTTCGTCGTTGTCGTTGTCCGCAGCCGCCGTCGTCGTCGTCGTCGTCATCTCCACCGTCGTCGTCGTCGTCCGTCGTCGTCGTCGTCATCAACGTCGTCGTCGTCGTCCGTCGTCGTCGTCGTCGTGGTCGTCGTCGTCCGTCGTCGTCGTCTCCGTCGCCGTCGTCGCCGTCGCCATCGTAGTCGACGCCGTCGTCGTAATCGTCCGTCGTCCGCCATCGTCGTCGCCGTCGTTGTCAACTTCGTCAGTCGTTGTCATCCGTCGTCGTCATCGTGCGTCTGAGTCGTGCTCACCGTCCGTCGTCGTCGTCGTCGGTCGTCGTCGTCGTCCGCCGTCGCCGTCGTAATCGTCGTCGTGGTCGTCGTCCGTCGTCGTCGTCGTCGTCCGTCGTCCGTCGTCGTAGTCGTCCATCGCCGTCAGCGACGTCATCTGGCGTCGTCGGTCGTCGGTCGTCGCCGTCGTAGTCGCCGTCGTCGTCCGTCGTCGTCATCGTAGTCGTCGTCGTCGTCGTCGTAGTCGTCCGTCGTCGTCGTCGTCGTCCGTCGTCGTCGTTGTCGTCGTCGTCGTCGCCGTCGTCATCGCAGCCGTCGCCGCCGTCCGCCGTCGTCGTCGTCACCTTCGTCTGTCACCGTCGCCGTCGTCGTCGTCCGTCGTCGGCGTCGTCCATCGTCGTCGTCGTGGCGGTCCGTCGTCGTAGCCGTCCGCTGTCGACATCATCGTCCGTCGTCGTCGTCGTCGCCCGTGGTCGTCGACGTCGTCGTCGCGCGTCGTCGTCGCGCGTCGTCGTCCGTCGCCGTCATCGTACGTGGTCATCCCAACCGGAGTCGTAGCCGTGGTCGTCGTCGTCGTCCGTCGTCGTCGTCGTCGACGTGCGTCGTCCACCGGCGTCATCCGTCGTCGTCGTCCTTCGTCGTCGTCGACCTTCGTCGTCGTCGTCGTCCGTAGTCGTAGTCGTCGTCGTAGTCGTCCGTCGTCGTCGTAGTCGTCCGTAGTCGTCGTCTTCCGTCGCCGTCGTCGTCGTCAACCGTCGTCGTAGCCGTCGTCGCCGTCGTCGTCGGCCGACGTCGTGGTAAGTAGTTTTCGTAGCCCGTCGTCATAGTGGTCGTCCGTCGTCCGTCGTCCGTCGCCGTAGTCTGTCGCCGTCGAGCGTCATCGTCGTCGTCATCGTCGTCGTCGTCCGTCGTCGCCGTCGTCGTCATCCATCGTCGTCGTCGTAGTCGTCAGTCGTCGTCGTCCGTCGCCTTCGTCCGTCGAAATCCCCGTCGCCGTCGCCATCGTCATCGCTGTCGTCGTCATCGTAGCCCGTCGTCATCGATGTCGTCCGTCGTCGTCGTCGTCTTCGTCTGTCGTCGTCGTCGTCATCGACATCCGTCGTCGTCGTCGTCGTACTCGTCGTCGTCGTCGTGCACGCCGTCGACGTAGCTGTCCGTCGTGTGCGTCGTCCGTCATCGTCGAAGTAAGTCGTCGTCGTCGTCCCTCGTCATCGTCGTCGTCAGCCTCGTCGTACTCGTCGTCGACGTCTGTCGTCGTCGTCCGTCGTACGTCGGCGTCGTCGTCGTCCGTCGTCACCGTCGTCGTCGTCTTCGTCGTCGGTCGTCATCGTCGTCGTCGTCAAGTCGTCGTCGTCGTCGTCGTCCGTCGTCGTAGTCGTGGTCCTAGTCGTCAGTCGTCGCCGTCGTCGTCGTCGTCGTCGTCGCCGTCCGTTGTCGTCGTCGTCTTCGTATGTCGTCGTCGTCGGTGTCGTCCGTCGTCCATCGTCGTCGTCGTCGTCGTCTGTCGTCGTCGTCGTCGCCGTCGTCGTCGTAGTCACTGTTTTCGTCGTCGTCATCGTGGTAGTCGTGGCCGTCGTAGTCGTCTGTCATCGTGGTCGTCGTCCGCCGTTGTCGTCGCCACGGTCATCGTCATCGCAATCGTCGTCGTCGTCCGTCGTCGCCAAGTCCTAACTTCCGTCGTCGTCGTCGTCTCCGTCCGTCGTCGACCTCGTCGGCCTCGTCGTCGTCGTCCGTCGTCGTGGTCCGTCGTCGTAAGAATCCGTCGTCGTGGTCATCGTCCGTCTTCGTCGTCGTGGTCCGTCGTCGTTGTCGTGCGTCGTCGTCCGTCGTCATCGTCGTCGTCCCTCGTCGGCGCCGTCGCAGTCGTAGTCGTCGCCGTCGTAGTCCGTCGTCGTCATAGTGGTCGTCGTCGTCCGTCGTCGTCGTCGTCGTCGACCGTCGTCCGCGTCGTTGTCGTCCGTCGTCGTCGTCCGTCGTCGTCGTCCGTCATCGGTCCACCGTCGTCGTCTTCGTCGCCGTTCCTCGTCATCGTTTCAAGTCGTCGTCGTCCGTCCTCGTCTTCGTCCGTCGTCGAGGCAGTCGTCGTCCTACTCGTAGTCGTAATCGTCGTCGTCGGTCGTCGGTCGGTGTCGTCGTCGGCGGCGTCGTCGTCCGTCGTCGTCGTCATAGTCGGTCGTCGGTGTCATCGTCCTCCGTTACCGTCGTCGTCATCGACGTCGTCGTCGTCCGTCGTCGTCGTCATCGTCGTCCGTCGTCGTCGTCGTCGACGTCGTCGTCCGTTGTCGTCGTCGTCCCTCGTCATCGGTCGTCGTTGTCGTCTGTTGTCGTCGTCTACGTCCGTCGTCGTCGTCCGTCGTCGTCGTAGACGTAGTAGTCGTCGTCCGTCGTCGTCCATCGTCGTCGTCGTTGTCGTCGTCCGTCGTCGTCGTCGTCGGACGTCGTCGTCGTCCGTCATCGTCCGTCATCCGTCGGCGTCGTCGTCGTCGTCCCTCGTCATCCGTCGTCGGTAGTCGTCGTCGTAGTCGTTCGTCGTCGTCATCGTCGGTCGCCGGTCGGCGTCGTCGTCGTCCGTCGTCGTCGTACGTCGTCGTCGTCGTCCGTTGTCGTCATCGTCCGTCGTCGTCCCCCGTCGTCGTCGTCGTCATCCGTCGTCGTCGTCGTTCGTCGTCGACGGTTTAGTCGCCGTCGTCAACCGCGACGCGAACGCGCCCAGAGTCAAGCAAGGCATGAGGGTCCAAACCCGACTTTTCTGGCTGCTGCTCTGGGGGGCCTTTGCTCAGGGGAGGCTGCAGCACCGTTCAACGATGTGCTGTTTAACCGAACCTGCAGGGTGGGCCCCTTCCCAAATCCGTGCTTCGGTGAGGATCGTCTGCGCGCCTCGTCTCCGTCGTCGTCGTCGTCGGCGTCATCGTGGTCGTGGTGCGTGTTGCTCTGCTCGGGACTTCTTTCCCTGAATTATGCTGTGACCACCACCACCACCGTCGTCGTCGTCGTCTTTGTCGTCGTCCGTCGTCCGTCGTCGTCGTCGTCGTCGTCGGTCGTCGTCGTCGTCCGGCGTCGTCGTCGTCGTCTTTCGTCGTCGTTTTTCGTCGTCGTCTTTCGTCGTCGGTCGTCGCCGTCGTCGTCGTCGTTGTCCCAGCGGCGCGCTCCTCGGGCCAGGTCGCCGCGGCCCTGGCGGCGCCCTCCACGCGGGCGGCTGTGCGCCCCAGCCGCTGCCCGCACCTGGCCTCCGGGCTGGCCAGGCCCGCCTCACGTCGGCGACGAGCTTCGGGGGGGAACGGCCACCGAAGAGCCGAAGAGGCGGTCGGGCGCTCTCATCGTCTTGTCAGCCTCGGAATGCATTCCAGCGGCTGCGCCTCGCCGAAGATCAGATGGCGGCGGGGCTTCCCAGAAGCCCTAAGGCATTCCGAGGAGCCGCCTCTGTCTTCGGAGGAGGCTCAGAAAACTTCTCAGAAGCTTTCCGAGCCCTCTGAAGGCCCGCCCCCTCTGCATTCCCCCCTGGGCTCGCCGCCGACCCTTGAGGAGGGGATAGTTTGGAAGCAACTCACGGAGACGTGTGCCTGTCCCCACGGCGCCCAGTGGCGCCTCCAACAGCGCGTAAAGTGGAGGTGGTGCATCTCCCTCTTATGGCGCCAGTGGGCGCTGTTGAGCTCCACTTGGGCGCTAATCAGCGCTGACTACTGGGCGCTACTGGGCACTATTGAGCGCCATTGAGCGCCATTGAGCGCAGTGTGCACGATATCGGGCGCTACTGAACGCTATTCGCAAATATGCATTTCATGCAAGCGGAAGCATGCGTGACTTATCTAAGGAGAGAGCCCTGTCCCAGACTCCCTCATGACCTGAGAGCGGCCACCATTTTGGGCCTCTGGGGGCCTTCACGGGGCCTCGAGTCCATTCAATAACGACTCGGGGTGAAAATCTGGCTGGTACCCGGGAATGGGTCCAGACCTCTGGGGGGCCCACGTCATGAAGGGTCCAGGCGCCGGGGATCTGAAGAAGATATGATGAGATCTTTTCACACGGCAAATTGCCATCGATTTCGGCCCTTGGAGGCCGCCGAATCCGGGGCGCGAAATTGCTCTGGGGGTCCACGTCGTGAACAAAAAAGCATGACGTCGGGGGGCTGGGTGCACGTTCACTGCCCATGGCGAAGCCCATCCTGCGCCCAAGACAGGTGAACACGGCCCCCCTGGGCTGAGCCAGGGAGGCGCATACCTTGACCTCCCGATACCTTAATTTTTCCAACAAGATGCTGGTTCCGGGCAAAGGGGGTCTGCCGCGTTGGGTTCGCAACAACAAGTATCATAGTTCATCCTTTGGCGCACGACGCGTGGCAGCCACGTGCTGCTATGTCACGACGTGCGCATCCAGCACGAACGATTGCACGAACTATTGCGTACATGTTCGAGACCTCCTTTGCAAAGGACCCAGGAGCCCGAATCTGACGAGGTCCCTGGAGCTCTGAACCACTTCCCAAGCACCAGCTTTCCGCCCCGGACCCTTCTTTTCCAGTCCTGGGGCCCTGCAAGGACCGTAAACGCCGAAAACGACGAAAAGCCTCCGCCTTGGTTTCCCCAATACGGTAGAGGTCCAGGTACGCCGATGATGGGACCAGGGTGCAGAGGCCTCCGAAATGGGGTCCGAGCAGATGGGGTCGGGGGATTGCGCCCCATCGCCGATGCATCGGCGATGCGGTGCGATCCTCCGACCCCATCTGCGCGGGCACGGGCTGGTTTCGCCGGGGCTGGTTTCGCCTGGGCAGGTTTCGCCCGACGCTGGTTTCGCTGGCGCTGGTTTCGCCCGACGCTGGTTTCGCCAGCGTCGGTTTCGCCCCGCTGGTTTAGCCCCGCTGGTTTCGATGGGGCTGGTCTCGCCCATTCTGCTGCCGCCGCCGTCGTTGTCGTCGTCGCCGTCGCCGTCCTACTCCTCCTCCTCCTCCTCCTCCTCCTCCTCCTCCTCCTCTTC
>CAUYUJ010018255.1:75000-80131 GCA_963575745.1 Prorocentrum cordatum | reverse complement strand
ATCATCATCATCATCATCATCATCATCATCATCATCATCATCATCATCATCATCATCATCATCATCATCATCATCATCATCTTCCTCCTCCTCCCCCCCCACATCATCCTCGTCATGATCCTCCTCCTCCTCTTCCTCCTCCCTCCTCCTCCTCCTCCTCCTCCTCCGCCTCCTCCTCCTGCACCTCCTCCAGCAGCCGGGCGAAAGCAGCCGGGCGAAAGCAGCCGGGCGAAACCAGCCAGGCGATACCAGCCCAGGCGAAACCAGCGTGGGGCGAAACCAGCCCGGGCGAAACCAGCGCCGGGCGAAACCAGCCGGGCGAAACCAGCCGGGCGAAACCAGCGGCTGCCTCTGCGCGTACGTCGGGGATGCCCCCCCACAGCCCCAGGCTATTTTTTCGATGATTTTTGAACATTCCTCCTGTAGAGGGACGTGCCCGACTGAAGCGTACCCTCTTCGAGAGGCCTGGAGGGAGGCCGCCTCGAGGTCTCGCTGTACGTTAGAGGCCTGGGTGCGCCGACCTGGGGGGGGGGGGGGGGAAAGCCGCGTTGCCGCCAATCCCCTGGACACCTCCCCGGGGGGCCTCTGGCTCGGGAGCTGCCAAGAGGGGGGTGTCCAAGAGGGGGGGGTGCAAATCATGACCGGCGGCATGTGCGCGGCCCAGCGGGGGGGCCAGGGACGTAATGAAATGAAAAGAGGCGCCATAAAGTCTGGGGAAATACCATGGCCCCCGCCATGACATCCACCCCCCCCTAATCATCACCCCCCCTCTTTGCCGCCCCCGACTGGCCAAGGGCTACGGGGGCACTCTGGGACGAGCTGCAGCATCTGCACCAGAGGAGGCCTGGACATGAGCACCAACACCAACACAGGGGGGGGGCCTCAACCGGGGAAAGAGGATCCTAGATGGTGGTGCTGGTGGTAATCCTTCGGCCATCCAAGAAGCCCGCGTAGTACCACCATCACAGAGGTCGGAATCAACTTCCCTCGGTGGAGGCATATCGCCGACACTGGTGCTGGTGTCAATCTCCAGGTCTCCGACGCCTTTCCCTACTTCGAAGGGTGGGCCCGTCCAGGATCGGAGCCTCTGGTCTGTCGGTGCGGGACCCCCGGAAATTCCGCGACTCTTTCCCCGGGGCCGATCTCTCGCCCCGGGTCGTGTTGTTGACGGTCCCTGGGCCCGTCGAGGACTGCCAGAAGCCGAAGACGACAGGACGTCATCGAGCCATGCACAGCCGTCCTCACGCGCGTCCGCTGAGCACCACCCGTCCGACTCGCCAGGTGGCGACAGCCGAACCCTGTCCCAGCCATCGATTTTCCTGAGTCGGTGGGAGGCGGGGGTAGGATTCGGATTGCGCCACGTTGAAGGGGCCCTGGGACACACAACTAGATACACACAAGCAAGAGGATTCACCATACTTTCATATGTTCTGGGTTCTTGTCTTCCCCCCCACTTCCCATATTTTCCCATATTTTCTGGGGAGTCGACGATTATTTGGTTGTGTCTGTGTGTATTGTTTCCTTCCTGATTCGCCACGTGTTCGACGAAATCCGAACCCTGCCCCCATCCGCCTGTGGAGCTGCCTGCATCGTGGATCGGCGAGGGCAGGGTCCATACTGCGCCACCGACACAACCTTCAGCTCCAATTTTCCCAAAGTTGGATGCGCGCGCACGTCGCCGTCGTCGACGACGACGGCGACGACGGCCACGACCACGACCACGACCACGACGACGGACGACGGACGACGGACGACGACGACGACGACGACGACGACGCCGACGACGACGACGACGACGCCGCCGGCGACGGCGACGGCGACGACGACGACGGCGTCACAGCCCAGGCCTCCGCGCCGCCGCCACCGGCCGCCACCTCGCCGCCCGCCTGCTCGAGCCGGCGCAGCGCCGCGGCCGCGGCCGCGCGCAGGCCTCTGGAGGCGCCGGCCTCCCTCTGGGTCTCCTGCAGGGGGGCGTCGTCGTCGACGTCGTCGGAGGATTCTTGGATCCTCGTGTTCTCGGTTGGCCTCCGTCGTCGTCGTCGTCGTCGTCGTCGTCCGTGTTCGTCGTCGTCGTCGTCATCGTCGTCCGTGTCCGTCGTCGTCGTCGTCCGTCGTCGTCGTCGTCCGTGTCCGTCGTCGTCGTCGTCCGTCGTCGTCGTCGTCGTCCGTCTTCGTCGTCGTCGTCGTCGTCCGTGTCCGTCGTCGTCGTCGTCCGTGTCCGTCGTCGTCGTCCGTGTCCGTCGTCGTCGTCCGTCGTCTCGTCGTCCGTGTCCGTCGTCGTCGTCATCATCGTCGTCGTCCGTGTCCGTCGTCGTCGTCGTCCGTCGTCGTCGTCCGTGTCCGTCGTCGTCGTCATCGTCGTCGTCGTCCGTCGTCGTGGTCGTGGTCGCGGTCTCAATGGTCGTCGTCGTCGACGTCGTCAGAGGATTCCTGGATTCTGGCGGCGCGCAGGGGGGAGTGAGGGGAGGGGGGAAGGCTTCTTCGATCCACCCCTGGTTCTTAGAAGGCGCGGGTCCTACATCTACAGATGAGGCCCGCGCCTTCTAAGACTCTACGAAGCCTTTCCCCCTCCCCCTGACGCCCTCTGCGCGTGGCCGAGGGTCATCGGATTCTCGGCTGGCCACGCGCGCACCTCGAGAGAGCGCGAGGCTCCGGCGGAGGGGAAAACAGACGGCCAGAAGACGGCGACGACGGCGACGACCAAAGACGACGGCGAAGGCGACCACGACGGACGACCGAGCGCAGTGACGCGACGCAAAGACGGCGACGAGGAGGACAACAGGAGGAGGAGGGAGGAGGAAGAACATCTTGGAGCCCGGGTGTTTTGTTATCCGCGACAACGCCCGTGGCCGCCCCCCTTCCCCGGTCACGTCAAGATTCGCGCCAGCGCCGTCCGGGGATGCGCAGGGACGGCTAATGCCCACTCGGCGCCGTCGCGGATCGTGACGTGACCGGCCCCCTCCCCCCTCCCACACCCTGGTCGCGCCCGCTATCGCCAGGGGATAGAAAACTGTCCCTGACCGGTGCCCACAAAGCAGACCCCCTTTGCGTTGTCTCGAATTTCCGAAATGGTGCCTGGGGGTTTGGTGGTTGACCCATTGTGCAAAAGCAGTCTGAGTCGCAAAGATATGAGCCCAAAGTCCCTAACCACCATATCGCAACCCCGAAAGGTGGCTCGCGGGGCAGGCGTCCTGCGCGGATCGCCTGCTCAACCAGCCAACCACCATGTACCTCACGGGATGGTGGTTAGGCCTGATGGAATAGTTTCTAACTGCGCAAGCAAGCAACCACCGCACTAACCACCCAATGGTTCAGACCAAAGCGTGAGACGGCTGGACGTTTCTTGCTGCGGGCCTCCGGGGGCCCCCATCGGGCCTCGGGGCCGTTAAAAAACAACTCAGGAAGAAGAGCCGATCCCCGGGAAGAGGCCCAGACCTCTGAACGCCCACGTCATGACAAAATCCTGGCGGCGGGGGTCTGGGAACGGGGTGGCGCGAGGGGGCGGGCCTCCTGCAAGGCGCGGAAGCGTTCGCGGGAAACCTTTGGCTGCGAGATGAACGTCAGCCGTGGCAGCCCAGAGCGCGACGGAACCTGCGGTTCCTCTTCAGCACTGGCCCCCTGTACAACCGAGGCATGCTGAGGAGGCCGACTGTCTCCAGCTCCAACCCGTGCGCTTGCGACCCCCCCAGATACGAACGACGCACCGGGCTCGCAACGTCCCCGAGAGAACGGCAAGTGCGCGCGCGTTCGGGGGGCATGATTTTGCCAGGCTGGCAGGAGACAAAGGCCCCTTGAGGCCGAGTCCGTCTCGCACACGGACTGCCTCCGCCTCTGGCACATTTGCGGAGCTGCGGCCTGTCGCCGCAAAGGTTCGCGAAGCAGACGCCGCTGAGGAGGTGCATGCTCGCCTGGCACTCCGACGCCTGGAATAGGCGAGCGCCCCGCGCCCCTGAAGCTGGCAAGCCAGCTCGAGCTCGCGACGGCGCGGCTCGCCGATTCGACCGCGCGACGGCGGCCGCGCGTCTTAGACCGAGACATTCGCCCGCCCACGCTAGCACTGCGACCCCTTGGGTTCATCGGCGCGCGAGACGCCCCCCCCCCAAACGCCCCCTCCCCCCGGGAATTCAGCCCAATCGGCGCGGAGCGGGGGGATCGCACCGCGGGGGGATCGCGCCGCGGATCGCGCCGGGGAGGGGCGGATCGCGCCGCGGGGGCATGGAGGGCCCCAGAACAAGCCAAGAGGGCGCCAAGAGGCCCTCCAGGCGGTCCTCGAGGGCCACGAGCCGCCGAAAGCTGGATCCAAGACACCCACGCTGGCTTCCAGACGGCCCAAAAAGCCCCCCGACGCCCCGCGAGGCCCTCTAGAGTCGCCCCATGACCACCTCAAAGAACAGAGATCGCCACCTCCCTATGGAAAACCATCATTTTAGGCACACTCGCCTCTCGCACGTTCACAACATCCAAATCAACCCACGAGGCCTCCTGGATCGCTCCAAGACGGCCCGAGAGGCCCCGGAGAGGGCTCCTAGATGACCCAAGAGGGCCCCAAGACCGCTCAAGAAGCCCCCGAGACGGCCCGTAAAAGAGGGCCCAGGAGGGCCCGTAGAATGGGGAAACCCGGGCGGACATTTCGAGCCCCCGACCCCAAGCCGCCGCCCGGCTGTCCCAAGAAACCCTTCGCAGGCCCCAGCGAGCTCCGAGAAGCCGCAGAAAGCTCGCAAGGGACCACCAGGAGGCCCCCAAGAGGTTCAAAAACTGCTTCCCAGACGCCCCCGAGGCGCGCCCCATGACCCCGCGCGGCCTCGAACCCAAGGCTCGGGCGCGGCGGCGGGGCGTGCCGCGGGGCATTCGATCCGCCGCCCCCTGTCGAGTCATCACAGGGGTGCCTGGCGTGCTAGACGATTTCGGTTTTGGCTTGGTTCTTTTCCCCCAAAAAAGACTCCCCCTGGGGCTCCGGCGCGTCCTGCCGGGGTCCCGGGAAGGACCTCAATCCGGAAAAAAATGGTCCAAGACGGCTCAGGATGGCCTCCATGATGGCCACGATGGCCCAAGATGGCCAGCAAGATCGCCCAAGATGGTCCAAGACGGCCTCAAAGACGGCCCAAGAGAGTCCAAGACGGCCCAAGACGGC
>CAUYUJ010018255.1:0-67500 GCA_963575745.1 Prorocentrum cordatum | reverse complement strand
CTGCGTGGGCGGGCGAGAGAAAGTCTCCTGTGGCTGAGGCGCGGCCGGACCAAATGACTCCCTTCCGGGCGGCCGGTGGCCCGCGGTGTCCCGCCAGTGTCCCGCTGGTGTCCCGTGTGGCTGAGGCGCGGCCGGACCAAATGACTCCCTTCCGGACGGCCGGTGGCCCGCGGTGTCCCGCCGGTGTCCCGCGGTGTCCCGCGGTGTCCCGCGGTGTCCCGCGGTGTCCCGCGGTGTCCCGCCGGTGTCCCGCGGTGTCCCGCGAGGATGATGATGATGATGATGAGATGATGATGATGATGATGATGATGATGATGATGATGATGACGATGGTGATGATGAGGATGATGATGATGATTATGATGATGATGAGATGATGATAATGATGATGATGATGATGAAGATGATGGTGTCCCGATGAACGCGATGGTGATGATAATGATGATGGTGTCGATGATGAAGATAGTGTCCCGATGAAGAGGATGAGCATGCTCATGATGATTATGTTGATGATGATGACGATGATGGTGTCCCGGTGATGATGATTATGATGATGGTGATGATAATGATGATGGTGATGGTGATGATTCCGATGATGTTGGTGATGATGATGTTGATGAAAATGGTGTCCCGGCGATACTGATGCTGATGATGATGATGTTGATGATGATTATGGTGTCCCGATGATGATGATGATGGTGATGATGATGATGGTGATGCTGATGGTGTCCCGGTGATGATAACAATGGTCATGACGATGTTGATGACTATGTTGCTCATGATGATGATGGTGCCCCAATGATGATGTTGTTGATGATGATGTCGATGATGATGATGATGATGCGATGGTCATGATGATGATGGTGTCCCGAAGATGATGATGATAATGTTGATGATAATGTTGGTGATGAGAACGATGGTGATCATGATGGTGTCCCGATTATGATGATGATTCTGATGATGTTGCTAATGATGATGACGATGACTGTGTCCCGATGATGATGATGATGATGATGATGATGACGATGTTGATGATAGGATGATGAGAGAGAGCGTGATCCACCGCCGCTTTACTGTGGAAAATTGCCCACGTTTTCCTCCGGAACCCGGGGGTCTCCCCCCCCCCCCTCCGAAAATCCCCCCCCCCCCCCCCTGCCCCCCCCCCCCCCCCCCCCCCCCCCCTCCCGGCAAAACCCCCCCCCTCCCCTAACCCCTCCCCCCCCCCCCCCCTCCCCCTCGAAAGCCGAGGGGGGTCACTACCGAACCCCTCCCCCCCCCCCCTCCGGATCCGGAAAACCGGGGGGTCACTACCGTTGGACCCCCCCCCCCCCCCCCCCCCCTCGAAAACCGGGGGGGGTCACTACCGGTTCGACCCCCCCCCCACGCACCGCCAGCAAACGACTCCCGGTCCCTACCACCGCTCGCATCACATCCCCCACTGTTGTTCCCAGCACCACTGTCCTCACCACCACTGTCCCCACTGGTTCCACCACCGTCCCTATTGTCCCCACCAATGCCCCCACCACTGTCGCACTGTCCCCACTGTTCCCACAACTGTTCCCACCACGGTTCCACTCTCCCCACTGTCTCCACGGACCCAACCACTGCCTATCCCCACTGTCCCCACTGTCCCACTGACTCCTCCGCTGTCCCACTGAGCTGTCCCACTGTTTCCACCACTGTCCCCACTGTCCCCACTGTCCCCACTGTCCCCACTGTCCCCACTGTACCTCTGTCCCATTGTCCCACCGCCGTCCTCGCCACCGCCTTTACCAGTGTCCCCACCACCATTGTACCCTCCACTGTCCCAGTGTTTCCACCTCATTCCCACTGTCCCCACACCACTGTCCCCACCACCACCGTTCCCACCACTGTCCACTGTCCCCCCTGTTCCCACCATTGTCCCCACCACTGTCCCCACCACTACCGTCCCCACCACTGTCCCACTGTCCCCCCACTGTCCCCACCACTGTCCCGCTGTCCCCTCACCACTGTCCCCACCAACACCGTCCCCACCACTGTCCGCACCCCCACTCGGTTTTCGAAGGGGGGGGGGGGGGCTTCGAACCGGTAGTGACCCCCCCCTTTTCATGATGAGCTGGGGGGGGGGGGAGGGTTCGAACCGGTAGTGACCCCCCCCGGTTTTCCGGAGAGGGGGGGGGGGGAGGGGGAGGGGTTCGAACCGGTAGTGACCCCCCCGGTTTTCCGCCAGCAGCGGTAGAACACGCTCTTTCGATGATGATGGTGATGATGATGATGTTGTCCCGATGACGATGCTGCCGTTGATGATGATGTTTATGATGATGATGATGATGATGATGATGATGATGATGATGATGATGATGACGGTGCCCTCATGATGGTGACGATGTTGGTGATGATGCTGATGTTGATGATGTTGATGATGTTGATGATGATAATGACGTTGATTGTGAGAGCGATTGTGATATCGATAGTGAGATCGATATTGGGACCGCATGTGAAATCGATTGTGTGATCGATTGTGAAATCGATTGTGAGATTAATTGTGAGATCGATCGAATGAGATAGATCGAGTGATATCGATCGGGTGAGATCGATGGAGCGAGACCGATGGTGAGATCGATACTGAGATCGATAGCGAAACCGATCGAGTGACACGTTGGTTCCCCCCCCGAACCTCCTTATCACCCAAAGTGGCCGTATAGGTATTCCAAAAAGAATTCCTACGGAATCCTTCAGAAGGGTGCGCCGAAATGAAGTTTCGGTGGAGCTCCCTGAACCACGATCCTCGAAAGGGGTGCGCCGAAATCAAGCCTCGGTGGAGCTCCCTGTAGGGCCAGGGCCACGATCCGTGAGAGGGGTGCGACCTTTGGGGCCTGTATGGGACTCCGCAGCAGCCCCGAAAGGACCTTCCGAGCAGGCCCTGCTGACCCCCGCAGCGGCCTGGCGAGGCCTCGTGGCGTTGCTCGGACCAGGGACAAGCGGGGCCCGTGCGTGGCCCCGTGGCGTTGCTCCGGGGGGGGGGGGTCCAGCAACGGGCCTCCAGTAGTGCCCCCGCGAACAACAACAGCAGCAGCAGCAGCAGCACCAACACCAACAACAACAACAACAACAACAACAACAACAACAACAACAACACCAACGACAACGACAACGACAACAACAACAACAACAACAACAACAACAACAACAATTACTAGCACGTGGGGACACACCGTTCTCACCAGTGCCAGGGTTTTCATTGGAGGCGGGCAATACCCCCACTTTGTGGGGGGGCCGGTTCAAGCTCTACCAAATTTCCAGACGACTCTTCGCCACCACCCACACCCAGCTTCCCGCCCTATGACGTTCGGACACTTCACTTCGTGGCATGCGGACGACCGTGGCTACTATTCAGGGCCCCGCGGCCGACGACGACGGCGTGCGCGCGCGAAGAAAAAACGAATGTGTCCCGCATGGTATTATTTGACAGGGATGATGGCCCTGGCAGGTGCGCAACCGTTGTTGCAGAAGTTCGAAAAAGTTGCTCGCAAAAGCCCGTTTGACAGAAATGATTAAAAAAGTGTTGGGTTTCCTACGAATCCGCAAGAGCGCGCGGGATGAAATTTTGACATTTTTTGTTGAAAAACCATTGGTTTTTTGATGTTTTTATGTTAAAATCGCTACGAAAACTAAGGTTTTGGAAGGATTTCGTCTTGCGCGCGCGAATGTCCACTTTACCTTATTTTTTGCAAGGGATTCTTGAAGTTTGGTTATGTTAGAACAAGAAATGTCCATTTAGCTTATTTTTTGCAAGGGAAAACCGATCGTAACAACACAACCGGATCCGGACTCCCCCGTTTTGCCTGAGACTTCCTCACGAAAATGATGAAAATGAGGCTGCGGCCTAGGCGCGGCGGGGGGGTCGTGCACCAGGGGCCCCAACAATAATTATTCTTACTGGGGTTCAACAACAACAACAACAACAAACAACAACAACAACAAAACAAACAACAACAACAACAACAACAACAACAACAACAACAACAACAACAACAACAAGAACAACGACAACGACAACGACAACGACAACAACAACAATTACTCCGACGGTTGGACCCCACACGAAAACCTGATTAGCTTACCCATTGCCCTTTTCCTCCTCCCACCGGCGGACATCCTGTCCTCTCGCCCTCTGCACTGCCCTCTCTTCCTCCTTCTATTTATATTATCCTCCTCCTCCTCCTCCTCCCCCCCCCCTCCTCCTCCCCCTCCTCCTCCCCCTCCTCTCGCGCCAACTCCTCCTCCTCCTCCTCGCGCGCCACCTCCTCCTCCTCGTCGCCCCCCCCCCCATGCCCCTTCCCTCCCCATCCTCCTGCCTCTTCTCCACGCGCACCCCCCGCCCCCCCTGGTCGCGGCAAGCAACTCGATTTTCCTCGGCGCCGTCGCCGCGTCGGCCAGCACGACGCGTTCACCGACGGCTAGATCGCGAAGCCGTCGGGGGAACCCTTCGGGCCAAACCGCCGGGGCAACCTCGCAGGCCGCAGGGGCGCGGGAGCCAGCCGCTGGGACAACCCCGCGGGCCCCCAGGCGCGCGCTGAGGCGCTCAGGCGGGCGGCGGCGCGAAACCCAGCTCTGCAGCGAGCTGCTCCGCCTCAGCCCTGGCGCCCACCGCTCTCTCGTCGAACTCCTGGAGCGCTTTCCGCAGCGACGCCGGCGGCCCGCGCTCCAGAAACTCTCGCGCGGGCGGCCGCAGGATCAGCACGTTCCGCACGCACGTGGCGCGGGGAAAGATGACGTAGAGGCGCAGCCACCACATCTCGCCCGACATGCCCGTGCGGCCAGCGTCCTCATCCCTGGCGCAGTCGATGGTGACGCCCTTGCGCAGAATCTGGCCCTGCGACAGCGTGGAGGTTAGGTAGGACGCGTGCGCCAGGGTGAACCCCGAGCGGCGCACAGTGTGCGCCCCCGAGCTTTGCCACGTGACCTCCTGCTCGCTGGGCCTGAACATGAGCAAGCTACTCGCCCGCGCTTCGGCCTCGGCGTCGTCGGCAGCGCCGTCGGCGCCCTGCTGCAGCACCTCGGCGACCTCCTTGTAGATCGGGAATTCCTGGAAGCCGTGCGCCTGCAGCCAGATTTCCTGTGGTAGGTAGCGGGGGCGGAGGAGCTGGCCCGGCGCGCACTCCTCGTAGCCCCGCTCGTCGTCTGCGTGAAACTCGAAGGGCACGGTGGTGGCCCGTTGCTCCTGCACGAGCCCTGCGCCCGGCCGCCGCTTCCGCCGAGGATGGGTTACCACCCACGGCCCGGACGCAAGGGCTTCCCCCTGCGCCCGGCCGCCGTCGTCCTCCTCAATTCATGTTCCTCGTCCTCCTCCTCCTCCTCCTCCTCCTCCTCCTCCTCCTCCTCCTGCTGCTGCGCCTCAACTCCAGTTCGCATGCTTCGAGCTGGCTCAGCGCGGGGACTCCCGCGGGGACAGACTGGCGGGTTCCCGCCTGTGACTTCCTCGCGAATCACTCACAGACGAGGTTCCCGCCTGATACATCCTCCTTATTCAAGCCCTCCGGAGGCCAAAAATTACGACAGTTACACGTTTCGGATGACCCGCCTCGGATTAAAAACATGTGGTGCGGGCCCCATAGGGAGAGGCTTCCCGCCTGAGACGTCGTCGCAATTCCCTCACAAACGAGGTTCCCGCTTGATATTTCATCCAGATTCACGTCACAGGGGCCCGGAAGTGACGACAGTTACACGTTTCGAATGACCCGCCTCGGATGAAAAACATTAGGTGCGCGCCCCATAGGGAGGGGTTCCCGCCTGAGACTTCGTCGCAATTCACTCACAGACGAGGCTCCCGCTTGATACTACCTCCAGATTCTCGCCACAGGGGCCCAAAAGTGACTACAGTTACACGTTTCGAATGACCCGCCTCGGATTAAAAGCATGCGGTGCGGGCCCCATAGGGAGGGGTTCCCGCCTGAGACTTCGTCGCAATTCACTCACAAACGAGGCTCCCGCCTGATACTACCTCCAGATTCTCGCAACAGGGACCCAAAAGTGACGACAGTTACACGTTTCGAATGACCCGCTTCGGATTAGAAGCATGAGGTGCGGGCCCCATAGGGAGGGGTTCCCGCCTGAGACCTCCTCAAAATTCAGTCACAGACGAGGTTCCCGCCTGATACTACCTCCAGATTCTCGCCACAGGGGCCCAAAAGTGACGACAGTTACACGTTTCGAATGACCCGCCTCGGATTAGAAACATACGGTGCGGGCCCCATAGGGAGGGGTTCCCGCCTGAGACTTCCTCACAATTCACTCACGGACGAGGTTCCCGCCTGATACTACCTCCAAATTCAAGCCAGGGAGTGAGTGATGACGAAATGATGAGTGAGTGAATGATGATGATGATGATGATGATGATGATGAGTGTGTGGTGAATGAGTGATGATGATCATGATGGCCACTGAGTGGGTGGTCGAAATATAATGATGGAGATGGTGACGATGATGCTTAGAGTGGCGGCGGTCCTACCGTCGGAGGACCACTGCCTCCGAAGCCTGCTGAGGATGAGTGAGTAATTGAGTGAGTGAGTGGGTGATCGAGTGGTGATGATGGTGACGATGATGATGATGAAGATTATGATGATGAGTAATGGTGAAAGATTTTGATGATGAGTAGTGATGACGGTGATGGTGGTTGATGGTGATGATGACGGTAATGATGATGAGTGTGTGCGTGTGATGACGATGATGGTGGTTGATGGTGATGATGATGATGGTGATGATGGTGAGTGTGTGTGAGAGGGAAAGGAAAAGGGGGTGAGATCCTGCGCGGCGTGTGCAAAGAAAACAAGAACCCCACTTTGGATGTGGGGAACAACAACAACAACAACAACAACAACAACAACAACAACAACAACAACAACAACAACAATAACAACGCAACAAACAGAATCCTCACCACGAATCCTCGCTTCAGCCACGCACCCAGGGACAATGAATGATCGTTCGGCCCCTTCCCTCTGCCTTATAAGCTCATATACGTATAACAAATACATACATATTAGTTAATTTGCATGAAATGTTGTTCGTCGTATATTGCACCCGACGCGAAAGAAACTTGGTCGGAGATATGAGAAAGCGAAGGGAATTATCAGAAGCCCGCCTGGCCTCTCAAATGCCGTCCTGGAAGCTCATGGAAGCTTCTAACAGGCCCAACGCCCTTCCAGAAGCCACAGTGATTTTCACTCCCTTGACATCCGACACAAAGAAAAAAACGCACGGCAAGAAATCGCGACCAGAACCCAAAACGCATATATCTGCATCATGTCTTGAACTCGCTCGATCTGGGAGGGCCCCAGGGCCCCCAAGCGGGCGAAAACGCCCGCCTCGCCCGCCTCGAAAAAAAATTGACGCCAGGATCTCACGGCTCCTCCAGGGCATCCCGCGCCCTCGGGCAGCCCCTCGGCGCGATGCGGGCGACAATGCCGGCCGCTGCAGCCCGCGCGGCGGCGCGCCGCTCGCAGCGCAGCAACCAGAGGGCCCGGTCCAGCATGCCGCTGCCCTCCACGCGGCAGGCGGCGACCACAGCGCTCGCGGCCGCGTCCCTGACCTGTCGGTCCTCCTCCTCCACCTCCTCCTCCTCCTCCTCCCCCTCGTCCTCCCCTCTGATTCCTCACCCATCCTCCTCCTCTTGGGGTATGAAGGTTTCCCTGGCCCGCTGTTCCTCTGCATGCTCCCCCACTTCCCTAAGCAAAGCAACTCGTCTGGGCATCGTTGATGGATGGGCTGGCGCGGCTAGTTTTTGATCGCGAGCGCACCGGAGAACGCTGGGCGCCGTCAAGGTCGCAGCACGCAAGCTACGAGCCAATTGTGCCAAGGGGAAGGCAGGGAGCCGAGGAGAGGGCGCGGGGGAGAGACAAACAGGAGGCGGGCCTCGCCGCCGCTCAGAAGAGGGCGCCGTCGACAGGGAAGAACTCCCAGGCGGGCTGCATCGCCAAAATGGCGGGGAATTTAGGTTGAACGACACCTCGAGCGCACAGATGATGGGGACCACCGGCAGAACTCACCCCGAAGACCAGCGTCAGGGCCAACGGTCCCGCCGGCGCAAGTGGCGGTCGGCACGCACGCCAGGGCGGGCATCGACCAACTCCATGCAGGCGCTCAACGGACCAGAGTCCGGATCGCCAAACACCGTCAGGGACTGCCGTCAAGCGCCGGGCGGGCGGGCGCGGCAAGCGCACGCGCGCCGCGGTAGGCATGAGGACCCCGCCTGGGGACCGTCGGGGAGGAACCCGCACGGCGGGGGGCGACTGAGAGGTCAGCCGACCCCAGGCCGGGGAAGGGCGCCGCAGGCTGCGGAGTGCAGGGCCAGAAGGCCAAGGCGGAGACGCAGCAGAGGGCAGGCGGACAACCGAAAGGCAGGGTCCGCGCCGGCCACGCGGCAAGGGAGGAGCCCAGGCGGCGCCTCGCGCAGAGCACGGGCCGCCGGGCGGGGCGCCGCGGGGGGGCAGGCCACGGCAGCAAAACGCCTCGGACGCCTCTGAGACCCCGAGGTCAGAGACGGGGACAGAACGCCGACAGGGGGGGGCCCGAGCGACCCATGCTGGGCGAGAGGCTTTTATGCGCATGTTTGCAATATGTGTTTTTCCCCGCTGCGCAGCGCCAAGCATCACAAATCGTCGTCGGAAGGGGCCGCCACCCCGACGCACGAGGCCACCAACACAGCGATTGAACCGGCTTCCTCTGCTCGCCCTCCTCGCGCGCGCCCTCGCCGAGCAGCGCTTGGGTCGGCTACCACTGACCGCCTTTCTCGCGCGCGAGGCCAGGCTCCAGAGTCACCGCGCGCGTCTCGCTGAGCAGCGCCTGGGCCGACCCCCACTGCCCGCCCGTCTCGCGCGCGAGGCTGGACCCCAACGCCACCGACATCTCGCTGAGCGGCGCCAGGGCCGGCCGCCACCGCCCGCCCTTCTCGCACGTGAGATTGGCCACCAGCGTCGCCGCCAACATCTCGCTGAGCAGCGGCCGGGTCATCAGCCACTGCCCGCACTTCTCGCGCGCGAAGCTAGGCCCCAGAAGCGCCACCAACATCTCGCTGAGCACCAGCTGGGCCGGCCGCCACTGCCCGCCCTTCTCGCGCGCGAGGCCGGGCACCAGCAGCGCCGCCGACATCTCGCTCAGCAGTAGAGCCTGGGCCAGCTACCACTACCTGCTCCCCTCGCACGCGGGGCTGAGCTCCAGCGTCGCCACCGACGTCTCGCCGAGCAGCGGTCGGGCCGGCAGCCGTGGCCCGCCCTTCTCGCGCGCGAGGTTGGGCTCCAGCATCGCCACCAACATCTATTTGAGCAGCTCCTAGGCCGGCTGCTGCTGCCCGCCCTTCTCGCACGCGAAGCTGGGCTCCAGCATCGCCGCCAAAATCTCGCTGAACAGCGCCTCGACCAGCTGCCACTGCCCGCCCTCCTCGCACGTGAGGTTGGGTTCCAGCATCGCCACCAACATCTCGCTGAGCAGCGCCTGGGCCGGCAGCCGCTGCCCGCCCTTCTCGCACGTGAGACGGGGCTCCAGCGCCTCCAGCGACATCTCGCTGAGCGATGCCTGAGCCAGCTGCCACTGCCACCCCTTCTCGCACGTGAGGCCGGGCTCCAACGCCGCCACGCGCGTCTCGCCGAGCAGCGCCTGGGCCAGCCGCCACTGCCACCCCCCCCTTCTCGCGCGCGAGATTGGCCACCAGCGCCGCCACCAAAGTCTCGCTGAGCAGCGCTAGGGCAGGCTGCTACTGCCCGCCGCCCTCGCACGCGAGGTTGGGCTCCAATGCCGCGACCGACATCTCGCTGAGCATTGCCTGGCCCGGCCGCCACAGCCAGCCCTTCTCGCGCGTGAGGTTGGGCCCCAGCATCGCCACGACCATCTCGCTGAGCGGCGCCCGGGCCGGCTGCCGCTGCCCGCCCCTCTCGCACGCGAGGTTGGCCACCAGCGTCGCCGCCAACATCTCGCTCAGCAGTGGTAGGGACTGGCTGCCAATGCCCGCCCTTCTCGCGCGTGAGGCTGGGCTCCAGCGCCTCCACTGACATCTCGCTGAGCAGTGCCTTGGCCGACTGCCACTGCCAGCACGTGAGATTGGGCCCCAGCGTCGTCGCCGACATCTTGCTGGGCAGCGCCTAGGCCAGCAGCCACTGGCAGCCCTTCTCGCACGCAAGGTTGGGCTCCAGCGTCGCCGCCAACATCTCGCTGAACAGCGCCCGGGCCGGCTGCCGCTGCCCGCCCTCCCTGCACGCGACGCTGAGCTCTAGCAACGCCCCCAACGCGCTGGGCAGCGCCAGGGCCAGCTGGCAGCCGCCCCTGGCCGAGCCCCGCCCTTCCTCACCCCTCCTGGCCCACCCTCTCCACCTCCGTCACTGCCGCCCCCCGCGCTACCTCTGCTGCCACTGCCCCCCCCCCTCGCCCCCAATGCCGCCGCCGACATCTCGCCGAGCAACGCCTGGGCTGGATGCCGCCGCCGGCCCTTCTCGCACGCGAGGTTGGGCCCCAGCATCGCCATCAACATCTCGCTGAGCAACGCCTGGGCCGGCCGCCACTAAACGCCCTTCTCGCGCGCGCAAAGTTGGGCCCCACTGCCGCCACCGATATCTCGCTGAGCATTGCCTGGGCCGGCTGCCGCTGCCAGCCCTTCTCGCACGTGAGGTTTGGCTCCAGCGTCGCCACCGACATCTCGCTCAGCGGCGCCTGGGCCGGCGGCCACTGCCCACCCTCCTCGCGCGCGAGGTTGGCCACCAGCGTCGCCACCGCCGTCTCGCTCAGCAGTGGCGGGGCGGGCTGCCACCCCCCCCTTCTCGCATGCGAGGCTGGGTTCCAATGCCTCCACCGACATCTCGCCGAGCAGTGCCTGGGCCGACTGCCACTGCCCGCCCTTCTCGCATGCGAGTTTGGGCTCCAGCGTCGTTCGCCCACATTCCGCTGATCAGCGCCTGGGCCAGCAGCCACTGGCAGCCCTTCCGCGCGCGAGGTTGGGCCCCAGCGTCGCCGCCAACATGTTGCCGAACAGCGCCAGGGCCGGCCGCCGCTGCCCGCCCCTCTCGCGCGCGACGCTGGGCTCCAACAGCGCCCCCAACAGCTCGCTGAGCAGCGCCAGGGCCGCCACTGGCCGAAACACCCCCTCATCGCCCCCCCTGGCCCCCCCTCCACCTCCGCCACTACCGCCCCACGTCGCGCCGCCACTGCCGCCCCCACCCGCACCGCCCCCTCCTCCGGCCGCCCCACGCCACTGTCTCCACCACAATCACCTGGCTCACCTCCCTCCATGCTGCCGCTGCTGCCACTGCCCCCCTCATCGCCCCCGCTGCCATCCCTTCTCGCACAGGCTCGCTACTGCACTGAGGACGATGCCTGCTGAGCTCCGCAACCCCACGCGTTTCTACTCGAACAGCGGGAGAGCTCGCTGCCACTGCCTGACCTTCTCGCACGCGCTGGAGACCGCAATCCCCAGGCCCAAGGCCAGCGCGGCGGACCAGAGGCGCAACGCCAGGTGCAGCGCGCGGCGGCTGGCGCGGCACCGCCTCAGCCCGCCTGCCGCCGAGCCTCGTCGACGCCCCAGGCGGGGTTGAGCCAGGCTGCGAAGTCTAGGAAGTCCAGCTCCGCAGCCGAGGCCCAACGGAGGCGATGGACGGCCGAATCAGCTCCAGCCTCGCCCCCCCCTTCTCGCACGCACGCTCTTTCGCTGAGCAGCGCTTGGGCCGGCTGCCACTGGCCGCCCTTCTCGCACGCGCGGCCGGGCCCCGGCGTCGCCGCGCACATCTCGCTGAGCAGCGGCAGGGCCCTCAGCCACTGCCCACCCGTCCCGCGCGCGCGAGGTCGGGCCCCAGCGCCACCAACATCTCCCTGAGCAGCGCCAGGGCCAGCTGCCACTGCCCGCCCTCCTCACGCGCGAGGCTGGGCTCCAGCATCGCCACCAACATCTCGCTGAGCCGCAGCGCCTGGGCCGGCTGCCACTGCGCGCCCTTCTCGCACGCGAGGCTGGGCCCCAGCGTCGCCAACGACATCTCGCTGAGCAGCGGTCGGGCCAGCAACCATGGCCCGCCCTTCTCGCACGCGAGGTTGGGCTCCAGCATCGCCACCAAAATCTTGCTGAGCGGCGCCTAGGCCAGCTGCTACTGCCCGCCCTCCTCGCACGTGAGGTTCGCCACCAGCGTCGCCGCCGACGTCTCGCTGAGCAGCCGTAGGGCCAGCTGCCACTGCCCGACCTTCTCGAACGTGAGGTTGGGCTCTAGCATCGCCACCAACGTCTTGCTAAGCAATACCTGGGCCAGCTGCCACTGCCTCGCGCGCGATGTTGGCCACCAGCGTCGACAGCGGCAGGGCCGGACGCCGCTGCCCGCCCTTCTCGCACGCGAGGCCGGGCCCCAGCGCCTCCAGCGACATCTCGCCGCGCAACGCTTGGGCCGGCCGCCACTGCCAGCCCTTCTCGCACGCAAGGTTGGGCTCCAGCATCGCCACCAACATCTCGCTGAGCAGCGACTGGGCCGGCTGCCCCGGCCCGCCCTTATCGCACGCGAGCATGGCCACCAGCGCCAGTACCACCGTCTCGCCGAGCACGGCCAGGGCCGGCTGCCACCGCCCGCCCGTCTCGCACGTGAGGTTGGGCTCCAACGCTGCCGCTGACATCTCGCTGAACGCCCGGGCCGGCTGTCACTGCCAGCCCTTCTCGCACGCGAGGTTGGGCTCCAGCATCGCCACCGACATCTCGCTGAGCGGCGCCTGGGTCGGCTGCCAACGCCCGCCCTTCTCGCGCGTGGGATTGGCCACCAGAGTCGCCACCAACGTCTCCACTGCCCGCCCTCCTCGCGCGCGACGCTGGACTCCAACGCCTCCACCGACATCTCGCCGAGCAGCGCCTGGGCCGGCCGCCACTGCCCGCCCTTCTCGCACGTGGGATAGGGCTCCAGCAACGTCGCCAAAACTTCGCTGAGCAGCGGCGGGTCCAGCAGCCACTGCCCGCCCTTCCAGGAGGCGACGACCAGGGCGGATAACTCGGGGGAGAGCTATCCACCTTTGGGGCTTGGCAGGCGCGGCCCCCCCTGTTGGCGCCTGAATGAAAAAGGTAACGATTTGAAAGAGCTCGCGGCGCGTTGCGGAAATGGCGAAGCGAATCGCGCGGCAGTCTCGGCCATAACAGGACGCGGCGGCGCGCGGCGGCAGCCCGGCCCCGAGGTCGACGCCCGCAGGTGTCGATCGGGATGTTACTTGTGGCGCGGAGATAAAGGCACCCACGTTGAGGCGCGCACAATGTCGAGCAGCTCGAGGATTGCGGATTCGAAAAGCCGAATCTCCGGGCGGCGGAGCCCCGTGGCATCCTGCTTCTCATACAACGCAAGCCGCAAGGCGGCACTCCTGTGACCGTGGAGCGCGTCACTCGCGAGCGGCGTTTTCGCACTTTCCCCCAGAGCGCCAGATGGATACGCGCAACAAAACTGAATACACGTAACCAGAACTCACTACATGCAACCAAAACTGAATACATGTAACCGAAACACAACTATAAAACCAATGTGCAATTCACGGGAAGTCGACACATGCAACCGAAACTGAATACACGCATTCGCTGCTCCGGCGCCCGCGGCACCCATGCGACGACGGCGCCCCGCCCCGCCCAGCGGGCCAGTTGAGCGAGGTGCCCCGCGACCACGGGGCGAACGCCATTCTTCCAGCATTGCTGCAAAGAGAGGATGTCGCACTTTCGCGCGCTCCGCAGCAGCGGTTTCCCCAGGCCACACTACCCGCAGCGCGCGCCACTGGGTTCCCCGCAACGAGCGCCCAAATCTCCGCGCCACAACTGACACCCAAACAAGTCGCAGCGGGCGTCAACAATGATATCGAATTCGCCCCGCGCGCCGCCGCATTGGGTTGAGACCGACGAAGTCGTGATATTCGATGTGATATATCCGCGCAATCCAATACTTGCGCCGAATGCCCCTGCATATGCTCACTTTTTCCGTTCCGGCGCATAGAAAAATTGCGCAATTGCCTAACCCCGAAAAATGCAACGCTCTCCCCTGGGATATCCGCCGTTCTCGTCGCCTCCGACCTTTTCGCGCGCGAGGTCGGGCCCCGGCGTCGCCGCCAACATCTCGCTGAACAGCGCCCCGGCCCGCCGCCGCTGCCCGCCCTTCTCGCGCGCGACGCCGGGCCCCAGCAACGCCCCCGACACCTCGCTGAGCAGCGCCTGGGCCGGCTGCCGCCGCCCGCCCTTCTCGCGCGCAAGGTTGGGCTCCACTGCCGCCACCGACATCTCGCCGAGGAATGCCTGGGCCGGCTGCCACTGCCAGCCCTTCTCGCACGTGAGGTCGGGCTCCAGCATCGCCACCAACATCTCGCTGAGCGGCGCCTGGGCCGGCTGCCACTGCCCGCCCCTCTCGCGCGTGAGATTGGCCACCAGCGTCGCCACCAACGCCTCGCTGAGCAGCGGTGGGGCCGACCGCCACTGCCCGCCCGTCTCGCACGCGAGGCTGGGTTCCAATGCCTCCACCGACGTCTCGTGAGCAGCGCCTGGGCCGGCTGCCGCTGCCCGCCCTTCTCGCGCGCGACGCCGGGCTCCAGCGCCGTCGCCAACATCCCGCTGAGCGGCGCCTGGGCCAGCAACCACTGGCAGCCCTTCTCGCGCGCGAGGTTGGGCCCCAGCGTCGCCACCAACATCTCGCTGAACAGCGCCTCGGCCGGCCGCCGCTGCCCGCCCTTCTCGCGCGCGACGCCGGGCCCCAGCAACGCCCCCAACACCTCGCTGAGCAGCGCCAGGGCAGGCTGGTAGCCGCCATTGGCCGAACCCCCCCTCCTCGCCCCCCCTGGCCCTCCCTCCCCACCTCCGCCCCCGCCGTCCCCAACGCTACAACTGCTGCCACTGCCCTCACCCCGCACCCCCAATTGCCCGCCATTCTCGCGCGCGAGGTTGGGTTCCAGCGCCGCCGCCGACATCTCGCTGAGCAACGCCTGGGCCGGCTGCCACTGCCAGCCCTTCTCGCGCGCGAGGTCGGACTCCAGCAACGCCACCGACATCTCGCTGAGCAGCGCCTGGGCCAGCTGCCGCTGCCCGCCCCTCTCGCGCGCAAGGTTGGGCCCCACTGCCGCCACCGACATCTCGCCGAGAAATGCCTGGGCCAGCTGCCACTGCCAGCCCTTAGGGCGGGCTCCAGCATCGCCACCAACATCTCGCTGAGCGGTGCCTGGGCCGGCTGCCACTGCCCGCCTTCTCGCGCGTGAGATTGGCCACCAGCGTCGCCACCAACGTCTCGCTGAGCAGTGGTGGGGCCGACCGCTACTGCCCGCCCGTCTCGCGCATGCGAGGCTGGGTTCCAATGCCTCCACCGACGTCCCGTGGGCAGCGCCAGGGCCGGCTGCCGCTGCCCGCCCTTCTCGCGCGCGAAGGCGGGCTCCAGCGCCGTCGCCAACATCCCGCTGAGCAGCGCCTGGGCCAGCAGCCACTGGCAGCCCTTCTCGCACGCGAGGTCGGGCTCCAGCGTCGCCGCCAACATTTCGCTGAACAGCGCCTGGGCCGGCCGCCGCTGCCCGCCCTTCTCGCGCGCGGCGCCGGGCCCCAGCAACGCCCCCAACACCTCGCTGAGCAGCGCCAGGGCAGGCTGGCAGCCGCCCCTGGCCGAGACCCTCCCTCCTCGCCCCATCCTGCCCCCCCCTCTCCACCTCCACCACTGCCGCCCCCCGTCGCGCCGCCACCGCCGCCACCGCCCGCCACGCCGCTGCCGCCGCCGCCCCCCCGCTGCTTCCTCTTACAAGCCCTCCGCGACCGCCGTCACTCCTCGCGCGCCAGCCCACCGCTGAGCTGCCACTGCCGTTCCCCTGAAGCGCTGCCCGGTCTACGGGGGGGGGCCAACGGCCAGGATCGCCGGAGAAAGAGACTGCGCCTTCGGCGATCCACGCCAGGGGGGCGCCGTCGTCCGCCAAGAACATCGCGCTGCCATCGGCGGCACCAGGGGGGCGGCCAACGGCCACAAACACTTGGTGAGTCAGGCCTCTGCAGGGGGGGGCTCACGGCCGCGATCACCGGCGAAAAATGGTCTCTGGGGGGGGGGGGGGGGCTAACGGCCACGATCACCGGCGAAGAAGACCGCCTGGGGGCGACGGTCGCCCGCCACGGGCACCACGCTGCCATCGGCGGCGCCAGGGCGGCGGCGCACGAGCGGCTGCATCTCTCGCAATACCCACCCAGCAAGGAGTCGCGGCCAGCGCACGGGCGCGCTGCTCGCGGCCCCCCGGCGGGCCGAGGCAGACGCTGACGTCGACTGCGAGAACGCGAGCAGCGCAAGACGAAGGCCCAACGCCGCGCGGGCCGAGACACAAGGCCAGAAACCAGCGCACTGGCGCGTGGCGCGCCGGCGTCTGGCGCTGCAGGTGCTCGAGCAAGGGAATCGCGGCGGCTGCTGGGTCGGTCTCTTGCGCCACGGCTGCGCCAACGGCACCTCCGCCGCCCCCGTGCCGGCGACGCCGCCGCACGCCTGCATCTTGGGCCAGCGGCGGTGCGTTCTCGTCCGCTGGCAGGCGGGCGCTTGGCTCCCGAGTCCTCTGGCTTCGTCTCGTCCTCGCAGTTACTCAGCTTGTTGGGCCTGGGGGCACGCGCGACGCGCTGGCCCTGTCAGCGCAGGGTGCCACGGAGCTCGCCCGCAGCGTCGCCTGAGAAGGACCCGAGGGCAGCCGCGAGGTCATCGCCCGCGCGCGCGTGGATGCAACGACGGGACGCGAAGACGCCGAGGTCATCAGGAAGGGAAGCCGCTCGCTCAGAGTATTCTGGCCTATCTCCCTCGCCGTCTCGAAGATGATGATCTCGGTGCGTTTGAATGTTCTGTCGCCCAAAGGTCGAGCAACGTTCACTGCCGAATTTCGGAAAGAACCCACCCACCATTGGGCACAAACTCCGATCACCGAACCGTGCCCCGCAAGGGTGATCCGTCGGGAATGCACCCGCGGGGCGACGTCGACGGTCAGGGAGATGCTGCGACTGTGCCAACGTTGAAGGAAGCCCTCCACCCAGCGATCGAGCAGCGGCCCAGCTGGCAGATCGCGTCGCACGGTGCCTCCGGCGATGACGCGAACGTGCTTCAGCCCAGAACTGATGCCGAGCCCACCAGGAACTTGAGGCCCGCGACCTAGCACAGGTCTGAACCCTCCAACAGGACCACGGCCTCCTTCGGGGGAGCACGGTCGACAGCGGGCGCGAAAGCTGAGCGCGAGAGCGAATGGACCACGTAGGGGTCTTGTATCACAAGGTCGGCGCATTGCGCGTGCGATGCGCACTGCCAATATAGCTGCCGCAGGGTGATGCCGCGCGTGCCACACTCGAAAACCTTGTCTTCGAGCAGCATCGGCCGGCCCGGCTCCAACGGTCCAGCTGGGGCCGCCGGCAATTGGTCGCGCCGGAACACGCAGCCCCCCACCGCATGGAAGGGGCACCGCGCGCCATGCCTGCCGGCAACCGCGCGCCGAACCCGCTGCCTAGCATTGCAGGTACCAGCGGAAGTACGACAGCCCAAACGTGGCATCGACCCAAGAGTAGCCTGGGTCGAAGGGAATATTGGACCCACAGAAGCGCCGTCACCACGATGGCACGACCTCCGCCGCCAGGCGCGCTGGATGGACCCGACAGCCCGTGCCCTCGCTCCACCGAAATCGAACGGCTGCGTAGGCGGCGATCGCGTCTCGCTCTGGGCCGCCCCCAGGGAGCACAACCCCAAAGCACACCTGGATCTTCGGCATCGTCACCAAGCTTGCTGAATCAAGACGACCTGGGCAGCGTGGCGTCCAGCCCAATCAGCATGAAACGCTTCTGCTGAAACCCGTTTGAAAGGGGACGTCGGAGGGCGGAATGGGCATCGAGTACAGGCCAACCAGCTCGCCTTCCCCCACGACTTCCGCCAGGTGCCCGCCGCGTTGTGGAACGAACTCGGCCGCATCTGCACGCACCTGCCCGACGCGTCTCCACACGCGGGCCGCGTGAGACCGGCCCCCTCGCTGCAGGCGTGGAAACTCTCGCAAAGGAATGCTCCAGGAACTGGTACCAGCCAACGTTCCTGGCCGCGCGCTCGCGGGAGGTCGGTGAGGCGACGTCCTCCTGTCCACGGCGCAGCAGCCGCCATCTCAATATCGGTTCAGCAGCATCGAGGCGGGCCTGAATCTCAGATCTCAGAGAGAGCGTGATCCACCGCCGCTTTATAATAGAAAATGATCCCCCCTCTTCCTCCGGACCCCTCCCCCCTCCCCCCGGCAAATCCCCCTCCCCTACCCCCCCCCTCTGGAAAACCGGGGGAGGCCACTACCGGTTCGGACCCCCCACCACCTCCGGAAAACCGGGGAAGGTCACTACCGGTCCGAAACCCCTGACCCCTCCCCCCCAGAAAACCAAAGGGAGGTCACTACCGGTTCGAGCCACCCTCCCCCGCCCTCCAGAAAACCGGGGGGGGTCACTACCGGTTCGAACCCCCCCCCTCCCCCCCTCCAGAAAACCGAAGGGGGTCACTGCCGGTTCGAACCCCCCCCTTCGAAAACGGGGGGGGCCACTACCGGTTCGAACCCCCCCCCACGCTCACCGCCAGCAAACGACTCCCGGGTTCCTACCACCGTCCGCACCACATCCCCCACTGTTATCCCTGGCGCCACTGTCCTCACCACCAGTGTCCCCACTGTTCCCGCCACCGTCCCCACTGTCCCCACCAGTGCCCCGACCACTGTCGCACCTCCCCCACTGTCCCCACCACTCTTCCCACCACGGGTCCACTCTCCCCACTTTCTCCACTGCCCCAGCCACTGTCCCACTGTCCCCACTGTTCCACTGTCCCACTGTCCCCGCCGCTGTCCCACTGAGTTGTCCCACTGTTCCCATAACTGTCCCCACTGTCCCCACCACTGTCACCACTGCACCTCTGTCCCATTTTCCCACCGCCGTCCCCGCCACCGCCCTCACCACTGTCCCCACCACCACTGTACCCTCCACAGTCCCACTGTTTCCACCACATTCCCACTGTCCCCACACTACTGTCCCCACCACCACCGTCCACACCACTGTCCCATTGCCCCCACTGTTCCCACCATTGTCCCCGCTGTCCCCACCAGTGCCCCCACCAGTGTCTCACTGTCCCCACTCTCCCCACCATTGTCCCACCGCGGTCCCACTCTCCCCATGTTTCCCACGGTCCCCACCACTGTCCCACTGTCCCGAGGAGCGGGAATCGGTTGCCGGCGGCGAGGGCGGCGGGTTCGAACCGGTAGTGACCCCCCCCGGTTTTCGAGGGGAGAGGGGGTTCGAACCAGCAAAGACCTCCCCCCCTTTTCATGATGGACTGGGAGGGAGGGGGGGAGGGGGTCGAAGCGGTAGTGACACCCCCCCCGTTTTCGAGAGGGGGGGGGGCGGGTTGGGAACCCCCAGTGACCCCCCCCGGTTTTCCGCCAGCAGCGGTAGAACACGCTCTTTAGAATCTCACGCTCCAGTTTGCTGTCTACTCGGGCACCCTGCTGGAGCGCCTCGAGTTCTTGCCCAAGATCCCGACCGTGGCAGCGACGTCATTGAGATGCTTGTTCCGCCCCATGGCTGGAGAAAGGCCCCGGCGCTCGTAGCCATCACCGGGGCAAGTGCGCGAAAGAAACGCGCGGGGTCATCTTCAGGTTGGCTCCTGAGCCAAAACGGCTACGGAGGCTGGTGTGGTTACGCGAAGCGTGAGGGATTGTTGTTGCGAAACCTTGTGTGTTGCACATGTTTCGGGACACTCGATTTTGAAATCCTTACGAAGCCTACGGTTTGTGAAAGATTTCGGCATGCGCGCGACGACGTGCGCGTGACTTCGCCCAATTTGTTTTAAGGGATTCTCGCGACAGCACGCGCGCAAGGGCGTTCGAATGATTTCGACATGCGCGCACATGAGGCCCGTCTGGTACCACGTTTTGAAAACAATCGTGAAACAAACGAAAAACATGTTTGTCTTAAGATTTCGCGAGAGCGCGAGCGCATTTTTGTTTGAAAATGGTTGTTGCGAAACCATTTGTTGTTACATGTGTTCGAGACATTCGGCTCTGAACTCCTTCCGAAACCCAAGGATGGTGAAGAGTTTCGGTGTGCGCGCGCCACGACGCGCGCGTGTGCACTTCATCTCAAACTGATGAAGTTATGATAAACGAGTGCGCGTGCATTGCAGGTTTGGAAGAGGAGGAGGGAGCGATACCGGCCTGCCTGGGATGGCTGGGATGGTACGAACTCATATTTAGGATGGGCGGTGGGGCGGAATCAGATGCAAATTGCAATACGAAAAGGGGGGGGGTAAGTCTGGGCGGGTGAAATATACGCGGTCCATTCGATGAGGCACAAACAACGAAAATCGATCTATGCGGTGCAATCAATGCGAGGCGGCGACGGGACGGCGACGGCGAACACGGAGCCGCTAGACTGGCCAGCAGGCCCAGACGGCGGGCGGGGACGAGGCGGCGACGGGGCGGCGACGGCGAGCACGGAACCGCAAGACTGGCACGCAGGCCCAAACGACGCGCGGCGACGAGGCGGCGACGGGGAGGCGAGGGCGAGCACGGAGCCGGCGGACCAGCCCGCAAGCTCAGCTCCTTAGAACAAAAAACTAGAACCCCTAACACACCGAGGCACTACGCGGGGAAGAAACTTTTAGAGGTCCGCGCCGGCTTCCTGGATCGGCGCTGGACCCCCTTCCCTGGGCCGCAGGAGCGCGGAGCGCGCCAGGGAGGGACTCCAGCGCCGATTCCAGAACTCCTCGCGGACCTCCAGAAGTCTGTCTCTACGCAACGTGTTGTTCCCCGAGCCATGTGTTTGGGGGGCTGGCACGCGTCCCGAGGGCCAGCGCACCTCGAGGGACTTGTCCCGCAGCTGCGGCAGCACCGCCACGGCGGCCGCCACGGTGGCCTCGGGCCCACGGGCCCGCGCCACTCGCACCCAGCCGCGCACGGCGGCGCCGCGGACGCCCTCGTCGGGGTCGCCCGCCATCGCCAGCACCTCGGAGCGGGGCGAGTTGAGACAACCAGCAGAGCTCCAGCGATACACCTACACCAATCCTGGCCAGGGCCATCCTGGGCCCAGGATCGGTGTGGACTCCGCCCGGCTTTGGACAGGAAGGTAGATACACCGATCCTGGGCCGATCCTGGGCACAGAATCAATGTGGATGCATGGTTGGCTACCTCCGAACAACGGCAGCTCAGAATCGGTCCCCGGACCCCATCCTGGGACCCAGACGCACCAGTTACTCCGTCCGGCCGTGTCGACGCGGTGGCCCCCCCAAGGCCAACTACCATTGTCTCATCGATGATCCTCAGAGCGTGTGTTGGCACCAACGTGTCCTTGTCCACCGAAGCCCTAGAAACAGGGGGCAGGCGGCTTAGCCGACGCGGGCCAGCCCGGGTTGCGTGCTATCGAAAAAACTGAACGGGGCAAACACACATGCACACACACACACACACACAAATACACTGTGCTAACATGAAACGCATAAAGACATACTAGAACAACGTACACCCGAGCCGAACATATAGTGGTAACATACTATTGAATCTCATTACCCAGGCGGTATGGCCAGAGGGCGCCCGCCATCGAGCGTATTTCACTTCTCGCCGAGCACGTCGCACAAGGTGGGGGGCGATGATACCATAGTGCAAGTATGTTTCGCTGATGCCGATAACACACGTCCCGATAATCCGTAATTTTCAGCACTCGAAAACATTGAGCACACTCCCCCGTCATCCACCGTCTCTTCCATGTCCTGTCCATTCCACTCCTTATCCCGCCTCCTCCTCCACCTCCTCCTCGTCATCATCAGATTAGTAGTATCCATCTCCTTCTTAGCACGTGAAGTAGTGGTCGAATTAGTAGTATCATTATAATTAGTACTGTCGTTGTTATTCCCATGCGGTACCTCCTCACTGGTAGTATTAATATTAACCATACGATGTTTATCAATAGTCCCATTAGTATTCGTAATAACCGTCTGATAATTTGTCTCACCTCTATTATGAAGAGTCTGTATAATACTATCATCCATAGCATTCTTAACATCACAAGTCTGCTTCGCATTCATGCCATTAGTACTATTAGTAGTCTGGCGCACTCCGTATCATGCATAATCGTACTACGCACGATCGACTTCCAGCATTTTGCTTTAAAAGAAAAAATATAGAAAAGGTTTGAGTATGCGTAATAGTATGCTTAGTACAAGCACTCATAATAGTATTGGTATTGTTATTGTTCGTTTACTGTTGTTCTTATCCCAGTGATTATGCTCCTTCCTCTGATTTTCCTTCGCCTTCCAAAATAATCATTTTCTCCCCTCTCCTCCTCATTATCCCCCTCCTCGTCCTCCTCATCCCCATCCTCATCCTCCCCATCCTCCTCTTCCTCCTCCTCTTCCTCCTCTTCCTCCTCCTCCTCTTTTTCCTCCTCTGGTTCTTCATGATCATCATCATCATCATCATCATCATCATCATCATCACCACCACCACCACCACCACCACCACCATCATCATCATCATCATCATCATCATCATCATCATCATCATCATCATCATCATCATCATCATCATCATCATCATCATCATCATCATCATGTTTCTCATTATCCTCCTCCTCCACCTCCTCCCCCCCACACCGCCCCACGTCCTGAGGATCATCGACTTCAACACGCCTCCCTCTGAACACCGCGAAGGCGGCGCTGCGGCAGCCCTTGGCCGCCCCCGCGGCCACGGCCCCCGCGGCCTCGGAGAGCAGCAGCGGCGCCACGCGGCGCGGCGCGCAGGCGCCCCCGCCGCCGGCCGCGCCACCCCGCGCGAGCAGCCTGGCAGGATCGACTTGGCATGAAATTGTCACTTTCCCTATTTCGTGCGGGGGCACAGATATACGATCGGACCCGGGACCGAAGATCACCCTTCCTTCAAGAAAATGAGACCCCCCGGCGGCCCAAACTGAAAAACACTCGAGGGTGCCCTCCCCAAGGATGCACAAGAACATCCAATAAACACGAATTACGAGGGCAATGTCAGCTTGTAGTTCTTAAAAACACGGGGCGCGCGCGATTAAAAAATGGCTCCCCTGCCAGAGCGAATAGCGGGGGAGGCTCCCGCCAAATGGAACCACGCGGCGGCGGCGCCGGTGGTTGGCGCCGACGCCCGGCCGCCAATGACAGGGCGAGCGGCGCAACGCAAGCGGCGCCGCTTCAGCGGAGGGGAACAGGGGACAGAGAAAAAAGAGGCGGGGGGGAGAGGCGCATCCGCTGGCGGGCGGCGCCGACATGGGAAAGAGCCCGTTCTGTGGTCGCTTCGAGAGGAGGGGGGGGGTGGAACCGGACCCCCCCCCCGACCCCCCCCCCCTTCCTCTCCCCCTCCTCCCCCATTTCTCCTCTCTCCCTCTCCTCGGGCCGGCGCTTAACGTCGGCGGCGGCTGGCGGCGGCGGCGGAAACGGCGACTTCCTATTCTGGGCACGAACATCGACGACGACCCCGGCGCAATCAGACCTAATTTTGCCATCACCGCGCCTCGGGCTGACAACCAAGACCACTCCAGTATTTAAATTTTGGGGCAGACGCGCCCGTCCGCGAATGCAGCGGATGACGCGACGACGGGGGCAGCGACGTCGACGACGAATAAGACAACGCGAACAACCGACAACCACGACAACAAACGCAACGTCGACAACCGACGGGTCGCGGCCCATGGAGAACAAACGACCATCGACGACGACGACGGCGACGACAACGACGCAAGCCGCCCCAATTTGTTCACACCATCGCGCCTCAAGTCCATTACCAGAAACAATCCATGATTTTAAATCCACAGTGAAGACGCACCCGTCTGCGAGTAGGGCGCCGACCAACGACAGAGACGACGACGACAAGGACGACGGCTACAACATCAACAGCAAAATCAACAGTAACAACAAAAACAACAACAACGCAGACAACAACAACAACAACAACAACAACAACAACAACAACAACAACAACAACAACAACAACAACCACAACCACAACCACAACCACAACCACAACCACAACCACAACCACAACAACAACAACAACAACAACAACAACAACAACAACAAAAGCAAAAACAAAAACAAAAACAAAAACAACGGCGACGGCGACGACGGCAACAACAACAACGTCAACAACCAACGAGTCGGGACCAAATGACGGCCAACGACCATCGACGACAACCCCGACGCAATCCGACCGAATATTGACATCACCATGCCTCTAGCTGGAAACTCAAACACCTCGATATTTCAATTCTGGGGCAGGCGCGCCCGCCCGCCAACCAAAACGCCGACAAGAACGCCAATTTGAAACCCCCTATCTTCCGCGATGGAGGCCGTTTATAGATTCGCCGTGGCACTGTTTCCCGCTCGACCCCATCCTGGTCGTCCTCTCCTCCGCGATCCTGCTCCACGAGCTCGTCGTCCTCCTCCTCCCTCTCCTCCTCCTCTTCCCCTTCCTTCTCCGACGCCGACACCGCTGCCTCCCCCTCCCTCTCCTTCTCCGCCTCCCACCCCTCCAGTTCCTCGTCACCACCTCGCGATCCCTCTTTTCCTCCACCCCCCTCTATCCCAGCGCCGCTCCCACTGTCGCGCCCTCCTCACATCCACACTCCAAACACTTTCAAAACCACTCCTGGACTTCGCAAGCCGACGTACTTTTGCCGCGACGACGACAATGCGAGTCGCCCTAATGTGAACGTCTCCCATAGCTCACCCCGACTACGAAAACCACGCCCAAACTTCATTTTCAAACAGACGCGCCCGTCAGCAAGCACGGACGCCGAAAGCGGCGACGACGACGACAGCGACGAGGACGAAGACGACGACGACAAGGACATCGAGGAACAGCAAAAACAACGACAACGACGGCGACAACGACGCCCGACAACCAGAGCCAACAAAAAGACGAACGACATTTAACGCGGTACGACGACGACGCAAGCCCCTCTAATTTGAACATCGCCTCGCCGCCGGACACCACACAGAACCACTCCAGGATTTCATTTTTAAAAGCAGACGAGCCCGCCCCCCCGCGCGGACGCTGACGCCCGCAACGACGACCACGTCAGCGACAACGACGACGACGGCGTCAAGGACGACGACGACAACAACGACGACGACAACGACGGCGACAACAACACCGGACCACTGGCCACCGACGAGAACCGAACGACCATGCACACCAACGACAAGAGAAGCCGCCCTAATTTTGCCATCCCCATGCCTCTAATTGAAAACCAAAGCCACGCTGAGATTTTAAGGCAGACGCGCCCGTCCGCGAATACAGCTGATGACATGACGACGGCGACGGCGACGTCGACGACGACGAGGACAACGCGAACAACCGACAACGACAACTACGAAAGCACCGACGGCAACCGACGGCCCGCGACCCCCGAATAACAAACAGCATCCCCGACGACGACGACAACGACGAAAGCCGCCCCAATTAGTTCCAACCCTCGCGCCTCGAGTTCATTACCACAGCCAATCCATGATTTCACATCCACGGGGAACGCACCCGTCCGCGAGTAGAGCGCTGACAACGACAGCGACGACGACGACGACGACGACGACAATAACGGAAACTACAACAACAACAACAACAATTACTAGCACGTGGGGACACTCCGTTCTCACCAGTGCCAGGGTTTTCATAGGAGGCGGGCAATACCCCCACTTTGTGGGGGGGCCGGTTCAAGCTCTACCACATTTCCAAACGACTCTTCGCCACCACCCACACCCAGCTTCCCGCCCTATGACGTTCGGACACCTCACTTCGTGGCCTGCGGACGACCTTGGCTACTACACTGGCGCATGGGTACAATGACTTGTTGTGGTAACATTTTCTGTAAGCTAGCTTAGTATACGACTTTTCCCCCTGCAATTGAAGATTTCGGCGTGCGCGCGCGAAGAAAAAACGAATGTGTCCCGCATGGTATTATTTGACAGGGATGATGGCCCTGGCAGGTGCGCAACCGTTGTCGCAGAAGTTTGAAAAAGTTGCTCGCAAAAGCCCGTTTGACAAAATTGTTTAAAAAGTGATGGTTTTCCTACGAATCCGCAAGAGCGCGCGGGATGAGATTTTGACAATTTTTTATTTAAAAAACCATTGGGTTTTTAATGTTTTTATGTTGAAATCGCTCCGAAACCTAAGGTTTTGGAAGGATTTCGTCTTGCACGCGCGAATGTCCACTTTAGCTTATTTTTTGCAAGGGATTCTTGAAATTGGATTACATTTGAACAAGAAATTTCATTTTATAGTGTTTTTTGCAAGGGAAAGCGGGGGGGAACAAAACAACCGGATCCGGTACTAATCCACTTTTCTGAAGCTTTCGCGAAAAAATAATGAAAATGTAGCTGCGGCCTAGGTTTTGGAGGGGGGTCGTGTACCAGGGGTCCCAACAATAATTATTCTTTAGAAGTAATAATGTTCAACAACAACAACAACAACAACAACGACGACAACGCAGACAAAAAGAACAACCGACGACTGGCGACCGAGAGAAGGCAAACGATCATCGACGACAACCCCGACGCAATCCGACCTAATTTTGCCATCACCGTGCCTCGGGCTGACAACCAAAACCACTCCGATATTAAATTTTAGGGCAGACGCGCCCGTCCGCGAATACAGCTGATGACGCGACGACGGCGGAAACGACGTCGACGACGAATACGACAACGCGAACAACCGAGAACCACAACAACAAACGCAACGTCGGCAACCGACGGGTCGCGGCCCACGGAAACAAACGACCATCGACGACGACGACGACAACGACGCAAGCCGCCCTAATTTGTTCACATCATCGTGCTTCGGGTCCATTACCAGTCTCTCACTCATCCTACCTTCCATTCCAGAGAATTTCCTTATTCCGCGCTTGCAGAAATTCTGGGTTTCGCTCCGAACCAGAATTCCGGGTCTGGCAGAAAGAATTCTGGGTTTCAATAGGAATTCCCGGTTTCGCGAATCCACTCTGAGCCAGGTTTCGACTCAAAAAATTCCGGGTTTGGAGCGAATTTCCGGGTTGAACTCTCGACCATATCGGAGGTCCCAGCCGCCCGACACGTCCTCGGAGAACGACCCGAGTCCCAAAACCGCGCGATGACCTCGAACCCCCACCCTCGACTCACCACGCGGTGTGGTCACCACACAGTTTGGGGGGTTAGTGTGCACCCTGGGGAACAGAACTGGTTGGATGGGCAGGAAGGAGAGGCGGCAGGGGATAAAAAAGATGGAAGACCAAGCTCATACTGGTTTGAAGAGTTGCTCCCTGCGATTACTGTCAATATCATACTACTCTGATGAGTTGTTCCCCACGGTTGGGGTCAAGAGCGTCTTGCGCTGGCGGCTTGTCCCCCATCCTATCGTTCCCTATCGAATAGAGGCGACGCATCTCTGACTCCCAGGCGCACACAAGTCAGACTCTGAGAGCAGCCCGCGTCGCCCTTGCAGAACATTATGATTTATACATCGGCGATGACCCGGGCATTCTGGTAGAAGGGGGGGGGAAAGGGGGGAGGTGCCAGCCAATAACCTGACCTTTTCGCTTTGGGCAGCCCCACGTATGCTTGCGCGCATTAGGTCAAGTTCTGTGGGGGTAGAGGGAAAACTGCATAAGCATGAACGTTCAGAGGTCCGCGCGGATTTCTCAGATCCGCGCTGGACCTCCCTGGCGCGCTCCGCGCGCCAGGGAGCGGCGCCGGAGGCGCAGCCAGGGTTCTGGCGCAGATCCAAGACATCCGCGCGGAGCTCCGAAAATCCAGGCCCGTGCAATGGTTTCTGTCTTCGAGGGGGGCAGGCGGGCCCGATGACCCGTTGAGCGCTGGACCCTTTGGAGAAGACGCGAACTGACGCTGCATCGGCGCTACCTCATCGACCAACAAACGCTACGTCGACGCTAAAGCGCTCTGAGACCAAAGTACGAGGGTGCACGAGGCTCCCATGACGTGCTACCGAAGATGACCCGGGTCAGCGCCAGACCCTGAAAACAACAGTCTCCGCCTGGCCAGCGCCCGCAGCGCGGCCACGCGGACCTCGGGGCACCTGTCCGCCAGGAGCGCGCGCAGCGAGGCGGCCGCCCGCGGGTCGCCGCCGTCCGCCAGGAGCGCCACCGCCCCCGCGGCCCTCTCGCGCACCTTTCTGGGGTTGCTCAAGGTGCCCGTGGTTCAAGGTGCCCTCGGCTTCTCGCTCGACGTTGTAGCCCCTGGGCCTCTTGAGGGGTGATCTGGAGGTCGGTCGTGAGGGCCTCCTTGGAAAACCTGGGTGCACCTTGGGCCAGGGGCACGTCTGGCAACACCCCAAGCTTCAAGGCGCCCACCGACCCCGAATCGCTGGCGATCTATTCTTTCTTCTCGAAGCGTTCGGGCGATTTTGCCGAAAATGTCTGGACGTTTTCGTCGGTTCCTCGAGGCCTTCTCGCCTCGGGATGCTCCCCATCAGCTGCGCCTCGCCGAGGGTGTTCTGGGGAACCCCGGCTGGTCCGGAAGGGAGTTCTCCAGACGAGCTCTTCAAAATTCTGGCAACGGTCGTTACCCCCCGGGGGCGGGGGCCCGGGCAAGATCTGGGCGGGGTGTTTAGAGGAAAAAGATCTATGCACATACACCGATTCTGGCCAGACCCATCCTGAGCCCAGGATCGGTGCATATGCCCTCCTACCTTGGCCAGGAAGGCATATGCACCGATCCTGGGTCAAGGATGGACGTTGTCAGGATCGGTGCATGTGCATATTTCTCTTCGCCCGAGTGTTGGGGCGGGGGCGCGCGGCGACCGTCCAAAATAGGAGCGTGAGCACCAGCATGTGGGGGGGGGTCACGGGCCCCCGCCCCCCCCTGCGTAAGATGGTTAACCGCCACCCGGGGGGCAGGAGGCTTGGCCCGGGTACGGGAGGTTCGCGTCGTGACGACCCTGGCGTTGGTTTCTGACACCGCGTGGATCGTTCAACCTTAAACGATCGGCCGTTCCCGCAACGTCCAATCGTTCAACATCGACCGATTCTGGGTCGCCGGCGGCGTTCAACGTTAAACGCCGCGGGCGGGGTCGCCGACGGTCGACACGACGCGAACCTGCCGTAATGACCTTTACGCTCTGGAGGATTAAAAAAAGTCTCCCAAATCTCCGCCGAGATGTTTGTTCAATCTGGGCGTTTCTCCTCGATGTCGGCCCCCCGGCCCCTGATTGTAGGGCCCTGGGGCCATCAAAACAAATCTGCCGCAAAACCTCGGCCCCGGTCAAGGGGTCGGAACTTCTGAGGCCGCGCATGTAAAAATTACATCGGCCAACGTCAGGGCACCGACCACTCACACCGACCCTGGCCTGCCAGGCCCATCCCGAGCAGGATCCGCCAACATCGAGTAGAGAAAAACGGGTCGAACCGCCGTTTGGGCCGAATCGTGCGACATCCGCACGCAACCGGAATCGAATCAGATTGGCTGCGCCAAGATGCACAAAGGGGTTGCGGGAGGTGGGAGGCCTTTCAAGAAGGCCGGGGAGCTGGGGCCTCTGATCGGGGAGACGTAAGGCTCGGGTTCGGGGGACTCGGGTTGGCCTGACGGCGCCATCATGAAATTGACGAGACCCAGTCTGAATTTTGACGCGAACTCACGGTCCAAACATCCCACGGAAACTGGACCGTCAAATTCCAAGACGCGCTCGTCAAAAAGCGTCGGCTGGCCCGAGTTCCAGCGCACTCGAGTCTTACGTCTCCCCGATCTGAACACCCCTCCCCGCGCCTTCCAAGGAGCCATCTTAGAGGCCCCCCTGGCCCTTCGAAGGGGCCCCTTGCCTTCTTAGAGACCGCCCACAGTCGCGCCAACCCCTTGTGTGGCGAACGGACAACACGCACCAATATCCATAGGTGGGACGAAGAGGGCTATGGGTGCGCGTTGTCGGATGGGGGTCCCCGCTCGCGCGGGAGCTTCCCACAGGGTCCGACAACCTGTTCCCACACCCATAGCCGATCCTCCTCCCAAAGACCCCCTATGGGCATGGGTGCGGTGTTCGTTTGCCATTGCGCGTGCCGCACGCCAGTCGTGGGCACAGGAAAGCCCAGAATGGACTGGATGGTGGCAATCGTTTGCAGAAAAACGCGACCCCGCGCACACACGCGGATGATGCCGTAGTGGCCATGAAAATGCAAAACGTCCGAGCACACCTGGCGGACTGGTGCGCACAAGCAGAACGAGACAACGTGCGACAAAAGCGTTGTTGCACGCGCCCGCAGTGGCGGACGGTGCAGACGGTGCCGACGCAGACATACTGCGAGGGCGCACCGACGACACACGCCCGCACTGCACTTACACACGCACACACGCACACACGCACGCACGCACGCACGCACGCACGCACGCACGCACGCACGCACGCACACACACACACACACACACACACAGGCTCCCCGGCCCAAAGGTCGAGCCCATCCGCGGCCCAGGATCGGCGTACATAGGCCCCCCTGGCTCGGCGAGGGAGGCGCGGACACCCTGACATAATGTCAGCTCGTGATGAACACAAGGCCACCCCCCGGGAGCTGATGAATAGACCCCGCGGGGCGAGATACTTTGTTGTTGAATCACGCGCGCCAGGGGGAAGGAAGAGAGAGGAGGGGGAGGGAGAAGAAGGAGAAGGAGGAGGACGAGGAAGAGGAGGAGGACGAGGGAGGAGGAGGAGCAGGAGGAGGAGGATTTTTGCACCGAGCGATGAGCTCAGGGGGGAGGGAAAGGGGTGGGAGGAAGATGCGCCGCCCCTCCCTGCCCCTCGCGCACCTTCTTGTTGAAGGCCTCGCGCACTGGGAGGAGGCCTCGGTGGAGTTTCCGAAGGTTGTTTTCCCTTGGGAGAAACCCGCTTCAAACATTCCTGAGCGAGGCCCTGGATGACGCTGTCCATTCCGATGGCCCCACAACTTGTGCACGCCCACACGTCAGCGTGCTCAAAATACTGGCACGTGTGTGAGCTGTGCACCGTCTGGTTACCGATGCGAATGGGGCCGGAAGAGGAGAAAGAGGGGGCAGCACGAGGGTCGGTCGGAGCGCACGGTGTCGCGAGCCACTCGATAACTCCACTCCGAGCTGGCTTCTGGCGACAAGAGGCGCACGAAATCCGAGACCCATCAAAAGTCAAACCCGCACGGTGGGCGGAGCCGGCGACAGTCTTCTCGAGCCTGGACAAGCCCGCCCCTCGAGCGGCCTGGCCCGCTCTCTTTGCCCCTTGGAATCGTGACTGGCACACGAGATCAAGGTGGCTGCGAGACGGGCCCGGACCTGCTCGGCGACGGCGTCCACTGCTAGGACTTCGCCCGCGGCCTCGGGAGAGATCTGCACCCGGGCGGCCTCCCATCCAGCAATTCTGTCAGCCTCCCGGTTGGCTATCTGAACAGCTGAACAGCTTTGGAAGGCCGCTGACGCGGAATCGATCCGGGCACGCGTGACCTTCCTTCAACTTTAATTGAAGCGATTATGCGAGCCGGGCTGGATTCGATATCGCACGAGAGGGCATGCCAGAAGTCCTGGTTCGATTTCGGCATGGACCCGACCTGGAGTCTGCGCCGCCCTCGCACGACGCACCCGTTGTCTGTCAGGAACGTCAGATCATCACGCACATGCAGCAAACAGTCGAACAAAGCCTGTAATTCGGCTCGATTGCTGGTCTGACGGCGGCCGACAAGGCCAGCACCCCTTCGACGCGACACCTGGACATGGGGCAAAGCGGTGCCCACCTCGACCCACGCCCAGGCACATCTGCGCAACCTCGGGCCCTTAGCAGATTCCCCCCACGATCCGTCGCCCGCAAAGAGACGCCCGAGCACCTCGGGCGCGGCCCGGCCCCCGACCGGAGAGCCCGCACCTTCGTTCGCAGGGCGCGCGACGCCATGCGTTTCGACGTCGTCGAGGGGGGGGGGGGGGGGCAGAGGCGCCAAAGAGGCGGGGGCGAGGCCTCGAAGCCAGAAGCACTCGTGACTGCCGTCATCGAGGGCAGCTCAACGAGGTCGACAGACTCCGCGCATTCCGTCCGGCAGGGAGTCATTGCACTGACACTCCAAAAACACGATGCGCGAGAGTCCCAGGAGCGAGATGACACCTGGGACAAGTAGGGTCGAAATCTCCAATCACGCAGTCAGTCATTCTCTGCCTGGGCCACATACCTGCAGCAGCGGCACACTCGATGGCCGCTCGACGGTCATACTCTTGAGCCTTGCCCAGCTTGGACAGCTGCTGGCGCAAGCTAAGAAGATCCACTCCTTCCTGCCCCCCCCCCAAGTGCTGGGCGGGGACGCGCCTGACCAAAGTTGCTTCTCCACGGAAGCGCGCGCGGCGGCCAGCAGGCCGGAAGGGGTCAAAAGCAGAGAGAGCAGCAGCGAGAGCAGGGGGATCTTGAGCGGGGGCACCCCAGCGCCCCTCGAGCGGATCGCGCCACTCGGGAAGCCCAGGAGCTCCCCGCCCAAGGGAGGCGAGGGAGGCGATAATAGCAGAGATCGGGTCTTTCACATTCGACCAACGACGCTTGGCTGGAATAGACATGAAACGAGCATATACGCGAGCCCAAAACTCCGGTTTCGCGTCATCTTTCTCGATGACACGAAACCGTTCAACGAGCAGGTCATGCGCGGCGACGACGGCAGGATCACGCGATCCGCATATGAGAGCCAACACCGCGATTTAACACCTGCCCTGCTTTTGCTTCCAGACAGCACGCGCCGCCGCCTGCCGCAGCTTTTTGCATCGGCTGGGCGACGCTCCAGAAACTTTGGGCTCGCACATGGACTGGGGCACTGCTCCGGAATATTTGTTATTCTTGCTACGCCGCATGTGCTGCTTTAAGGATCTCAGCGCGGCGACGCGGTTTCCCCCGCGGACGCCTTTCTGCCAACGCTGGAGACCCCTAGACATACGCGAGTGGACGCGGGGTCTCCGATCTATGCCTGAGTCAGGGGCGCTGTCCGATGCCTGAATGTAAACTCCTGACTGCTTCAGTTCACTTACGATGGTCTTAGCAACGCTGGCAGTAGAAGCAATGACACTGGATTTGGGCGACAGAGACAGGTGGAGCTGGCAAAGCCCCTCTTTGAAAGCAACCACACAGGCAGCAGTTTGGTTAGTCACGATGCTCGCCGTGCCTTCAGAGCGAAAATAAACATCGTCGACCCACGCGCGCGCCCCGAGCCCTGGGTGGAAACGCAAGTTTAACCGGACATCAGATCGCACAACATGCACGCAGCAAGGCGCCGGGCAATCTACACCCAGCTGACAGCCCCCAGAGAGCCTCAACGACAGGAGAGAACGACCTGAGGCTCCGGCGTACCGAGGGGCCAGATGTAGCTGGATACTTACGGCGAGCACGAAACAAGGGTAAGTATGTTTTGCTGCTAGCTCCATGACAAGCACAGGGTCTAGGCCATCGCTAAAAAAACTGAACACATCACACAACGGTGAAGACGTGGAGACTTTAAATGCAGCAGCGCCCCCATCGAATACCAAGCGTCTTAAAGCGGCGTGGACGGCGGAGCTGCCTTTCACAGCGTCGTCGAACCGAGCCCGACGTCGGCATTCGAGGGGCCACTGGTCAGCGACGTCTCCTCGGAGCTGCCGACACAGACGCGCCGCGAAAGCGAAACTGGCGACGCTGCGATCTGCACGCGAGCCCTTCGGCAAGAGTGCAGCCCACGCCCTGGGCATCTGCCAGGGCCGGGCGACGCTGCTTTCCATCGCCCGGTAGACGTCGAGCAACTCCTGCCGGGCAGCTGGCGGAAGGCCAGAAATGTCACGCGATATAATATATATATATATATATATATATATATATATATAGAGGGAGACACTTCCTCTGGACTTTCGATCGGGCGCGCGCTGGAGGACATGGTCGAGACGAGCCAACACTAGAGGAGGGGGATGGGCCTCCAATGCGCAGCCCCCTACATTTTGGAATACCGCATGGAGCTCGCGAACATTATCGCGACGAGACCATTGGTTCATCCAAGTTTGGGCGCGATATTCACGAGCTCGACTGGGGTGGTCTGTAGCAAGCTGCCCCCTCCATGGGCCCCTGCCGCCGCGCGAAGATTCGGCTTGGCCATCTTACGCAACGCGCCGAGATCGCAGGGTCGCTCCGCCCAGTCGCTGAAGCTCTCGAGCTCAATCTGCGACCACGCGAGAGGTCTTGCTGAAGTTCCGGTCTGCTGCGTCGGCGAATAAAACGACCTCCCCCGCCCCTAGGTTCGCCACCGCACATGGGCATTACATTCGAACCCCGTGGCCCAAGATGCCCCCCAGACCCCCCGAAACTAATATCCATGGCGCGGCGACGGGGGGGGCGCGAGTGGACAGAAATATTCCAACCCCAATGCACCGCGTTCCCCTCGAATGTGCAAGGGTTCGGATATACTGCCAATCTACTGTCGCCCCCCGAGCGCGCGCCGCCGGGACTCGACCGCGGCGCCGTCGAGGGAAGAGTTTCAAATCGCCGAGCCGAGGAACCAGGGACCCCACGCGGTCCCACATCTGCTCGGCGGTTCGCCCCCTGCCAGGCTCGGAGTCGGCCCTTGAAAGAAGTCTGGCCAACAAAGCAAGGTGGGAGCTCAAAACGGCCCACCAGTTGACATCATTGCGCACCGACTGCAGCGGCGCCGACTTCCCCGACACAGCACGGCGGGAAAATGGCTGGACCACAGCTCGCCCTTCAAAGGAGGTCCGGGCCTCTGGCGGAACGGCGCGCGCTTTGCAATAAAATAATTCCACGCGAGAAGACCGCGCGCCAAACTGCACGGCAAGTTGTTCAGAGACAACGGGGGCCGACAGATACCCTGAACAGCTTCGGATCTCGGCAGGGGCCCCGCGTCGGACCTCCTGCGGGGCGCGCGGGCCGGCACCCACCTCGCCGCAAAGATCCCCCAACGCCCTGGCGCCGGGCGGATGAGGTTCATCCGGGGGGGAGGGGAGGCGCAGGAGGAGGGGGGGGGTCACGACCTGAGGCCTGGTCGGCCACTGGGGCGTCCTCGTCGGGAACCTGACCTACCTCGGGGAAGCCATCGTCGTCCTCAGGAGACTGGCCAACCTCTGGATGGGAATCTCCCGGGCCCTGGCCGTTCCTTGGAGCCCGCTCAAAGGGCGCGGCGGCGCCCGAAACACCCGGGGCGCCCTCTCCACCGCGCCGGGCCTTTCGAGCCCGCTCTTGGGAGCGGGGGCAGGAGGAGGGGTGGATGGACGCGAGCGCCTGCGCATGGAATTTTTGCGATTGGGCCGGGCAGCCGCGCGGGCAGCGGCGGGCGCGGAAAAGGCTCGGGCACTCTACAAGCGAGGTGCTCCGCGTCGGCGGGGCCGAGGCCGACGTTCATCTGGAGCGCTGCGCGCGCCTCCCATTCCACGCCCACGACCGAGCGAACGGGGCGCGTGAACGGGGCGAGATCCTCGGCGAGAAGTCGCGTCGAGGCTGGGCCCGCGCTTACGCAGGGCACAACCGTCGACAGGCGCGGGCCCAGGCCTGGCGGTGGCGGGAGCGCGAGTCGGCGTCGCGGAGCCGAGCAACCTCGCCGACGCCCCCCCCCGCCGAGCCCTGGGCCAGCCCAGCCTCGACACACCCAGGAGCCACCGCGACGCCACCACGCTCGCGCAGCAGGGTCGGGTGGGCGGGAAAACGCACCCCCGAATGCGGGACGGCCATGCGAATCCCAAATCGCGAAAGCCTGCGCCGCGGACGCGCCCGCGGGCGCGCAGGAGGGGGATTCGCCTCAGCCAACATTAGCCGCCCCGCAGCATCGGATGAGCAAGAAGAATAGCATGACAAGGGCCGAACGCACCGCCGCGACTTCTCCCCGCGCCCAAGAGCTGCCCAGGGCGCCCATGAGAAGTCGCGCCCAGGCTGGGCCCGCGCTTACGCAGGGCACAACCGTCGACAGGCGCGGGCCCAGGCCTGGCGGCGGTGGGAGCGCGAGTCGGCGTCGCGGAGCCGAGCAACCTCGCCGACGTCTCCCGACGCATGCTCGGCGGAACGACGCCCGCGCGCACACCGTGCAGACGGCAGATGCTTGGTCTGCTTCCCTCACGGCCTGGGCGACCCCTGCACTGCTTCCGCGGCGATCGGCGCGTCCTGCACGCCAGGCGCCGCCGCGGAGCCCCGACCCCGATGCCTGCAGGGCGGCGCCTCGTCGGAATCAGAGTGCGCGATTTCCGCCTCGGCCGCTAGTACCATGGCCTTCGTCTTTGCTGCCGGGTACCTGCGCTTCATAACGCGCCGTGCCATCGCGGCCCTGGCAGCGAGGCCGCGCCCACCACCTACGCGGCACCCGAACGCGGCCACTGACTTCCAGCCGCCCTCGGAAAACAACGCCGCCGGCCCCCCGGCGCGGAGTGCCTCACGCGCGAGCGGCCCCGGCCGCGTGCAAGCTCGGGCAGATATGGGGCCCCGCCGCGCCGAAAGCAACGCGCCCCCCACTCCAGTGCGCGATGGGGCCCCAGGTGGGCAGCGGCGAGCTTGACGCAAGCCAGCCCGTCCACGTAGGTGACGCCAGACAGGAGCTGTTCGCCGGGGCGAACCTGGCGCCTAATAATGCATACGGCGCACAGTCGCTTGCCCTGAAGCTGGCACACACATACCCTCCAGACCTTCGCGAAGCGGGCCCCTGGCGCGACCCCGCGGCGCGCGCGCGCGAGCGGCCCGCTGGGCCTGGCGCCACCTTGCCTTTACGGCGGCGGAATTGCACCTGCACCTGGTGCTTCCCTTCGTCCTCGTGGAGCGAAATCACGCTATGTGCTGGCGCATTCAGCCCCGCCACTTCGGAGCCGAAGCGCAAGCAAAACTGCCAGCAGATGACGAATGCGTCGGCCATGTCGCCGCGCTCAATCTGCCGACCGCAAGGCACGCCGGTCGGCGCGCGCGGCCCGCCGCCCGATGGGCGCGCGGCCGTGCCTCGCGCAACCAATCTGCCATCGCGCGGACGTTGTCCGCCGTGGCGCGCGCACGAAACCTTTGCGCGCCAGGCGGTTCCGCCTTCCGACGGACTCACGGAGCTTCTGGGCGGCGCGCGCGGTGGCCACACCTTCCGGGCGCCGAACACCAGGGCCCGCGCATCCGCCAGGGCCCCCGTGTCTGCGCAGAGCAAATGCAGCACAGATCGCATGCCTTGCAAATAATGCGACAGAGTACCCGGGCGGCGGCAGAGCGCCACCATCACGTCCCTTGCGATTGCGCGCGGCGGCCAGGGTGAGGCCCCGGCCGATTCGCACGCTTGGCCGTAAAATTCAGTCGCTGAGGCATGCGGATACGCCGAGAGCTTCCACGCGTGGAACTCTCTCCACAGCGCGGCCATCTGGATGCGGCGCATGCGCCCCAGCCCTGTTCCCGACAGCCGCAACTCTTCGGCACGCCGACGAGGTGCGCCTGGCAACCATCGCGCGCGGATGACAAATCTTGCGCGCACCCCGTGCATTTCCCCGCCTTCGCATTCGAATATTACGGGCGGCCGTTGGAGCTTCGTCAACTGGCGGATCGCCTCTGCCAGTAGCGACGGCACTGGCACCTCTGCGCCGAACGCGGCGCACGGGGCCCGCGGCGCCGCGCCGCGGCGCCTGCTGCGCCTGCCGCGCCGCCGAAAGTAACGCAAGAGCAGATTGAGGGGCCAATGCCGCGCCAGGCCAGCGCGTTGCCCGCAAGCCCAGAGCCGGCGCCGGGCGCTTGGCGGCCTCCTCGATTATTACTTCCGCCGCCGTTACAACCGCGGGCCCCGCGCGGCGGCCGGGCGCTCCCCCACCTCGGTGGGCAAGGTGGCGCCGCGCGCGCAACCTGGGATAACGCTTCCGCCGCGTTCCCCCGCGGTCGCTTCGCTTTATCATGGGCCATTCCCCGTGCACGCGCGACAAGTGCCCCGGTAAAGCATACCGAACACTCACAGAGGCATGGGAACATTCCCCTCGCCCCCCCCGCCGAGAACTCGGAAATGTCGGAGGGGGGCGTCGCGCCCTCGGCCGCGAGCTTGGATGCCAGACATTGCAAAGCAACTGCGCCCACCGGGCCCGCAACATTCGCGGGCGCCCATCGCGATGCGCACGACAAACACGCGAGCATCCCGCTTGCGGATCCTCGCTCACGGCGCGCCGCGGTCGCCACGTGCCCGCCGCGTCGGCGCTCGCGCCCCCTTTTCCGTTTCACATGCCATCAGATGCCCTTGCTAGCGTGAGTCCCAGGGCGCCGCGCGGGGCCATGGCCACGCCACCCGGGCGATGCCCTCGCGGTGCATGGCCGCTCTCGGCCGCTTTCTTAGCGGGTCGCGCGGGGGCGCCCGCCACGTTGAGCGCCGATGGCACGCACCACGCGCTCAGGAGGCACCGCGCGGCAGCCGCCGCGAACCAGATGTCGGCAACCAGCGCGATATAACCTGGCTGGCGCGAGGTGCCGCGCAAGAGTGCACCGAGCGCGGCCTGCGAACGGGGCGCGCGAACGGGGCGAGATCCTCGGCGCGAACGGCGAAGTCGCACAACCGACCCTCGCCAGCGAAGCTCGCGACCTCTACGCGTTTTGGATGCAGCTGCCCACCGACGACTTTCTCTAGTAGATCTGGACCACAACTATCCGCTGCCACGATGCTCGGACGCCGATGGCTGAGAAACCGCGAATGTCTACGGCGCCACTGCCAAAAGAAATCTTAGCTTGGACACCGCGACTGGCACCGTAGCACCGGGAAGCATGAGCTGCAAGATGCGAGGAGTGGACGTCGAGGCCCCTCTTGGCCGCGAGGCGGGCACCTCCTGCTTGTAGAACGCGGTCTCGGGGCTCCGCGGGCGAAATGACAGGCGCCATCCAGCCACGGCGATGCTGGCTGCGAGGTCATTGATACCAGCAGGGCCTGCATGGTGTTCGCACGAACCAACAACATCGCAAACCTGCCACTGGTTTTTCAGATGCTCAAGCACCTTCGGGACCCAACGAATAATATTGCGCGCGTAGATCTTCTGGCACCTGCTTCCAGTAGTGGATACGGCTGCGCCGCGAGCAGACGCCAGCCGCGCCTCCCTCCTGGTCGTGCCCGGGGAGGTGGGCGGCTGGTTGCCCCTTGCCAGGGCCAGCGCCCTCGCCCTTGCCTGCACTGGCAATGGCAACGTCGAAGAGCTCGGCCGTGCGGGAATCAACACGGCTCTTGGTGGCTGCCTCCGCCTCGCGGGAGACCGGCGCGGCGGCGCGCGGCCCCTGCGCCTGCGGCTGGGCCGCAGGAGGAGCCGCAGGGGCAGCGCCAGGGCTGCCCTCTGGGGTTGCCGCGGGGGCCCCCGCCGCTTCCTGGACGTCGTTGGTCTTCTTCCGCTTGAAGGCCAACCAGCCTCGCCTTCTGCTCGCGGAGGCCTTCGCTCTCGGCCTTCACCTGCGCGGCCATCGGGGTAAAGTGACCCTTCTCACCAGCTGCTGGATGAACTCGCCGTGCTGCTGCTTCCGCTTGCCCCATTGCTCGATGGCCGTCTCTGCGCCGTCGTCGAGCTCCTCGAGGCCGACGTCGAGCTGCAACAAATCGCCCTCCGTGATCTGGATGGCTTCGCCCTCCAGCAGCGCCACGAGGTCGACCCCCTGCTTCCCGTGCATCACCTGCGGGGCTGCCTTGGGGCGCGGTGCCAGGATTGCGCGCATCTCCTCCTTGGCGGCCTCAGCGGCGGCGAGGGCCGCAGACATGTCATGGAGGTAGCTGGTGGCGTTATCGAGCTGCTGCTGGGTCTTGTTGACCCAGTCTACGGCGCTGTCATACTTGGACTGCGTCTCCCCTGCCGCCATGGCTGCACGGCGCGGGCTTCGGAGCAGACTTGGCCACCTGCTCTTTCAGCGATGCGAGGGCCGACTGGTCGATGCGCTTGGAAGGCACCTGGAGGGCGTCGTTGACCACGATGTCCTCTTCTTCCAGGTCTATCAGCACCTGGCCTCGCTTGGGCTTCTTTTTGTTGTTTTTATTTTTCTTCTTTTTGGGCCATTGGTCCGTGGCCGCGCCCGCCGCGTCCCAACACGCGTCGGGCAGCGGCGGTGGCGAAATACACAGCCCGGGCGGCATCAAGGGACCGAATGGCGTGAAGAGGGGCGTAGCGAATGGGTTCGTCTGGTAAGATGGCAGCGGCGGCGGCGTCCACTGAGGAGGCAGAGGCACGGCTGCACTGGTAGGCACGAGCGGCAACGTCGGCGGCGTTGCCCACTGCCCCTGCGACGGCCGCTGGGACGTATGCGGAAGCTTGAGCGCGCAGCCGCAGTGGTAGCACTTCTCCTTCGTGCGCCAATCCCACTTGTAGTTGCACTGCCGGCATTGTACATACTGTTGGGCTGTCATACTGGTAGGGTCGCGAACCCCTGGCCGGATGTCTCTGGTGCGACCAACAGAACAACACACCTCAACTGCTTGAGCCGAAATTGGAAGTTCACGAGAAGACCCCTTAAGCCAAAATGGCTGGAGGAGGAGGAGGAGGAAGAGGAGCAAGAGGGGGAAGAGGAGCAAGAGGAGGAGGAGATTGGGGACGAGGAGGAGGCAGGGCGGGGCAGGGGACGGCGGCGACGACGGCGACAAAGGGGGGGAGGAGGACTACCCGCCTTGCACGGGTCGGACGAAACGCTGAGGAAGGAAAAGGGGATTGCAAAGCCTGCTGCGCGCAGCTGGTTTCGGTCGCCCCGCCAAAGGGCCAGTCTTCGACGCATGGCCGCTTTCGGCGCGCTTGGCAAATCGGCGACGTGAGCTGCTTAGCAAATCCTCACTTTGCTGCGCTCTACTTTCGTCCAGCCCGCCTTGCCCGCAGGCCCGCATCGATTCGACAGAAAGAGGGGTGCCCTGGCTCGCCCTTGCCTCCAAACACCCCCCACTTGCCCCTCGTTGGCGGCTGGGCGTCGGCGCTAATCACCGGCGCCGCCCCGTTGATTTTCAATCTGGCGGGCGCCACCACGCGATTCGCCCGAGCAGGGAAACTATTTGTCTCGACACGCGCCCACCACAGATGTGTTCATAACATGCTGACATAACACCCGCCGATCGGATTGCTTCAGTCCGTGAACTCAAGGAGGTCCTGCCCACTCCCAGGCCCCAATGTCCGCCACAGAACCGTTTCTGCTGGCCCAGGGGCCCGATGACGGGCCCCGCGGGCCGAAATCTGGGAAAAACGCCCGGATTGAACAGTTGGTATCGTCGAAGATCTGGTGCGGGCGGTGCGGTGCTGGCGGTCGGTCGGTCAGGAAACAACTCCCGGGAGGCTTTCGCGAGAACGAATAGGGTCGATCCACGAGAACGAATAGGGTCGATGAAGCTTGGTTAAGAGGCCAGTATGCAGGATAAGGCCAGATTTAGCCCTGGATCAAACCAGATTAAGCCAGATTAGGCGGGATGAAACCAGATTCAGCTGGATCAAGCCAGACTCAGCGGAGCTAAGCCAGAATGAAGGCTTTCGACCACGGATATACTAGCGCCGATGTTGTCCTTGGCCTCCCAGGAGTTGAATCCTAATGTCGGGGTCCCCCCGAACCTTGGCCCTGAGGTCGTATCGTCGCAGATCTGCTCGGGGTCCTCCCGAGCATTGGCCATGTGGTCGTATCGCCGCCCTGTGGTCCCAAGGTCGGGGTCCTCCCGAGCCCTCGCAGTGTAGGAAAATACCCTGGTATAAAAAAACGTATCGTCGCAAATCTGGGGGCCCAGCCAAGATCGATGCGGGCGGTGGGCCAGGGTCCAGGACGACGACGACGTTGACGACGACGACGACGACGAAGACAACGACGACGACGGCGACGAAGACGACGACGACGACGACGACGACGAAGACGAAGACGATGACGAGGAAGACGACGACGAGGACGAGGACGAGGACGAGGAGGACGAAGACCAGGACGAGGACGACGACGAGGACGAAGACGAGGATGAGGACGAGGACGAGGACGGGGACGAGGACGACGAGGACGAGGACGACGACGACGACGACGACGACGACGACAACGACGGGGACGGGGACGGGGACGAGGACGACGACGAAGACGAAGACGGCCTTGGCCCTGTGGTGGACCAGCCGCGCCCCCACCGCCCCCACGGCGTGGACGCTGCCCCTGCCCGCGACGCGGGCGAGCCCTCGCAGGCCTGCCGCCGCGACGCAGTCCAGAGTATCCTTCGGGGCCTCAAAACCGTCTGCGACCCCGCTCGAGGTTCGAGGTTTTCCAGGCTCGAGGTTCGAGAGATTCTCGAGGCTCGAGGTGTTCGAGGTTCGAGGCCTTCGAGTCTCAAGGCTCGGGGTTCGAGGTCGTCGGACGCGGCCCTCGGCGGTCTTGCGGTCTCGGGGATGCTCTCGAGGAGCCGTATGCGGCCCCCTCGAGGTTCCAGGGCGGCGAGGTCTGTACACATCCACCGCCGCTGGCCAGCCCTCCCGCTCGAGTTGGCGGCGCGTCCCCTCCCCCTAACCCCCCTTTGTTCGGGGTCGAGACCCCCTCGAGGTTCGAGGTCTTCGAGGTCTTCGAGGTCTTCGAGGTTCGAGGCCTTTGGGCGCGGCCCTCGGCGGTCCTGCAGCCCTGGGCTGCTCGCCAGCAGCTGCGGCTCGCCGAGAGCGCTCCAGGAGTGCCTGGGCCGTCCCGAATTGCCGCCAGAGAGCCGAGTTCAACGACCCGAAAACCTTGGGCTATAGACCCCGCGCATCGTGAGACAATCGCAACCGGAAGGTGTTCCACGACGTTCGGTTCCCAGTAGACCTTACCACGACCTCGGGACCGTCAAAGAACTACTCGGGATGAAAATCCCGTCCCCAGGAAAGGGTCCAGACCTTTGAACCTCTGGGCCTCTTTTTCTCTCTCTCTCTCTCTCTCTCTCTCTCTCCCTACTGGAGTGCGCTTCAGCCAAAACCTCAAATGGGATGGCCCATCGAAAAACACACACACACACACACACACACAAAGACCTGGATACTCGACCCTCCATTCTTCGTGGCGACCCCGCGCCCAAAATCCGCATCGGCGATGCGGCGCGATCCTCCGACCCCATCTGCGAGGACCCTACCTGGGAGGCGTGGATCTACAGGCGCAGGACGACATCAATCCCACCATACCTCCTCCTCCTCCTCCTCCTCCTCCTCCTCCTCCTCCTCCTCCTCCTCGTCCTCCTCCTCATCCTCCTCCCTCTCCTCCTCCATCCAGACTTCTCTCCTCCTCTCCTCTCCATACCTCCTCCCTCCTCCCTCCTCCTCTCCCCCCTCCTCCTCCCTCCTCCCTCCTCCCTCCTCCTCCTCCTCCTCCTCCTCCTCCTCCTCCTCCTCCCTCCTCCTCCTCCTCCTCCTCACCTTCCTCCTCCTCCTCCTCCTCCTCCTCCTCCTCCTCCTCCTCCTCCTCCTCCTCCTCTCCCTCACCCTCACCATCATTCACCACCATCGCCATCACCATCACCACCAGTATCATCATCATCATCATCATCATCATCATCATCATCATCATCATCATCATCATCATCATCATCATCATCATCATCATCATCATCATCATCATCATCATCATCATACTCATCATCATCATACTCCTCCTCATCCTCCTCCTCCTCCTCCTCCTCCGCCTCCTCCTCCTCCTGCTCCTATGCGTCGTCGTCGAATTAGTATTCTTGGTTTCAGTATAATGATTATTATGAGTACGGTTATTAGCATTATTCGTCCATTATTAATCCTCTGGTCCTCCTCGCCTCCTCCTCCTCCTGCTCCTATGCGTCGTCGTCGAATTAGTATTCTTGGTTTCAGTATAATGATTATTATGAGTACGGTTATTAGCATTATTCGTCTTAGTAGTTTTATCATTATTAATCCTCTGGTCAGTATTATGAGTATTCGTCTTCATATTCATATTCTCATTATTTGTATCACTTGCACTCGTATTATTATTCGTCGTGGTATTATTAATATTAGTAGTAGTATTATTGGTAATATTTAGTATTAGTATAACTATGATTCTTATTAGTGGTATTAATATTAATACTATTATCAACAGTACGATTCGTATCCATATTATTATTAGTAACATTAGTAGTAGTAGTAGTAGTAGTAGTAGTAGTAGAAGTAGTAGTAGTAGTAGTAGTAGTAGTAGTAGTGGTAGTAGTAGTGGTAGTAGTAGTAGTAGTAGTAGTAGTAGTAGCAGTAGTAGTAGTAGTATCATTCGTACTAGTATAATTCTTATTAGTAATATTAATAGCATTAGTAATAACGCTGTTACTCATAATCGTAGTATTATTGGTATTCGCCTTAGCCTTATTATGATCAGTCTTCTTCGTATTATTACTACTCGTATTACTCGCGTTAACATTATTAGTATTCTTCCTCGCCTTCACCACCATCATCACCTTAATCTCGCAAATAAGATTTTACTTGGTACTAGCGTTATTCTTCTTAGTATTAACATTCTTAATCGTCTTCTAAATTGTATGATTCGTCTTAGTATTCGGAATAGTCTTACATTAATATTAGTAGTAGTAGTAGTAGTAGTAATAGTAGTAGTAGTAGTAGTAATAGTAGTAGTAGTAGTAGTAGTAGTAGTAGTCGTAGTAGTCGTAGTAGTAGTAGTAGTAGTAGTAGTAGTAGTAGTAGTAGTAGTAGTAGTACGCTTAATAGTCTTACTATTATTCTTACACTTCCTCCTCCCCCTCCTCCTCCGCCCCCCCCCCCTCCCCCTCTGTTGCACTGTTGCACTAAGGAGTCCCAAGCCCACTCTAGGAGCAGGAAAAAGCAAAAATATGGAGTGGGAAAACTAAGCAAGCACCATGGAGAAGAAGGAAGGCCGAGAGGAGGGAGGAAGAGAGGGAAGAAGGAGAACGGTGCTTCCGAAGTCCCAGGGCTGGCGCGCGGCTAGGAGCAGGAAAGGACCATGGAGAAGAAGGAAGGCCGAGAGGAGGGAGGGAGAGAGGGAAGGAGGAGAATGGTGCTTCCGAAGTCCCCCTGGAGGGCTGGCCCGCGGCTCCCTCGCCATGGGTCTGCCCGAGCGCGGGCTGGCACCTCCCCAGCCACGCTGTCCGTGGGGTGACGTCGCAAACCTCCACCTGCCCTTCCCTCCCTTCCCTCCCCTCGAGAACTGGGCAGGCTGTGGAAAACAGGCCTGTTCTGGCATTCTGCTTCTGGGGAGGAGAAGGGGGATGAGGCCCAGAGCCCGCTCAACTTGGGACGCCCCGAGGACGCCTCGGGCAGGGCAGATATGTAGGATGCTGCGCGAAGGCGACAACATCGTCGCAACAAGTGCCCCCCCCCTTTTTCCCGCCCCCTTCAACCCACTCCAAGAGCCTACCCGCGCGGCCAGCAGGATGGAGGACGACGGGCGGGGGAGAACACTCAGAGAGCAGGAAGGTCACGCGCGAGGCCGTCTGACCTCTACCTGGCGAGCGAAGCCTCCCTGATCCCATCTCCCATGATTCCCCCTCCCCCCATTCCTCCAACGAGAGATCTGCACGTGCAGTCTGCTCAGAGATGGATGAAAGGGCAATGGGTGTGGAGCTATAGCAGGAACGGGGCCTGCTATACACTCTTGCTGCTGCAGTCCACACATAGATGAGGCCGGTCTCTGTGCAGCCTCCTTTGCTGCTTGATTCCGATTCCACACAAAGGGCAGTAGCTCGTGACGGTGGGCAATCGAGCCATCGGAATCGGCTTGGCGAAAATACAATGGAGACTGCGGAGGCCTACATCTGGGACGTCCAGCACGAGCGAGCATGAATCAGTTGGCGCAGAAGTGTCCTTCGCCTCCTCGCCAGAGGCCCAACTGTCAATGCCCCAATCCGAAGCCTTCTCGGTGCTCTTGCCCGCGCTGCCGTCGTCGTAGCAGTCAAGGGCCCCCTCCGCGTCGCAGTCAGTGTGGCTGACCTCGAAGGTGTTGACCTCAGAGCTGCTGTCGGCGCGGCAGTCGAAGAGCTTGGCCTCGTCGGCAATGTGACCGCCCTGATGGGCGTCGTCGTCTAGGAGAGGCCAGAGGGCGGCCGGCCTCACCGCTCCAGGACCTGAGGCAGGTGTCACACCAGGCCTGTCCGTCGTCTCGCTGGCCGGCGGTGAGCCACACTCTCTTGGCAGGTCCGCCGCAGCTGCACTGGTGGGGGATCCTGTCTGCCACGCCTCGCCGTCGCGCAGAGCCGGGTAGCCCGTTGGCCAGAAGCCGGAGGACGTGGTGTGCCTCGGTAAAGGATGCACAGTGTCCCAGGAGAGACCATTCCGCGCCATCTGTCTGCGCCCACCTGCGCTCGTCGCTGGTTGCGGTGAACCATTTGTTGACGATGTGTCCATGTAGCTGCGACCAGGCCGCGACATAGACCACCCGGCCGAAATAGCGAGCCCGCAATCGAGGAGGCTCTCTCACCGCTCGATTGAATAAGTCGGCTGCCCTGGAGTCGGTCAGAACCTTGGAGCCGGGTCTGAGGGGCCCGGGCGGAAATTCCCGTGCCGATTTCGCGAGTTTGTTCCACCTTCTTCCGGCCTTCTGTCGCGACTGGGGCGGGCCCCACAGGTCGTCCAGGACGTGGGCTCTGGCTGCAATCGCACGCGAGGTGGCGACAGGGCACTTGGGGCAGCCAGGGACCTGGAACCGGATACCCAGGCCAGTGAGAATATTGTCGGGAATCCAAGAGGCAGAGGCCAGGCCGAGAGCGCCTCTAAGGTGGGCACGAAGCGTCCTTTCATGAACGGTGTCGGGGAGAGAGTAGCGCGAGGGGTAGGGGATGAGCGCAATCAGATAAGTATTCCAGGCAAGGGCGGTTTTGTCAAGCGACATGTTGGCCAGGTGCAGGGCCATGGCTCTGTCCCGGAGTTTGGGGAGCGGTTTGCCCCAAGTGCCCGCGACGAGAGCATCGAGCTGTCCTCGGGCCACGGTGCCCCTGGGCGGTGAGGTCTCTCCTTCCGCAGCCCGAGATACGACGCAGGCGCCGAGGTAGGGCCACTGTGGCCGCACAGCGGACGAGCCGAAGGGGGTGTAGTCCATGGCACGTCTCCACCACTCGTGGTTGCTGGATGGAACCAGGGCCGTTTTGAAGTTGCACCTGCAGGGGCAGCCCCATGGAGTACACAACGCGGCGCTGCCCGGCCCTCCGACCCGTCTGATCATGTCCAGTATAAGTGCCTCCGGAAGGCCAGTGACCGTCGTCGCGGTGCCATTGTCAGTGAAGTCCACGGGGGCAATTGCCAGGAGTTGCCTGACGTTGACCCTGCACGGTGCCTCGATTCCCTTGCACTTGTGGGCTTCAACCAGGAGTCCGGCCGCCCTTGCAAGCCACGGCAGCGCAATGCCAGCACGGAGTGTTTCAGCTGTGGCGCCTAGCAGCGCGGCCAGGTCGCCCACGTACGTCGGGTCATCCGACCCCGTGATGTTCCCAAGGGCGCAGATGAGGGGGTCATAGCCCAAGCACCAGAGGAGCGGGGAGGCGGTGCCCCCCATTCCGATGGAGCGGAGGAGCCTCCTTATCCTGCTCTTGTACTTCCCTTTGCAGGTGCGCACGCTCCTGCTGCTGACCAGGGCGCCCACTGAGTGAAGAAGCCAGCTGGGGAGTTGCCAGCGATCCGTCAGCTGCCCCATCCATTGCAGGGAAATACGCTCAAAGGCTTTGCTCTGGTCGCAGAAGAAGACGGCCGTGCTGGGGGCTGGGCCCAGGGATCTTGTGGCGCTCTGTATGTACTGGTCCACGGCCTCTTGGTGCTCGCCGAGCAGGGCTGTCCACGATCGCCCGGTTCGGTGTCAGGCACCGGGTCCAGGGCTAGGTGGTTAGTGGCAGATGTGATGTTGGAACCGCACTGCCCCCCTCGCTTGGCCGCTTGATTAGGGCTGAGTCTGGGTTCGATCACGGGGCCAAGCTGGTCGGCAATGGTCGCGCCGCGCAGTCTCCGAAGGCAGGTGGGGAGTTGCAAGGGTCGCATGTCGTTGGGCAATTCAGCGGCAGCCTTTCTGCCGATCCAGACCAACAAATCAATGGAAGGGCCTAGGACCAGGTCGATAAGATCTGGGTTCAGGTCAGCGGCGTACCAGGCCTGCGCGAGCAGGCAGGCGACGAAACGGGCCCCGGGGTGGTACAGTTCGCACGGTTCTCCATCCACCCCAGGAGCACTGCCGCTTGGACCCAAGACGAGGGAGGCAATCCTGCCCCACTGCGGGTTGGGGAAGTCCGGGAACTGCCCAAGATCCTTGTGCCGGAAGTATTCGTCAAGGATTCGGTCCGCAGCTGGGGGAAGGGGGGGAGCAGTTTGCCAGATATGGTTACGGCTCCGCCAAAGGACGTCGTCAACTTCCTTCGTGCGTTCCTTCCACCTCCCATCAGTGTCACGCACCCCCCCGAGAATGGCGTGCGTTTTGACGAAGATTTCTCGGCCTGTGCGGCAGTGCGAGGCGAGAGCGGGACGCTCGACGCCAGGGCCCCTTTGCACGGGGGTGAGTCGAGCCGCCCGTCTCTGAGCAGTGTCGTTGTCCCACTTTCGCAACCAGGAGGCGGCCTGCTGGGGGGCCAGGTCGTTGCCGCCCCACTCGTACTCGGCAAGCCAGGCAGCGAGTGTCCCCACAGGGCGTGTGCTGGACTCGGATCTCGCCGCAGCAGCGAGCAGGGTACCTGGAGAGCGACTGGTCTTGATCCTGCGCCACTTCCTCCACCGGTCCTGCATGGCCGCCAACATAGCGTGGCGACCAAGAGTGAGCAGGGCTGGAACGAGGGGGACGGCGTGGTCGTCCACCAGGGGAGGGGCCAGAGGTGGAGCTGGAGGCTCCTGTTCTCTTTCTCCTTCACCGTCATCGTTGTCCCTGTGTCTTGCTGGGAATTGACCAGGGGCCGCCGGCCGGACCCAGTCGGCAGGTTGCAGGAGTCCTGTCAGGTCGATGTCGGGCAGTCCGAAGGCACGCTCGAGGAAGGTGTAGAGGGCTCTTAGTTCAGCATGCGCCTCGCCCGGCAGGAGGCGCAAGTCACCGGCCCGTATGGTGTTGTCTCTGCGGGTTCTGGGGGCGCCCTGAGGCTCCAGGTGCATGATGGCGTGGTCGGATACTGACGGTTTCCATGCTTTCCTGACTCCATAGGCCCCAAGCTGTCGGCAAGGGCAAGCGACGATGTCGATTTGCGACTCGTTGTCTGCGTCAACCCTAGTGGGGCCGTCGCAGTGGCAGACGCACGATCCTGTCTGGGCGAGCAGATCGGTGAGGGCCGCAGCATCGTCGGTTTCGCCTTCTCTGGGGTTGTCAATCTGTCTGTTCATGTCACCCCCCCCAGTACGTGGGGGTGTCATCCCATCTCTCGATGGCCAGACGAATGGCATCTATGGTTTCGGACTTCCTAGACGGAGGGAGGTACACCGACACCAGGCGGCAGGTGCTTTCCCCTCGTCTGATCGCGGCTGCAACGGCGCGCCCAGGGACAAGATCCTCAGACCGAACAAGCACTGTGCCGTGCGGGATGAGGATTGCCACCCCGCCGGCGCGGCCCCCGGCCGGTCCTATGTAGGCAGGCGATGCAATAAGCGTGCGAGCGTGGAACATGGTGGACCAGACAGCCGCTTCATGCTCGGTCCAGTGGGTCTCCTGAATGAGTCCAATTCTCCAGTTGGTGGTCATCTGCGTCAGAAAGGCGTGCTTGATCATGTTCTCGTGTGCTGTCGTACTCTTGAGGTATCTGACGTTCCAGCAGCCAAGCTTAAGCGTGTCGGGCTGCATGGCGTTAGCAATTGCGTCTACCAAGGTCCGCAAGGACCGATCCCCACACATGTCCGCCCATGTGGGGTTGTCCCAGGCGGTGGCGCGTAGGTAAGCCCAGAGGGACCGTGGCCGCCGGACGGTGTAGTTACAGTGCAGTGCCGAGGCACGACCCAGGGAAGAGCTGGCAACTTGCCATGCTCTAGTTCTCGCCCCCGGTACGAGGTTCGTGGTCGGGGGAAACCCGAGGGCGCGGTAAAGCGACCCTGGGTCTTCAGGCGAGTCTAGGGGAACGGCAGCCCGGGCGGGACATGCTGCTGCTGCAGCATGGTTCGTACTATGTCGTCTGGGAAGGGGTTTTCTGCGAGGGGTGCCCAAGGGCAGTTTCTGTCCGCGAAGCTGCGCACCTGTCTCCATGCGGTCCACGCGTGCCTCTCGGTCGGTGCAGCGTGCTGCTGTCTGGGCATGGGTTCGTCCCTGCCCCATGCCAGGATGGAGGACACGAGTCTACGTTGGAGGCACCTTGGGTCGCAATGGATGCCAACGGCGTCGTAGAGCATTCTCCCCCTGATGGCTAAGGACCGGTAGTAGGACCCGAGGCCCACTGCTCGAGCCCGCTCTTCGGGGGATGGGACTCGGAGTCCATACTCTCTTCCGTGAGCAAGCAGCCATCCTGCCCAAGCCTTGACCTTCCCTTCGCTGGCTAGGCTCTCCCGTTCTCTGCCTTGACAGACGAGAGCCAGCCCCTCGGTGCAGCCCTGGAAGCATCGCTCGGCTACCGTCTCTGCGAGGACGTTCTTGATTCCGTTCCTGGTGTCGGCGAAAGTGCGGAGGAGCCACCTGTAGCTGCTATCTTCGCTGTACAGGAGGCACAATGGGTGCGTCTGGTAGCTGCTGGGGACTATGGCTTCGGGGGCACTGGCCGGGGCTCTGGACTGGGTCCACGTGGGGATGCGTCCGCCTGGTCGGTATGTCCACCGTCTTTCCCAGGGGCTCGGGAGTCTGGGATACGTGACGGAATCCTCAGCGGGAGGGCAATTACTGAGCCAGAGGCGGTCTCTTGGGCTAGCCACTGAGGAGGCAGCATCGAGGCGCACCGCCCAGTCGAGCGGTATCTCTCCCAGGGCAGTACACATTGCCTGCTTGTGCGCCGCTTGCATCGTGGCTGGTTTTCGCAGCACACTAGGACGCGGACGTCCGGCCGTAGCCTGCGCGCGATGCCCCACAGGAGCGGCACGACGAAGAAGTGCACCGACTGGGAGCCGGCAAGTCCATCCAATCCTCCGCATTGGCTTGTTGAGGACAGGTTTGCACATGGGAGTCCGGCAATGATGACCAGGAGGCTTCCACCAGGAATTCTGATCTTCCTCCCCCCTTGGCAGGTCCCAGACGTCTACTCCTAGCCTCTCGTGCGGAGGGCCTCCATCACAACGTGTAGCGTTGTCGCGGTCCCAGCGCCTCTCCACTCGAGATGCGGCTTCTTCGTTAATTTCGACAAAGGCGGAGGAACTGAAGCGTGGAACCGTGGCAACTTTTGCCATGAGGCCACCAATCGCAAGTCTTGCCAGTCCCCATCCGTCGAAGAGTGAGACGAGGTGTAGGCTTGGTCCTGCGGCCGCGCACGGATTCGGTCTCGGGTCTACAACTCGAGCTCTTGCCTGCTGAGTGAAATCGAGTGTCCAGTCGTCGCCTTGTCCAGGGCCGGCGTTTGTATTGAGCCTGAGGTGTCCCGAGATATCCCGGGCGTCGTCGGCGGGGCAGAGGGAAGCAATGCCGTCCTGCTGAAGAGTCCTGAGCGTGCCGATGATCTGCGTGTTATCCACACCTGCAATTTGGTACGCAGCAAGCGTAGTGTCTGCGGGGGCGACTGGGGAGAGACCGGTCCGTTCGTCACTGTGGCGCTCCCGTACCTGTTGGAGTACGTCGGCAGGCTGGGGAGCTGCGGTGGCCTCGTCTGGTGTGAATCCCGCTGGTCGGGGCCGCGCTCTGCGTGTTTGGCCGCCCTCTGCACTTGCTGGCCTGGATGCTTGCCTTGTGACGCCGCGGCCTGCGACGGCAGGAGGGGCGCCATCGCCCGCTCGATGGCTGGTGCGCTCCCGGAGATCGACCAGGGTCCTGGAGTTGGGTGTCCTGGTGCCTGGTATGGTGGATCTTTCCCTGCTGGTGTTGCCTGCTGGTCTGGATCGCGAAGTGCCTCGTGGGGTTGTCCTACGTGCGTCTTCCGCCGTTCCCCGGGGAGCTCGGCGGGAAGGGCTTCTGTGCGCCCTGGCGGCCGCGGTGCTGCGTGGCTGAGCACTAGTTCCAGGCAGTCGTGGTCCGGCCGCGCTTCTGGTTCGGCCACGCCTGGCTGCAGCGGTCTCTGCTGTGCTCCCGCCAGTTTCGGCCGGTGCACGTGCGCGTCTGGGCGCGCTGGCGCGACGGGCAGTGTTTCCGGTCCTGCGGAGGTTCCTTGCGGAGGCCTCTACCGTCTCTCGTAAGATCTGGTCTCTGTCGTCGGAGAATGGAGAGCCGGCGCCCGCACGCAAAATCGTGCGAAGCATGGCAGGTGCAAGGTCCTGGAAGGGGGCCTCGGGAGCCAGCACGCTGTCCGAGCGCGCCGCTGGACTGCCAGCAAGCTGCCGTAGTTGGGCACAGGCCGCGTCTGCCGTTAGTGCCGCAACGCGTGTGTGTATTCTCCTACCCATGGGGTTGCGCGTCCCAGGGGGTGGATGGGTGTTCCAGCAGGCGCTGAAGGCGTCTGGAATTCGCATTGGTAGGCCAAGGTCTTCATGCAGGTCCCGCACAGTTTTGTCAAGTTGTGGTACTGCAGCGGCCCAAGCTATCGCGCTGAGCACTCGATTCCATTCGTCTGCGGTGGGAGGACTACCTGTGCCGTCTGCGACTTGCACTTGAGCTTGCTTGAGCGTGCGCGCCATTGCTTCGCACCCCCGTCGCCAATCCGACTCCATGCACGGTGGGAGCTCAAGCCCGTTTCTCGGTGTGTCTCCACGACCCAGGGGGTCGCTACTGCAACTTTCCACAGTGCCGGGAGGCGGTCTTCTGCTCTGGGCTGGTGGCGGGTCCGTTGAGACCCGTGGAGGTGCGGTTGTCAGGGGTCCTTCTCCCCCCCTGCCCGCTGCCCTGGTGGCTTCTGGTGTGCACTGCCTGTCCCAGGCGCTGTCTGGTGTCGCGGTACTCCCGTTTCCTGCTGTGGGCTGCTCCGGGCTGGCTCGCGCATCTGCTGGGGAGGTCTGATCGCTCCTGGGGGGATCTGCGTTAATGGCGGTCTCGGGACTGCCTGCGGTGCCCGTCCCATTTTCTCCTGCTGGCGCGGCAGGGGTATCCGTTGGCGCGGGGTAGTCTGCACTCCCGGGGCTCCGTCTCGCTTCGTCTGCAGGGGCCCGGGTCTGCACAGTTTCCCCGCAGGGTGTCGCGGGATTCGCAGGGGTCATCCGCGGGGGCCCTTGCCTGGTGTTGCCCTCGCGGCTTTCGCCGTTGTCCACCGCTCCGCCTCCTCCTGGCGCGCTGCCCAGGGATGGTGGTGCCGCACCCGCACCTGGTGCTGGCACCGCAGTCTGTGGTGGTGCCCCACCCGCATCCGTAGCAGGGCTGCCTTCAGACCCCGCGATAGGGCCTGCACCCGCCTGTTCTGTTGGCACTGTCGCCATCTCTTGGCCTGCCGGGGGCGCTGTCGAACCGAGGCTTGGGGTGGCTGATGGTCTCTCGGCGCTGGCTTGCGTGCCTGCAGCGTCGGTCGCGGGGTTTACCCGGCTGCGGCTTCTGCGTTCGTTAGCACCTGGAGGGCCGACGGGCCTGTCCCCCGCGTCTGTGGGCATGGCTGCCTGGGGGCCTCCTCTCCGCCCCCGAGTCACTCTACCAGGATCGTGGCGTTGCCGCTCTTCCCAGTGGAGGTTAGAGAGCCTGTTGATCAGGGCGCCCAGGGCGTTGGTGACAATTTCTGGGATGGGATGCGAAGTAGCAGCGTCCACCTCAGCGCCTCTAGATCCAGGGACCTCGAGCCATGGTTGGTGTGCCGAATAAGTGGCGTCAGGTTCGGGCGCGAGCCATTGTGTGAACGGGAGCTGTCTTGTGACCTCCTCTCGGATTCCGAGCTCACGGATGAGCTGCCACATATGGTCACGGCCCAGGTTTCTCGGGCTGGCGAGCTGCAGGATCCAGATCGCAGCGAACATGTCCCAATTGTACCTCTGCATGGGCCGGCCTTCCAAGTGCCTCCGAATTTCGAGCGCGATCCGGCGCTGCACGCCCCGGGCCATGTCGTGGACCAATTGCTCAGGGACAACTGCAACGAACCTACCCAACATGCCTCGCGCGATCCCTACGGCATCTTCGTCTGCTCGTACCAGGTCGCCCGGGGAGGGTCTGCATGTGCTCACGAGGACCTCGGCCAGCTCTGGGAAGTGCGTGGGCCTGGCTGGACCAGGGAGTGGGTTAAGGGAGGCGGTGGTGCGTCTGGGGAGAGGTTGCTGAGTGGGTTCGTTGACCTGCAATCCCACGGAGGCGGGGGATGGGGTCACCGCGGGAGTGGAGTCCAGGCGTGCGACGTGTATTGGACCAGCGGCCAGCTGTAGCTTCAGCCTGGCTCGTGGTCTGTCTGCACCTCTTGTGGCTGCTCTAATGTCTGCATCTGCGGGGAGGAGTATCGTCACCCAGGCAGGGACTGAAGTGAAGAGGAAGCCTGCCTCGCCGCTAGCGGCAAGCTCTACAGCTCCCCCTGCAGCCACTGCCGCGAGCAGGTATGCCCCAGGCTGAAGGACAGTCTCGTAGTCCCGCAGGCCTTCTCCGAGGTACTCGCTGGGTAGCGTGTTGGGTGCGTTCCTGCTCTTTGCCCTGGCGTTGTCTCGTAGCCAGTCGTCTGTGATGACAGGTGGGGCGGCCATGGTGTTGGCTGGGTGCGAGGTTCCGTTCGGGCCGTCCGGTAGCGGCCAGAGCCGAGTTAGTATCTGCGCATTCGCCGAGCCCACAGCCGCTGAGTAGAGCCGAAGCGTACTGTGACCAGGGAGCCAAGCATCCGGGCACATACTACGTAGACGTACTTTTCCGAGCTGGGCGCCGCGTCTGTCCAACGCGGTGATTTCGAGCATTTGGGGCTGCATGGCGCGCCTGGGGGCTTGTCGGACGGAGGTGCTGGCCAGGGCGTCCACGTGCTCCCGCTGTTCTCTGGAGACGGCGGCCGCTCTGTGCATAGGATCCCTGCTCGGCGTTGCAGGGAAGATCCTGACTGTTTGGGCGCCGATCACTATGCAGCTGGTGCCAACAAAGGCCGCTGCCATGGCGTCTGCCGCCGCCAGGCGCATGCGGACTTGCGCCATGCACCTATAGTCCGAGACGTCGGGGAACCAGGCGTACACAGTGGAGACTGGCTCGACGGCGTCGGGTCCGGTGGTGGCCTCTACGGCCTGCATGACGTCAGCGGGCCGTGTCTGTCCCATGTCAGCCAGGTTCCACCGCAGGTGGAAGCCGCCCTCGGGGTCGGAGAGGCGAACAAAGGAGGGTCCGCCGTCCCAGGGTCCCTCCAGGAGGATGCGGCGTGGTCCCAGGGCTGGCGAGGAGGACTCATCTCCAAATATACGCGGGAGCTCATCGCGAAGGTGCCTCAGGACAGGGGCGGCGATCCTCTCGGGAGTAGCTAGGAGGAGTAGTCCTGTTCCACAGATACCCACTCTGTGCCCCATGGCCCTGGCTGTCGCAGAAGCTATCGCGTGAGCCAGGCACGCTGCTCTGGGGGGGACAGGGATGTGCACTGAGTCACTCGTCTCGTGGGTTCTCCACATGCACGCAGTCGGGCGGGCCAGCGTGGTGATTTGGGCTGCCGCCTGTAGGTTGTCCAGGGGGGCACGTAGGCCGTCGTCTCCGGTCATGGGTCTCGCTGCCCGACAGCGAAGTACATGGTGGAAGAGCATCTCGAGCCCCTGGTGCCTTAGCAATTCGTCCCTGGGGAGCTGCACTCTCGTGGTGACCCACTCGGCTGTAATCGTACCGTTGCTGGATTGTCTCAGCTCTCCCTCCCACCGCATGATCTGCGCGACGACGCCGTCGTTGCCGCTCTCGGGGGTTAATACGTGGAGAGCGTCGGAGGTGTCTCCAGATCTCCCTCCCCAGTGCACGACTATAGACGGGGGCAGAATTGTGCGAAGTGCCCTGCCTGCTATGTCGAATTGCGCCGCAAACAACTGCTGCATCGGCGGGCTGGGCTTGCCGGTTCGATAGGGGTAGCCAATCGGGACGAGGTGAGTGATCTTGCTGGTCGCTCTGTACCCCCACTGCACGTTTGCCAAGGTCGCGGGCTCGATGGGGTCCGGTCCTCCAGGGGATGGCACTCCCTCGGTGGCCAGGGAGAGGACACAGCACGGACCTCCCGCTGAAGAGGCTGCCGCCAGGGCGGCGTCCATCTGTGCAGCTTGCGCATCTACCATGAGGATCGTTGGGACGGAGCTCCCAGGGGACTGATCTCTGCGTTCCGTGACCAGGGCTTTGATCTGCTCCCAAGCGTCAGGGCCAGCGAGTGCAAATGTGACCCCAGTTTCATCGGCGACTCGATCGCCAACGCACGCAGTTCTGGAGACTACCAGATCGGCTGCAATGTCTCGGACCGCCGTGGCTAGTAGGCTCACGGGAAACCGCAGTGGCCCTCTCTTTCTGGGTTCGTCCTCGGGAGGACTCCGTCCGAGAAGTAAGGCCCATCTTCCAAATATGATCCGCGGAGCTTGTCGTATCCTGTCGGCCCTGCTGGTGGGACCGGGAGGTCCTGCTGGCAGTGGTGATCCAGGGCTTTGCGAGGTGTTTTGCGCATCATCAGGGTCCGGGCCGGCTCCGCCGTCGGGCGGGGCTCCGCCCACATCCATTGGAGCCTGTTCCCTCTCCTGTGTGGACCTCCTCTCGCTCACATGCTCGTGGATTCTGCGCATGTCTGCAAGCGTGACATATGCGTGGGGCCGTCTAATCGATAGCGTCTGTGCTCTAAGGCAGTCTAAGTCTGGGGCCAACTGCCTGACCGCTTCGGCTAGCTCGTGTAGGCCCAGGAACGGCTGCAGCGGGGCTAGGGCACCGTCCCGTAGTTGCGGCAGGTCTGGTGGTACTGCCACGGCAGCGGCGTCGGCGTCGCAGACTCGCCCTGGCAGTCTTACGGTGATGCTACCCCTGTCGTTCGAGCGGCAGTTGGGGCAATTTACTGGGAAGCATCTTCCGTTGGTGTGGGCCTGCGTCGGCTGACTCACTCTCCACTGACTCAGACACTCGGCATGGAACAAATGGCCGCATGGCATCAGGACTTCCGCAGTGCCCAGAATATTTTCGCTGCAGATCATGCATAGGGGGGTTCCTTCGTCAAGGTCCCAGGAGGGGACCTCTACAGCGTCCATGTTCTCTGGGGGAGGTCTGGCATTGTCTCCGGGGGGGTGGCCGATCCGGGTAAGACCGTCTCGCCCCCCAGACTCTCGATGAGAGCTCTGGCGGAGACGCTCGCGTCGAGATGCGTCAGACAGGCCGCCTCGCCGAGGTGACTAATGAAAGCCTGGATTTGCAGGTTACTGAGTTCGGAGTATGGCGTCAGATTGGCTCCAGGCACCTCCCTGCTGAGACAGGTAACCACGTCTTCCGGTGTGTGCATCTCGGCTCTCGTCATCCACCGGTAGAGTAAGTCGTAGGGCCGGGAGTCCAGCGCTCGCACAATCAGCACTGGCCTCAGGAGGGGGAAGTAGCGCGGTGCCAAGCAGAGCCACAGGGCTTTGGAGATCCAGTAGCCTGGTTGCCCATTAGCTCTGTGGTCTAGTAGCATGCTCTGAGCGAGGCACTGCGCCTGGTCGCCATTGACGGAGGTTCTTCCTTCGGGGGCGGGCATGGTTCCCCTGCCTGCGCCCTCCTCGTCCCGCTGTCTGGCGTCTAGCGTGCGGATGAGTCTGTCCAGGTGTTCTTCTCTCGTGCTGCCTGGTAGTAATCTGCCCTGGGGGATAGCAACGTTCGCCCTGTTGAGCAGTTGTCGTATGTCCGCGCGCCAGGGCGCGGTTGTGCTCGCAGCTTCCGCAGCCGCGGCCTCTGTTCGGAGCCGTGCCCTTCCTATCTGCGTAGGCCATTGGTTCCTTGGATTCGTTCTCGGCTCGGCCCTGGCTTGCTCCGCTCGAACCCTCGCTCCCGCTTCTACTGCCTGCCGATCCCCTGACAAGATGGCTGTCTGAAGGGAGCCACTCGCGTCTAGTTGCTCCATCATCCACTCCTGAAGCCGCGGCGCAATGTAGCTGCCCGCTTCGGGTGCCTCAAGTGTGGATCCAGTGGCCCTGGAGGATGTGTCTGCCTCTGACGCAAGGACTACCTGGGCGTCCCTGTATGAGAGGACGTCTCGCGCTCTCCACCATGTGGCTGCCTGGCTGATGATATTGGCATTGATATTGGTGGACCTAAACGCCTGCTCGAGCACGATACGACCCCTGCCTGCGGCGGTGCCCCATATGAAGGGGACCAGGATCCGGCTCCACCGCGTGCCTGGGGTGACGGAGTTACTGGCCACCACCCTCCTGATTCGGTGCACCTCGTCGACGAAAGCTTCTCGCTGGGAACGCTCAGCGGGGGAGAGGCCTTGCACAGGATCGGGGGGAGGTCTGTAGAGGGCTGTTCCTCTGCCTCCATCTCCGCTAGTGGAGCTTCTTCCGCCGCGCCAGGGGTCGCCCACGTCCATGGGGGCGCATCCGCCACTGGGTCGATCTGCGTGTTCGCGGCCACGGATACCGCTGTCTGAATCCAGGCGTCGGACGACGGCGTCTGCAACGAGGTTTCCCAGGGGGGGCCTTGCCCCATTTGGGCATGTAGTGGGCGCCAGTCGGTGCGTGCTGCAGCCTGTAGCGCTCCTCTCATAACCTCAGCTGCCTGGGCGTGTGGGCTGTCTCTGGCGTGCCACCAGCGTCTGCTGAGGTCCACGTCGTTTCGTGTGTCGCTTATTGCTCGGTCCAGGTAGTCACCGCCGATGGTGGCGTTTAGCCAGCGCAGATCGTCCAGGTCTACCACCGTGTTCGGTCATATCGTGATCGTCGCGGTTGGCCTGCTGATTGGGGGACCCCTCCAGAGCGGTGGTGGGTGCGCGTTCGGGTCTTCGTGATAAAGCTGCGGTGGGAACCAACCGTCCAATCGTCCCTCTGGGCAAGTCCTAAGGACGCGGCGTATTTTTTGGCAGGCATTGAGGGCCCAGGAGTCAGGCGCGGAGCAAAGTAGGGCAAGGGAGGCCACTGCTGTGCGCAGTTGCCACTCGCCTCCAAGGTCTGCCCTGTCGATGGAGCCGTCGTTGGCCCAGATTTCGGCTTGGGCCGCCATGTGTCTCCAGGCTCCCAGGAGTTCGCCCACGAGCCAGGTCGGGGTGAAATCAGCGGGGCCCGGTTGAGCTGGGGAGTAGAGGTGCTCTGCGATTGGGGCATACCGCATGCCTGCCCTGACCAGCTGAAGTTGCAAGGTGCTATCAAGAAGGTCGAGTGCGTGCCTGCTGAGTGGCTGTTCCGTGTCGGCGCTGGGGTGAACCTGGTGGGGGTCGCCCGATTGCCGCTCGCCCCCGTTGTAGCTCCACGGGTTGGCCAACCTCTGGCAGGCGATGCAGCGTCGGCCCACTGGGTCTCGGAACATCCACGACCCGCAGAAGTCGCACCGTTGAATCGGGCAAAAGAAGTCCTGTAGCAGCAGGCGGTGCGCCGTGGTGGACCAGGGCCATGCGTTGTCATTTCTGTCGCCACCTTGGATCGCTACCCCAGGGATGCCCATTGAGCTGGCCGTTACTCCTGTTAGGGCTGGCTCTGCCCATGGTACTGGGCCTCTACCTGCTTGTCGTCTCGAGTGTACATCGTTACCAACCCGCTCGAGATTACCCCTCCTGATGGCCCACTGTCTGACGTCCCCGTGGTCCGGAAAGTGAACTATGCGTTGCCTGCGCTCATGGATTAGGACCCTATATGCGTACGCCCTGGTTTCGTCGCCCATGGGGCCCCGGGCACCGCCTGGTCGGTTAGGGCCGCTACTGTGCGAGGGCACAGCGTCACAGGGAGGCCTGGTGGGCGAAAGCATGTTGTCTGTGTATCCATTCAGAAGCTCCATACCTATGTCGCAGTGGTGTGCTGCGGTCGCCATGGCGGCGTACTCGAGACGCGCTAGTTGCCTTTCCGCCACGGAGGGATCGTCTGCGTCCAGTCTTTCCCTCCTTATGCTGGGGTCGTGGGTGATACTCGCGAAGCGGAAGGCTAGCACTTGCGTCGGGTCTGGCTGCGTACCCCCTAGGCGCCCTTCGTGGTCTCCTCCTGCGACTGACCAGACTAGCCAGGAGAGGTCCAAGATGGCGAGGGTTGGTGCCGAGGTGGCTCGTTGCGATCCGAGCCCAGGGAGGAGAGCTTCGTCTGGAACTGCTCGCAGGGGGCTGCCTACCCGCATGCCTGGATGACCAGGGCGGCGCCCCCTCCACGCGCGGTCAGGTTACTGGTTTCGCGCGGTGTTCTCGGTGCCCCTCGATCGGGAATTTCACGCCAGGGGCCGTCGATACGCACTGGGTGGCGACGGACTGCCAGTGACCCTAGCGTCAGCAATGCGCGGCCCACACATGGGTCCGTCAGCCTCTCGACTGGCTGCCCAGTCTGCGTTCGTGTGCCCAGTGGCGCCCATCCATCGAGCGTGCAGGTCGGTTGCGTACTGTCCCCTATCTCTATGGGCCTGGCTGGTGCCATCCTCGGCGTCCGAGGGGGCGCCCTGGTTTTCCCTCCGCAGTTCCTCCTCCAGGGCTAGGTCAGGAGAAGGGTAGGGGAGCGGGACGGGCGTAACGGGCGTTCTGGGAGCCGCGCGCCTCAACACGAATTGAGAACCGTTGGCAGTCCTGATGAGGGGTCCACGGTCCAGTCCTTGGGACGGGTCTTCGCAGCCGTGGCCACTACCACCCAGAAAGACATCTGGATGCTCTAGCCCAGGGGGTGAGTCGGGAGAGGAGTGGATGGGAGGGGAGCGGGTAGGCGAGGAAAGGGAGACGCAGGGCGATCCCGCGACGACGATCGGAGGTCCGATGTGATCGATCCGATCGACCAGGGAGCCTGCCACGCAGGCGGGGTCTGTGGAGACCCTGCTGGCATCGGACGTGCGGAGTCGGTCCGCAGACAACGCCGTCGTCGTTACCAGGGAAGGTTGGTCGCGGTCGGTCGTTTCGGCGTTGTCGGCAGCGGGGCGTGCCGCTCTGCAACCCCTGTCGCCCAACCCAACTGTCTCCTGCTCGCTTATTCCTGGCTGAAGGCCAGTCCCGTCGGTGAGGTTAGCGGCGTGGGAGCTGGGCGCTGCTGCTGTAGCGGTGCCCATGTCTCCAGGGAGGGGAGCGGCGGTGTCATGGCGGCAGCCAAATGGTCCGCTTGCACCGCTGGCTGCGCCAGCCGCGCGGCCCTCGAAGCGTCTTCTCTGGGACGGCCCCGTTGTGGAGCCAGTCTCCTCCATGACTACGTCGGCGGGGTCGGTCGGTCGCCCGCAGCTGGCTTGGGGGCCCACCTGATGGGGGAGGCCCTGAGTGGATTCACCAGGGATGGCAGGAGGGCCGGTGTCGTCACCACTCGTGGTCACAGCTTCTGCGGCGCTCTCGGCGCCCACTGGCGCCGTCTCTGGTTCTCGAGCTGAAGGCTCGTCCCTTCTGTGATTGTCAGATGCGCCTTGGAGCCTCGAGCTGAAGGCTCGTCCCGCATGAGAATCCCGAGCTGAAGGCTCGCCCCGTCTGCGACTGCCCGACTGGGGGGCGGGTGACGGACGGGAGCCCTCGGGATTAAGGGAATGACCAGGGGGTCGACTGGTCGCCGCATCGCCGTCGGCGCCCACCTGTGAGCTACAGACTCGCCCAAACCTGCTGTCTCGCACGGCGCTCCCTGGGCTGAAGGCCCATCTTCTGTGTGCACCCCACTGCTGCATCCAGGGAGGGCGGCGGGCGGAAGGCGAAAGCCGTCTTGACGGCGGCTCGCGTCCGCGGGGGGGGTCGACTGCACGACTGGGACGCCAGCCTCCACGGTGAGAAGATTGGCCCCTGGGCAGCCGAAGGCTGCCTCTCTCGGCATTGAAGCGTCCAAGGGAGGGCGTTCGGCGGAATGGAGGCGCAAGCCCATAGGATGCGGATCGGGGACATGGGCAGACGACTGTCCGTCCCCCCTCCTCTCGTAACCGTAGTCACCCCCTTGGGCGGCCTCAACCCTAGGCCACCCGCCCTCGTCGGTGAGGCCCCTGGGCCGATCGTCGAGAGCGCCTCTCTGGCAGGCGCTCCTGCGCGGCCAAAATGGGCCTGAGCCTCTCGGGGGATGCTCTTCATCGGGAACGGGGCGATCTCCGAGAGCGCCTCTCTGGCGGGAGCTCCTGCGCGGCCAAAATGGACCTGAGTCCGTCGGGGGGCGCACTTGATCAGGAGTGGGTTCTGTCCTTCACCGCCAGGAGAGAAGGAAATTGGACGCCCAGCCAGGGGCAGAGGAAGTGTCGGGGTAAGGGAGGGAAACAAGTCTGGCGGGAAGGAGTCGTTACTGTCAATGTCAAACCCAGGGAAGCGACTGAAGGTCGCAATATCAATGTGTCTCGCGGCGCTAACTTAGAATGAAAGTGATGGGAGCCTTCTCTCAAATGCAGAGTGGGCAAAGGTGCGCAAAAGTGCGCAAATGTGCCCTGCAAGAGCCGACAAAGATTTACTCGCTTCATCATTATCCGACCCCCTCCTCCTCTTCCCCCCCCCTCCTCCTCCTCCTCCTCCTCCTCCTCCTCCTCCTCCTCCTCCTCCCCTCCTCCTCCTCCCCCTCCTCCTCCCCCCCCCCCCCCCCCCCCCCCCCCCCCCACCCCCCCCCTCAACCCACTGCTAGCGCCAGCCTCTCCTCATCCACCCTGTCGCCCTCGAGGGCCGAGGCCGCCAGGGTCGGCGGCGGCGGCCGCAAGGCCTTTGCAAAGAAAAGCAGGGCGCGGAGAGAAGGGCGATGTCATGGCGGGAACACCGCCGCAGCACGCTGCCGCCCTGGCGGCGGCGAACCTCGCTTCGAGCGCCGACGATGGGGGGGGGGGGGGGGTGGGCGGAGGAGGGGGAGGAGGAGCGAGGAGAAGAAGGGAGGGGGGGAGGAAGGAGGGGGGGGGGAGAGGAGGAGGAGGAGGAGGAAGGAGGAAGAGGAGTAGGAAGGAGAGGAGGGAAGGAGGAGGAGGAGGGAAAGGGGGGGAGGAGGAGGGGGAAGGGGAGGAGGAGGAGGAGGAGAAGGAGGATGGGGGGGGATGGAGGATGAGGAGGATGGGGAGGAAGAGGAGGTGGAGGAGGAAAAGGAGGAGAAGGAGGAGGAGGAGGAGGAGGTAGAGGACGAGGCAGCAGAAACATTATAGATGGCCTCTTGACCAACTTTGGGCTGTCTTCGGCCTTCTTGGGTTCCACCTCTCCTCCTGCTGCCTGCTCCTCCTGCTGCCTGCTCCCGCCTCCCTCCTCCCGCTGCCTGCTCCTGCCTCCTCTGTGCTGCCTCCCCCTGCTGCCCTCTCCTGCTGCCTCCCCCTGCTGCCTCACCCCGCTGCCTCTTCTGCCCCCCCCTGCTCCCCCTCGCCGCTGGCGCCCTGCAACTCGGAAAGTCGTTCCGCAACGCTCAGGCTCAAGTTGTCATTACGTGGCGCATCCAGCGCGCCTTGCGCAATCGCAAGCGGCATGGCCGCGATCGATGTCGGCGACGCGGCGAAGGCTCTGGACCTCCAGCCACCAGAGCGCGCGCAAAAGCAAGCTCGCGACCGGCTGAAGGATTGGCGTCGCGCAGTTGGTTCGCGCCTCCACGCGGGCCCCGACATGATCAACTTGCACTGCGCGTTGCACCACGTGTGCTCCCAGCTGCCGAAGAAGGAACATGCGACGGCAGACGAGATGCAGGAGTGGAAAGTCAAGCTGGAGAGGCGGGCGAAGATTTCGGAGACAGTGAACAAGACATTGGGTCGTGCCGAAGACAGAGTTCGCAACGCGGGGGCAAAAGGTTCCGCTGGCCCGTTTCGGCGTCGATGCTTCGCAGTTGGGCCATGGCAAGAAGTTGAGCGCGGAGTGATGATGTCTCTCGCAGGTTGCAGTCTTTGGATTGCGACGCGGATCTTAGCGTCGACGCCGCGGTGCCCCGGATTCTCCTGGCAGCGGGGCATTTATTTATGCGTTTCGATGTGTTCTTCAGTTTCCCCTGTGCTCTGTGGAAACTGACGCGTCGGTGGAACCCTCTATTGCATCCGAAGGCAATCGAAGAGCTTCTGCTCGCAACGCCCGACGATGCCCTGGAAACGGTCACAGCCTTCCGCTGCGGCAGCGGGCGGCTTCCATGGGGCCTCCCGCGGCGCAGGAGGAGCCGGAGCTCATATTCGACAAGTCCGAGGCCGCCAGCTTGGACGTCGAGCGGGAGCACTGGCTGACCAAGCGCGAAGAGGGCCGCAAGGGGTTCAGGATCACCAGCGTGGCCCGCGCCTCCAGGAGCAACATCTTCCGAGCGTGCAGGTCGCAGCGCGGCGCGGCCATATCGAACGCCATCTCAGCGCAGAAGACGCGCGCCAAGTTGGCGACGATTTCGGCATGGAGCTCGGCTGTCCAGGGGAGAAAAGATCTCATGCCGCGCCCCAGAGGCAGGCCTCACTGGGAGAGCGAGACGCAACTGACCCAACAACGCGCGCTCACGCATGAAGGCGATCTACCAGCACTTCGCGCGCACTTCGAGGAGCGCAGAGAGGAACTGACGGCAAATGCGAAGTCGATGCGAGATGTGGCCAAGCACAGTAAGCAACAAGAGGGGAGCATATATCCCCAAACGAACTCCGAATGGCTTGCCTGGATGGACCAGAACGACGAGACTTGGAAAGACCCCCTCAAATTTTCGACAGCGGCTCGCCGACCTCTCTCGGAACGGCATCGCCCCGCGGCCCCGCTACCGGCCGCCGATCGCTTGCAGGCAGTCAGGCCTGTCGCGCCAGATATCCGATGGGTGAAAAAAAGCTGGCGCATGCGAAACACGGCTTTTTCACGCTGGGGCCCCCAGCAGGTCGGCTCGAGATCTTCAGCTGCAAGATCGGGCAACTAGCGTGGGCCACGCCGCTCGAAGCGGACCCGTCCACTGACCTTGGCGGCCGATTCAGCCGCTATCGCGGCGCGCCCGCCGCCCCCGCCCTCGTCTTCGCCCGGGGCAACTCGCCGTTGGCGCCCCTCTTTGGACTACTTGCTGGCTCGCTGGGCTTCCTTTTGAAAATTGCCCTTCCGCTCGGTTGTATGTGTATATATATATATATATATAAATATATATATATATATATATATTATTTCCAAACTGGCCCTGCCGTGCATTGCCGACCATTTAGGGCCGGAACCCGAGATTTACCAGCGAAAACGCTATTTCGCAACGGTAGCCCGCATCTAAGCCCAAACGGGCGTCCGTGGCCAGGTTTTTGCCGCTTTGCTCCCCCGCGACGCCTCGGCGCTGCCCGAATCGGCGGCTTTGTCATTGACACCCGCGCCCCTTTGAAACAAATGTTCCGCCCCGCCGCGGAGTTGAAAAAGACAGCGGAGTTTGACGACATCCGCGTCGCCAAGCTGCGGGCGCGCTGCAGCCTGGCGCCCCCTCTGATCCAGGTGAAGGCGGTTGGCCTCTCAGACGTCAAGATCCCGCCGAGGGCCGCTGGCGCGGGCGGGGCGCCCAAGGGCCCGCCGACGGCTGCTGGCGATTCGGAGGGCGCGCGCGCGGACGAGGGCCCCGAGGACGCAGTTACTGTTGTGGAGGCCATCGATGCTGATACATCAGATGTGGGCGTTCTTTTTTCAGATGTAGCTTCCGACATGGACGACGCGCTAGACGAGGATGGGCCTGAGGTTGACCTCGCGGGCGAGGGTTGCCCGCCCGAGCTTGCGCCAGAACCCGACGACGTTCCTGGCGTCGTCGACCGTGCACCTCGCGGAACCCACGCTGCATGGAAGAACGCCTTCTTTACTCTCACCGGGAACATGGGGTGGCCAAATGCAAAGATGATCCTCCTGGGCAAATGGGCCACTGGTCATTTGGGCGGCAAGGGCAAATCTAAAACGCTCACGATTGCGCAATTCGATGGGCCAGAGCACCCCCCCAACCACGCGGCGCCAGAGATGACGCACCTCGCACTGCGGGCCTGGATGGTGGCCATTTTGGGACGCACCCAAAGCTTCTTTAGAATGCTACTGTCTGGGCTAGCTGGCCCCAGAAATCCCCGGCCATTCCGCCCTGGGCGGGCAGGATGGCACGACCGCGGCGCGAGGGGGGGCGGGGGGGGACGAGGGGGGGGGGGGGGGGGGGGGGGGGGGGGGTTTAGGCAGGAAGGGGAGGGGGGGGGCAGAACCCCCCCCCCCTCCCCCGCCCCCCCCCCCCCCCCCCCCCGCCTCTTTGAAAGATCCCAAGTGAATCGCGCGAATGTGCCCGCCTGGCTGGATCAGCGTCGAGCGCGGCGCCAACGGCGCGATGACGAGGTCGCCGCGCTGCGGAGGCCCCGAGCCCTTGCGGCCCCCATCCCCCAGCTTTGCCATTTCCCCCTTTACGTTGCCCCGCCGTTGTTGCGCGCTCTTGCCCCCGCAAGGGACGCGAAGGCGGTGGATTTGGAGCGCTGCCCGACTGCCAGAGAGAAGATCGCGGAGCGGTGCCCCGCCGCTCTCGCTTGAGGACGCGCGCTTGCGCGGCCCCTTCCCCCGCCCGCATCTCCCGCTTGAAACGGGGGCGAGGGGGGGGGGGGGAGAGGGGAAGAAAAAGGAAGAGGAGGAGAAGGAGGAGGAGAGGGATGCGAATCTAAGAGGACGAGAGGGGCCCCGCTCAGGACGGCGCTCCGCCGTCGGCGCCTTCTGCGCGCAGGCGCCCCCCATCCTCGCCCTTGCCGCCGCCGCCCCTGCCGCCGCCAGGTGACTGAAGGAGGAACCGGAAGACAGGGGAAGGAGGAGGAGGGGGGGGGAGGAGGAGGGGGGGGAAGAGGAGGAGGAGGAGGAGGAAGAGGAGGAGAGCGAGGTGGAGGAGGACGGGGGCGGGGTGAGGAACGGAGGGATGAGAAGAGGAATGAGGGAGGGAGGGAGGAGGAGGAGGAGGAGGAAGAGGAAGAGGAAATGGGGGGGGGGGGGGGGGGAAAGGAAAAAAGGGGGGGGGGGGGGAGGGGGGCGGGGGGAGGAGGAAGTGGAGGAGGAGGAGGACGAGGAGGAGGAGGAAGAGGAGGAGGAGGAGGGGGAGGTGGGGGAGGATCGGCGCGTGCATAGCGGCATCGGTGCCTTGGAGTTCCCTCAGTGACCAAGATGTCGCCCCAGGAAGGGAGCACGCGGGCCATGGCCCAAGCAGAGGCGCAGCGTCCTGGCTTGCCCATGGGCTCACCAAAGAATGTTCTAAGAACCTCGTGTGGTTTGTAAGAACTTGTCTTAGGGCATGAGGCTGTCTTGTTTGATTCAGCGACCTTCTTTTCTAAGCACATTGTTTGGGTTAGTTAGCATGTTTTGGCATTTCGTGGTGGGCCTATAGGCATGAGAATGTCGGGGCGGGCACCCCCTGCTCAGATGACCCAGATGTCGCCACAGGCGTGCGTCCGGTGGCAGTTCACGGGGGCCCCGCGCCCTCACAATGCCACTTTTAGAATACGCCAGCGCGCGCCAGCATCTGGCGATCGATGGGGCAACTAGCGCCCCCCCATGCGATGCCACAGCATTTGTTCGCATTGTGAACAGAATTCGCTACGGTCTGCGTTTTGCTGTTTTCGGTCTCTGGGGGCCCTCGCCAGCCCCCAGGACCGTCGAAACACGACACAGGATGAAAAGCCAGGACAAATCATGATTTCCGGTTCTGGGGATGTCGCTGGATCTCGTCGATTCTGGTTGTCTGAACCCATTCCCGCGACCAGAGTTTCACCCTGTTTTGTGGATGGCCCCGAAGCCCGGCGAGGGCCCCCAGCGGCCGAGAATAGCACACAGTTGTCGTTGTGTCGCAGCGCGGC